>JAMPIV010008944.1:0-422500 GCA_024509875.1 Oreohelix idahoensis | reverse complement strand
TTAAGGCGGCCGGCTTGATGCTGACCACATCACCCCTAGTGTGCCGATGGTCAAGAAAATATGGGCCTAACCCTATATTCCCAATATGCCTCAATGGGCATGTAACGGGATCCTTTTCCTCCTTTACCTTATACGATGGCTCATGTAAAAGCGTATATGCTAGTAACCACAGACAAAAGGAATTCCTTGCATGGGAACATAGCTGACATCAAAGGAGCAAGAATAAAGAGGGGGATGTCATGAATGATGCAGGCAGAGGAGACTATTAGACAGGTGACCACAGTTGAAAATATATTCAAGGGAGAAGAGTGGAGTAAGTCAGATGAGAGCTGGATGAACTACCAGCAAGTCATCATCAGCCTTGGAAGAGAGTGCAGAACTTGGGCCAATGGGAGAGCAGAGCTGGAAATTGATCAGCTTATAAATGTTAATGCTAGGCATGATGATGATGCCATTGTGTACACTGATGGGCCTGTAATCCATGGTAATAAATCAGGATAGGGCTTCTCTGCTAGAGTAAAGGGCAGAACCATCGCTGACCATAGTGAGGCTTACATGATAATAACCTCCAGCATGAGCATGGAGGTAGAGGCAGTTACTGCTGCTCTAAGATGGCTGTCTGAGACTTTATTAACAAAGGCAATTATTGTATCAGACTCACAATCCATACTTCAAAAGGTCCAAAATGGGTGGCTCTGACATGAATGGAAAACCTCCATAGAAGCATCGAATATTCAAGAACTGATATGGATCTACTGTCCTGTTCATGCATGGGTACAAGGCAGTGAAAGAGCTGACAGACTAGCTTCAAGAGCACCCATAGAAGGTGCATTGGACATGGATAAGAGAGAAATACTGAGGGCAATTCATGTTCGTCTATTAGAGAATGACACTGCAATTGATGAATCATCAAAACTAAGACTGTTGGAATTCGGCGTCAGACGTAAGACTAGCAGAGATGGACATATGAGAGGATGCATCCGCCGTGTATACAGTCAGTGTGCAACAGGAATAATTAGCATTCATACTCTTCGACATTTGCTGAAGGAGACTGAGCACCTATGGGTTTGCCCAGAGTGCTGTGACGTCGATTCGGGTTAACATTAATATTATATATACATGCACAGCCTAGCAGATAGACCTGGCATTGCCCGAGTCCAAAAAAAAAAAACTGAACTTTTAATATCTCATCTTGTTTGTCATCATGTATGTATTCTGCTCACCCCTAAAACATTTACGTCATCACTTTTGTAGATTGAGCGCACCGATTTCAATGAAGCCATCAATATTGCCAATGGGTGGTGCAGAATCATAGCGAGCATTATTAACAGAATTCAGTAGCGAAATAGTTGAAATGTGTAAAGCGGATTCTGAACTGACAAAATGCAAAAGCGTAACGCGCAAAATTACCCGAATCAAAGGAGTAAACCATACAAAAAGGATGACGTGTAAAGTGTGGTGGTAACAAGTATATGCATAATTTATATGACGTCATCATTTTTGTATGCTGGGACAATCCGATATACTTCTTCCCATCCGACCCTTAGCATTTCCTGCCCTCAGCTGTCAGTATTGCTGTCTTGTCCATTCCCCTTCTTCCTGTCCCTCTTTGTTCTCAATAAAATGTTATTTCTATCATCCTGTCCTTCTAGTTTGGTTTTCAGGAAAATGTTATGTCAATCTTTGTGACCAAAATATTGACCTTTTTGTTATTTCATCCTTTGTCTAGTTTTTTTTTTCCACGATTTTTTGTGTGTAAAGTCTCGTTTTCCTGAAATGTTCCTCATTCTTTGATATACTCACATGCACATTTTAGAGGTATCATTTCTGCATTCACTTGCTTGTCGAATACTTATTTTCCCGCATCAAAGTATTGAAAAGTTTACAAAACACTTTCATTTCTTTATTGTTTTAAAAGTATAAGTTGACAAAAACTACCATGAGCCGAGTAGCCATTGTAAAAATTCCTTTTATTTATCGCAACAAATGCCTACACATGAATAAAAATATGATGGCATAGCAGTCATTTTACAGAGTACAAAACATTTCTGTCTGCCTTCCAGGAGTTTAGGGCCTTTGAACTACTTCGCAGTGGATCTGACAGAGCCAACTACTTGCTGATCAAAGAAGCCAAGATCATTGCCATGACCTGTACGCATGCTGCCTTGAAAAGAAGAGATTTGGTGACTGTAGGCTTCCAGGTGAGTTCATGTTCTTTCTTTAAGGGTGTGTCACATTCATTCATCGCTCTTCATCTCCCCGAGGAGCATAAGCCTTCAGCAACTGCTTGCCAAGTTCTCCTGTCACATGACAAGTCCTCCTGTCGCATGACAAGTCCTCCTGTCACATGACATCAGCTCAAGGTCTTTCCATGTCTCCTCATCATTTTCATTTCTGTTTCCAGTTTTCTTCTCCATGTGTTTTTCAGTCGACCTCTGTTTCTCTTACCATAGGGGATTCCAGAACGAGGACTGCCTTGTAATGCTATCAGTAGGTTTTCCTCAGTGTGTGTCTTATCAGTCGCCAGCAACTTCTCATCTCTTGTTTCACTGGTTCTTGTCACATTACTGACAGTAAAATATGTGTCACTTTGCTTCTGTTTACGTTAGTTTACTCCTTTCAGTAAATTCTTTCCGATTTTGTAACTGATGCAACCAACGTGACTACCTGACTTATGACTGAGCTGAAGCCTCTGCAACATTTATCCAGCATACTTTAGTCTGTAGTAGTTCCTTCACTTCATTGCAAGATACAGCCACTCTTTTTATCTCCTTTTGTGTCAATATACTCCTTGGTCTTGCGCGCACACACACACATGCATATGTCCTGTGAATAGCCTCCCAGACATGCCAAAATCTATTTTTACATGTGTAAAATTATTGCTTGCTTAGTTCCAGTTCTATTAGGCTATTTGTACTTGAATTCACTGTTACTGCTTTTTAGTCAAAGATCTTTGGCATTTATATTATCTATCCATTTGATGTTTAAAGATGTTTTCTGAGTTGTGATTCAAAGAACAGGACAATTTGTATACAGAATCTGATTATATAACGGCATCAAATATATTGCAGCAAAAAGACAAAACAAAACTGTTCTTTTTAGTGTGGGGGGGGGGGGGCTGTAAAGTTATACTTTTGGAATATTTTCAGTACTGAAATATTCCATAAATTTTTAACAGGCTTGGCAAAAAAGCTTATTTGCTGTTTTTTTTTTTAACTCTGCCACAGTTTTGTAGCCAAAGTTTTATTTCAGTTTCTCACAGCTCATTCCACACACACCACTATGGGTGAGGAAATAATTTTTCACGTATTTGTAAAAATCCCAGTATCATACATAATTGCCACCGTAAGTACTCGGTCGGTCGGTCAGTCACATTTTTGCACACCGTGATTTGCGCACTTTTTTCTGTTTTCGAGGGAGTGCATTAACCTTTCAAGCACAGCTAAGGGGGTGCAACTGTGGTTGAAAGTTAGACAATAATTGTATTGTTTCCCCTTATATGTACTCTCACGAAAATATAAAACAAGTGCGCAAATGAAGGTGTGCATGAACAGTCTGATTATGGAAAGAAGCCAACAACACGATTGATAAACAGTACATGAACTGGAGTTTCTTCAAACTTCAAACGTTGTTCTCAGAGGCAGTAAGTCGACCAAGGCTTCTCAGAGGCGGTAAGTCGACCAGGGCAAGATTTTAAAAGATGCACGAACAATTACGAGACATGCTGTCATAAAAGAAATGTTATTTATTTAGTCAATTTACAGTCCATTAGATCATTATCACTGCTCCACATGTCATTTAGGTTTTGTTACTCCATGTCTTCATATTTAATACATCCATATAATTTTCACTACAAATATCTAAAGACGGTCGCCTGCAATGAAATGACCACAGTAGTGATAGTACCGTCTGTAATACATGCAACAGAAACAACACACTATAATTAATAACCTGTCAACTTTGGTGGGTTGCTGCTAGTTTTGTTAATAATAGATTAACTTAAATAACTTGAGAGAAGGAAGAAGAGAGCGGGATTAATATCAGACATTGGTTAAAAAAAAAAAAATGCTTGTTTAAAGAATTTAAATGGTTCCAATTTTTGTATAGAACCAATTGTTGTATAGAAAAGAAGGATGGAACATGTAAATGCATCAGAGCAGAGTAAGATGTTTCTGTTGTTTTAAGAGTAATTTTTCACTAATATGTAGATTTGATTTTCTAAGTTTTATGTTACATGTTACAGTGTTGTGCATTACTTGATATGTCCACATTTCCGTCGTCTTGCTGATTCATGTGTGTAATTGACTGTACTGTCTTCATACTTACAGTTTGACAACATCTTGATGGAAGAGTCAGCTCAGATTTTAGAAATTGAAACTTTCATCCCTCTTTTACTGCAGGTCAGTTAAATAGGCAGTTCAGAAAGATTATATTTGCTTTTTTTAACCAACGAGTATGTTATCATCATCATTTTTGGTTACACCCCTTACAGAGCATGGTGCCACCATTGCAACTGGTCCCACAGGAAGCCTTGCCAAAGCAGTTATATGCTCTTGCAGCTGTGGCAGTTAGTTTTACATGATAAGGTTGTCAGTTTCCTGCACAACCTCTTATTAGTTGCCTTGTATGACATGCTTGAGTGAGCAGTAATCCTGTTGTTTCTTTGTCTCATCAGAGACCCCTGGGAACTACACATTTATTACGTATTTACTGTAATGTAAAAACATCAGAGACCTCTGGCAGGTACATATATTACATATTTACTGTAATGTAAACACATCAGATATCCCTGGCAGCTACATATATTACATATTGACTGTAATGTAAAAACATCCGAGACCCCTGGCAGCTACATATATTACATATTTACTGTATTGTAAAAACATCCGAGACCCCTGGCAGCTACATATATTATATATTTACTGTATTGTAAAAACATCCGAGACCCCTGGCAGCTACATATATTATATATTTACTGTATTGTAAAAACATCAGAGACCCCTGGCAGCTACATATATATTTACTGTAATGTAAAAACATCTGATATCCCTGGGAACTACACATATTACATATTTACTGTATTGTAAAAACATCCGAGACCCCTGGCAGCTACATATATTATATATTTACTGTATTGTAAAAACATCCGAGACCCCTGGCAGCTACATATATTATATATTTACTGTATTGTAAAAACATCAGAGACCCCTGGCAGCTACATATATTATATATTTACTGTAATGTAAAAACATCAGATGTCCCTGGGAACTACACATATTACGTATTTACTGTATTGTAAAAACATCCGAGACCCCTGGCAGCTACATATATTATATATTTACTGTATTGTAAAAACATCCGAGACCCCTGTCAGCTACATATATTATATATTTACTGTATTGTAAAAACATCAGAGACCCCTGGCAGCTACATATATTATATATTTACTGTATTGTAAAAACATCCGAGACCCCTGGCAGCTACATATATTATATATTTACTGTATTGTAACAACATCCGAGACCCCTGGCAGCTTCTTCTTCTTTGATCCTTAGCCGCCGACCGTCAAAGCAGTCAGTGGCCATCACGCCTATTGGCGTCTTGTAGGGCAACAACAAATTGATTCCACTTTGCTCGGTCGGTGGCCATCCTTCGTACAGTGCCCCAACTCTGGTTCATTCTTTGCATCTCAGCCTCCACAGTCCTCCGCCAGGTTGTTTTTGGTCGGCCTCTTTTTCGTTTTCCTTCATGGGTCCAAAGCATAGCTGTTCTTGTGATGGCATGACCAACCCAGTTCCAGCGTCTGCCAGCTATGATGGTGTGCATGTCCTCTTGCTTGCTACGAGTAAGCAGATCTTGGTTAGTGATGGTATTCGGCCAAAAGATTCGGTGAATTTTTCTTAGGCATGTTGTGTGAAAAGAGGACAATTTCGACATTTCCTTCTCTGTAACTCTCCAGCATTCCGCACCATAGAGAAGCACAGAAAGCACACAGCTCTGATATAATCTTAATTTTGTGCTTGTGCTGTATTGGGAGGACTTCCAGATGTTGTTCAGGCTAAAGAAGG
Source organism: Oreohelix idahoensis (assembly GCA_024509875.1). NCBI lineage: Eukaryota > Metazoa > Mollusca > Gastropoda > Stylommatophora > Oreohelicidae > Oreohelix > Oreohelix idahoensis. The sequence continues at coordinate 416,432 of JAMPIV010008944.1, read as the reverse complement.
CTGTTCTTGCCTTATTCATTCTGATGTTGATGTCTTTGCCTGCCCCGCCGTCTGGTGTTACTATGCTTCCTAGGTATGTGAAGGTATCTGTCTGTACCAATTGCTTATTCCTTACTGATATGGGCTCAGGGTTGCTCACATTGAGCGTCATGACCTCAGACTTCTTTAAATTGATGTTCAAGCCCACCTGCTGGCTAAACTTATTAAGTCTATCCGTTTTTTCCTGGATTTGTTGATGTGAATGTGCTAGTAGTGCAATGTCATCTGCATATTCCAGATCTTCCAATGTAGAAAATGTTGTCCATCTTATTCCTCTTGGACTGCCCTCTGTTGTCTGGTGCATCACCCAGTCTATGACTGTTAAAAATAGAGTGGTTGATAAGGGGCATCCCTGTCGTACTCCTGTCTTCACCTCAAAGGTTAGGTTGCTCTGCCCAACACTGCACGTAAAGTTGGCATAGAGCCTTTTTATGATTGACACTATGCAGCTTGGAATTCCATAAGCCCTCAGTATTTTCCATAAACTGTCCCTATGTATGCTGTCAAAAGCCTTTTCAAAATCAACGAAATTAATGTAAAGCTGTCTTTGCCATTCTGAGCACTGCTCTATAATGTTCCTGAGAGTGAATATATGATCTACACATCTCCTGTTCTTTCTAAATCCTGCTTGTTCTTTCCTCAGTTTGTGATCTACTGCCTTTGAAATTCTCTGTATAATTATCCTGCCTAGTATTTTGCTGGGAACTGAGAGAAGAGTGATTCCTCTCCAATTATTGCAGTCTGCAAGATCTCCCTTCTTGGGCAATTTGACAATTATTCCTTTGTTCCACTCTGATGGTGTTGTCCCCGTTTTCCAGACTTGTGCAAATAGTGGTTCTAATAGTTCTGCTGCTAGCTCAGGGTCTGTCTTAAATAGCTCTGCATTTAAGTTATCATGGCCCGGAGCTTTGCCGTTCTTTAACCCTTTGATTGCTGTGATGATTTATTCTTTTCGTGGAATGTCTGTATTCACATCTAGATCGTTTTCAGCCTCAGGAACATTCAATTGTGTCTCTGGTGGTTCCTTGTTGTCGTGGAATATTCTAATCCACATATATAAATTATTAGGTAAATATGAAGCCTAACAAATAAAATTAATAAAGAAAAGAGCAATGGTAAAATAACAGTGCTGTCACAAAGAAGGTACTCGAAATCCCCCTTGTTTTCTGCTTCGTCTGCAAATTGTAACGCTTTCACGTTGATATTAAAGGCCTTCTGCAACATACACGCGTTTCCCAAACACACAATAAAATGTGCTGCCTTTCTAAGAAAAACCTTGAAATATGCAAGTTGACCTAAATTTTAAATTCCATTCATGTCTTTTTTTACACTATGTTACCAAAAACAAAAGACAGATGGACTAAAGGATAGCGAGAAGGGAGAGGCAGTAAGCCGAACACTAAACACGCGTCGCGCGATACACAAATGCTGCCATCACGCGTGTAAGACTACATGCACTAACTTTTTTGGACGAACAGTGATAAAATACACTACCCTTCCCAGAGTTAGGTTTTAAAATCATAAAAAACGCTTATTAGGAAAGATAACAATAGATGGGTTTACGTTTGAAAACATTACAGTACCCAGACAGCACATCTTCGAAACAGGAGGTAGAAGGAATTGCATATTTTGAACGCAGCCACGTAGCTCTTTTAAATTTGGATATTTGGGTTCCTTAGGGCTTGCTGACAAAGAATATGTAAAACGTTACGCAAATAGTCCAGGAATTAATAAATTATAACCAAAATAAAATAGTGGGGATGCCTGACAACATGGAATCATTTCTGCTCATAAAATTTTTTTTATAACGTGTTTGAAAAAACCTTACGTTACAGAAATAGCCTACCATGTAAACTCCAAATTGATTGGAGCGCAACAAATGAAAGACTAACCACGATTGGTCGGGCTATAAATACTATCTATCGTTGTTAGGGGAGACGGGAAAGGTAACATTTTTTCAAACACTTGTCGAAACGTGGCTCCATTGGCTAGACTCGCTGATATACTCACTTAGGAGCGTTAGTTCGAAACCACTTGTTTAAATAAGCTTGATAAAGCAACAGTGCGTTGAAGCCAGCTCATATTTTGCTAAATAAAAGCCTGGAACATAAGCAGATGGGAATTTGTGCCAGAATTCATTGCTAATCAACGTATCTGTGTTTATTCTATGAATTGTGGTAAGCTTAAACCATTCAGTATCTTGTAATGAAAATTGAATGTGAATTGTTAATTTATGCCTGTATATATGTGTAGTTCAGTAGCAAACATGATGTAAAGCCTATAATGCTCCAGCCTGAACAGAAGGTGTCGGAGGAAAGTAAAACGGCATGGAATGGCCAAACAGTACACTGACACCTAGATTATTGATTAGACAGAAATAATGCTGGAAGTGCAGAGGCGTGGTAACCATTAAGGAGGTAAATACTGGTATAAAGTATTTCAGATGAAGCTGACAGTTGGCCTAACGCTCTGAACTCAATGTTTGTGATGTATTGTGATCAGTGTAAAAAGAGAGTATAAGTTAGTTATGAAGTAGAAGGTACATCCTTCTTGTTTTCAGGGACCGTGGTCTTGATGGTATTGAGCAGCACCTGGTCAGAGCTTTGCTGAATCCAGAGTCGGACAGCATACTCCTTGGTCCATTTAGCTATCAGTGAGGTGTCTCCAGAGCCCAGGGGAGAATTCGAGCAGAGGAGTCCTTTCCTGCCGCCATCACGCAAGATAAGCTGATTTGGCCAGCTGAGCTCAACATTATGTCCCCTCATCTTGAAATGACTTTGTAAAAATAACATTCAGAGGGGAATTTAATTGTCTTAATATCAGGAACTGAGAACATCTCCAATACTAGTCCCTAAAGACAAACTATTGAAGTCATGATGACAAATACCAACAGAGCTTGAACAAAACAAAACCAGTATTACCTCATATTACCACTACACAACTGACACACATAGGATACTTTTAATAATATATGTCACTACAATATTCATATTGATAAATTCTGTACATATAATTTGTAATTAAAATTGATTGTGATTCCTGGTTCCCTTTGTATTTGAATCAGGACACATATTCATTCATAACAGCAATGAATACATATTGTTATTTGAAAAGTTATCAGTGACTCCTTAAGATATTTTCATAGAGTGTTATATGTATGTGAGTGTCACAGTGTTGTCAAGAGTAGTGGATTAAATTAAATTGTTTATCTGTCTGTTGTTGTGACTTACACTTCATCATACACATACCCTAGACACATAACGTAGTCATCACACTATTCCAGAATAATTCTGACTGAGATATATAGATATGTGGTAGCAAGTAAGGTTATCTATAATACACTACTCTTAATAGATATAGATACCTTCACAGCTGATCTCAGTCAGTACACTAAGTCCCCTATAAATATTTATAACATCCCACTTCACCACATATATTGGGGTCTCGCCCTTGGGATTTTGAATCTTTCCCTATTAAAAATATTGGGGGTAATTCACTTCAGGGAATATAAGAATTAAAAGGTATCCTTGGGTGGAATTAAATAAGGTTGAGCTCACGGTGCCTGTGTTGTCCATTAGATATATTTAGAGATTAAATTGTTGGTTAGACATTGTAGAAATTTACCTGATAGACAATGGCGGACCTGGCCAAGTTTCGATCTGCTGCTGTTCAGACTGCAAAAGAGTTAGGATTAGATGGGCAAGTTATGGTTGCCTATGTCACTACGGAATGTGACAAATTTATTGAACGCGAAGAAAGAAGATTAGAAAAAGAGGCCGAAAGAAAGTTAGAGGCTGAGACTAAGAGGTTGCAGATTGAGGCTGAGGCTAAGAAATTGGAAGCAGAAGAAAGAAGATTGACTGCAGAAAGAGAAGACAAGAAATTAGCTGCAGAAAGAGAAGAGAGGAAATTAGCTGCAGAAAGGGAAGCAGAAGATAAAAGATTACAAAGGGAACATGAGTTACGACTAAGGGAGTTTGAGTTTCAGGGCCATGCTCCTGAAAATGGTGCCAGTCCCTTTGCCTCTGATGCCACTGCTAGCCAAGGAGCCTCAACCTCAGCTATGAATTTTCATTTAGATCATTTTGTTGAGAAAGACGATGATATTGAGAGCTATCTAAATAGGTATGAACTATTAGCTACCACATATGGGTTAGAGAGAGAAAGGTGGAGCTTAAAGTTATCTCAGGGACTTCGTGGGGCAGCTTATGAAGTTTTTGCAAAAATGAGCAGAGGTGATCAGGAAAATTATGACATGCTAAAGCAGGCTCTTTTGTTAAGGTATGAAAAGAATGCAGAATTTTATAGGAAAAAATTTAGGAATGCTAAACTACTGTCAGGTGAAACCTATCACCAGTTCTCTGCACGAATAGAGACATACTTGGAGAAATGGACTTCTCTGGGGAAAACCCAAGATCTTAAGGAAATGGTCCTTATAGAGCAACTAAGAGAGTCCATGGCTCCAGACCTGAGAAAGTTTCTCATGGAACAAGGTGCAGAGAGGCTGGGTGAGTTGCTAAATGTTGCTGAAAGGTATCAAGCAGCTCAAGCAGAGGTAACAGGTAATAAAAAGAAACAAGTGGATAACTTTAGGGCACCACAGAACTTTAATAAATTTGATCCTAAGGATCAAAATAAAGGTAAGCACCAATTTGATAGGCCACGGTATGAAAATAAAAATAAATTCCCACAATTCGATGAAAGGAAATATGATGAAAGAAAATCTTTCAACCAAGGAAAAAGGTGGTGTAAAAATTGTAAGATGAACAATCATGACACTGACCATTGTAGAAGGAAACCTCCTCATTTTGCTGCTATGACATCGGGGAAAAAGGAAAAGAAGGGCAAACCTGAAGAATTACAGGAACCATACCACCCCCCAGTGTGTGAAGATGTCATCTGTAATGGTGTCACTATAAGATGTTTATATGATACCGGTTTAGATTACGATTCCGTTGTGAGTTCTCACCTGGTGCAGGCCGATCAATACACCACAGAAACAGTGGAGATTCAAACTGCAACCAAGGATGTAGCTACCATGACACTTCCCGTCGCCCGAATAAAAGTGAAAACGCGATATGTGGAAGGAATCATAAAAGCAGCAGTGATAAATGAGCCAATCTACCCTCTAATATTGGGGTGTAGATATGTCTTCTTGGGGAATCCCAAGAGACCTGTGATATTGGCAACAGTGCAGACCAGATCACAGTCAAAGAAGGAGGAGGATAATCCCATAAATACTCACCCAGATGAGATGAGGAAGGCACAGGCTGAGGACAAAACACTCAAGCCATGTTTCAAGAAGTTGCCCAAATCTCATACACCTCCAGGCAAGGGAGAGTTTTATATGAAGAACAAACTGATATATAGGAAGGCTGGATCTGAATCCAATGGTCACGGACAGCTGGTCCTTCCCACTTCATATAGGACTAAAGTGTTGGAACTAGGGCATGCGATTCCCTTCAGTGGTCATATGGGAATCAGCGCAACAGGACAGCGAATAGCTTGTCACTATTTCTGGCCAGGAATAACTGAAGATATCAAACGATATGTAAAATCCTGTCCAGAGTGCCAACGAGTAGCACCTAAACATTGGACTGCACCAGCAACTCTGGGGGAAATGCCCATAGTGGGAACACCCTTTGAGAGAGTTGCCGTGGATCTTGTGGGACCTCTCACCCGAACCAAGAGAAGGAACAGCTACATTCTGACTCTGGTGGACACTTGTTCTATGTGGGGAGAGGCAGTAGCCCTGTCATCGATTGATTCAAAACATGTGGCAGAGGCATTGCTCACAATTTTCACAAGGTTAGGCTTTCCCAATCAAATCTTGACTGATAATGGCTCTCAGTTCAAGGGGAAACTAACTGAAGAAGTTTTCAGGATCTTCCAGGCCAAACACTTCCATTGTAGTGTGTATCATCCCCAAGGGAACGGCCAAGTGGAAAGATTTAACGGCACATTGATGTCGATCCTGAGAAAGTTGGCACACGAAAAACCAGATACATGGGACCAGTACCTGCACGCCGCCCTCTTTGCTTATCGGGAGGTACCCCATAGTTCAACCGGTATGGCCCCGGCAACATTATTGTTTGGAAGGCCAATAAAAGGTCCACTCGAAGCTTTGTTAAGAACGTGGACTGATGAAAAGGCAGAGGAAAACATTACATCTTCATACCAATATGTGAATGAGCTGACCACTCGGTTAAAAACTGGCTGGAAACTTGCCAATGAAAATTTGAAACAAGCCAGGAAGAAACATGCTGCCTATTATAACAGGAAGGCGAAAGACAGAAATTTGGCTGTGGGAGAGAAAGTACTGCTTCTTTTGCCCGGGAGTCAGAATAAGTTACAAATTGGATGGCAGGGTCCATATACAGTTCTAGAGAAGGTGTCTAGAACAAATTATAAGATAGATAAGAAGGGGAAAGAAAAAATCTATCATGTGAATCTCCTGAAGAAATATTTGGAAAGAGAACATCAGGAAGAGACACACTTGTTGACCTTGTCCATCGCCATGGAGATGAAAAAGGAACCACTTTCATCATTTGAATATCCATTACACCCCTGTGAGACAGCAGCACAGGTGAAAATCAGTACACATTTAACGAAAACTCAGAAAGAGAGAGTGCAACAGGTTCTAAATAATCATGCAGAGGTGTTAACAGACCGACCAGGGCATACAAACCTATTGGAATATGATATGAAACTAATAGACTCCACACCTGTCTGTATGAAACCATATTCGATTCCGTTTGCTAAGGAGAAAGCTTTGAAGGAAGAGATAGACTATCTATTGAAGGAAGGAATTATTTCGCACAGTGAGTCTTCGTATAGTTCCGGTGTTGTACTCTTAAGGAAGCCCTCTGGAGAACATAGACTCTGTATAGATTACAGGAGACTGAATGCTATTACAGAAGGACAGGTGGATCCATTGCCGGATACAAATCAGCTGTTTGCCAGACTAAATAAAGCTAAATATTTCTCAAAAGTGGATCTGAGTAAAGGATACTATCAGATTCCAGTAAAGCCTGAGGTTAGACCATACCTAGCTTTTAGTACCTCAGAAGGACACTATGAGTTTAATAGATTGCCATTTGGATTGAAGAATGCGCCTAGTGTCTTCTCTAGAATGATGAGAAAATTATTGGATCCTCTGAATAATCCCTGTATAACAAATTTTATGGATGATATCCTTATAGCAACAGAAACATTTGAGGAACACATTGACTCTCTGAACATGCTGTTTGATCGACTTAGGGAGGCAAATTTAACAGCCCGACCAACCAAATGTTGCGTTGGATGTAAAGAATTGGAATTTTTGGGACACACAGTTTATCAGGGAAACATGACCCCTGACCCAAAGAATTTAGAGAAACTACAGAAAGCCCCGAGACCACAAACCAAGAAGGACGTGAGATCCTTTGTCTCATTATGTGGTTTCTACCAGAAGTATATCAAAAACTTTAATTCCATATGTGCACCGTTAACTGAATTGACACGTAAAGGACATCCAGATCGCATTACATGGACACCACAATGTGAAATGACTTACCAAGAATTGAAGGAAAAGCTCACAAGTAAACCCATTTTGAAATTACCTGACTTAAGTCAAGAATTCATAGTAAGGACGGATGCAAGTAATATTGGGTTAGGTGCAACTCTACTACAGAAATCAGATGCATTGGATGGGGAATTAAGCCCAGTGGCATATGCTAGCAGAAAGTTGAATAAAGCTGAAATCAACTACTCAACTAGCGAAAAAGAATGTCTTGCAGTAATATGGGCGATAAAGAAATTCAATATTTATCTATATGGGAAGGCATTTAAGTTGCAAACAGACCACAAACCTGTATCGTTTCTAGCACAGGCTAGGCATGAGAACTCTAGGTTACTCCGATGGTCTTTACTTTTGGCTCCATATAATTTTAGCATTGAGTATATATCTGGAAAAACCAATTTGGGAGCGGATTTTTTAAGCCGTCATCCGTGTGATGAGAATCACCGTAAACCCCAGAAATAATAATAAATTTCTCTATGTGTATATAGAATAAAGGACTGACATATAATGTCTGTTTTAAGAGGGGAGGTGTCGTGGAATATTCTAATCCACATATATAAATTATTAGGTAAATATGAAGCCTAACAAATAAAATTAATAAAGAAAAGAGCAATGGTAAAATAACAGTGCTGTCACAAAGAAGGTACTCGAAATCCCCCTTGTTTTCTGCTTCGTCTGCAAATTGTAACGCTTTCACGTTGATATTAAAGGCCTTCTGCAACATACACGCGTTTCCCAAACACACAATAAAATGTGCTGCCTTTCTAAGAAAAACCTTGAAATATGCAAGTTGACCTAAATTTTAAATTCCATTCATGTCTTTTTTTACACTATGTTACCAAAAAACAAAAGACAGATGGACTAAAGGATAGCGAGAAGGGAGAGGCAGAAAGCCGAACACTAAACACGCGTCGCGCGATACACAAATGCTGCCATCACGCGTGTAAGACTACATGCACTAACTTTTTTCGGATGGACAGTGATAAATTCACTACCCTTCCCAGAGTTAGGTTTTAAAATCATAAAAAACGCTTATTAGGAAAGATAACAATAGATGGGTTTACGTTTGAAAACATTACAGTACCCAGACAGCACATCTTCGAAACAGGAGGTAGAAGGAATTGCATATTTTGAACGCAGCCACGTAGCTCTTTTAAATTTGGATATTTGGGTTCCTTAGGGCTTGCTGACAAAGAATATGTAAAACGTTACGCAAATAGTCCAGGAATTAATAAATTATAACCAAAATAAAATAGTGGGGATGCCTGACAACATAAAATCATTTCTGCTCATAAAATTTTTTTTATAACGTGTTTGAAAAAACCTTACGTTACAGAAATAGCCTACCATGTAAACTCCAAATTGATTGGAGCGCAACAAATGAAAGACTAACCACGATTGGTCGGGCTATAAATACTATCTTTCGTTGTTAGGGGAGACGGGAAAGGTAACATTTTTTCAAACACTTGTCGAAACGTGGCCTCATTGGCTAGACTCGCTGATATACTCACTTAGGAGCGTTAGTTCGAAACCACTTGTTTAAATAAGCTTGATAAAGCAACAGTGCGTTGAAGCCAGCTCATATTTTGCTAAATAAAAGCCTGGAACATAAGCAGATGGGAATTTGTGCCAGAATTCATTGCTAATCAACGTATCTGTGTTTATTCTATGAATTGTGGTAAGCTTGAACCATTCAGTATCTTTTAATGAAAATTGAATGTGAATTGTTAATTTATGCCTGTATATATGTGTAGTTCAGTAGCAAACATGATGTAAAGCCTATAATGCTCCAGCCTGAACAGAAGGTGTCGGAGGAAAGTAAAACTGCATGGAATGGCCAAACAGTACACTGACACCTAGATTATTGATTAGACAGAAATAATGCTGGAAGTGCAGAGGCGTGGTAACCATTAAGGAGGTAAATACTGGTATAAAGTATTTCAGATGAAGCTGACAGTTGGCCTAACGCTCTGAACTCAATGTTTGTGATGTATTGTGATCAGTGTAAAAAGAGAGTATAAGTTAGTTATGAAGTAGAAGGTACATCCTTCTTGTTTTCAGGGACCGTGGTCTTGATGGTATTGAGCAGCACCTGGTCAGAGCTTTGCTGAATCCAGAGTCGGACAGCATACTCCTTGGTCCATTTAGCTATCAGTGAGGTGTCTCCAGAGCCCAGGGGAGAATTCGAGCAGAGGAGTCTTTTCCTGCTGCCATCACGCAAGATAAGCTGATGTGGCCAGCTGAGCTCAACATTATGTCCCCTCATCTTGAAATGACTTTGTAAAAATAACATTCAGAGGGGAATTTAATTGTCTTAATATCAGGAACTGAGAACATCTCCAATACTAGTCCCTAAAGACAAACTATTGAAGTCATGATGACAAATACCAACAGAGCTTGAACAAAACAAAACCAGTATTACCTCATATTACTACTACACAACTGACACACATAGGATACTTTTAATAATATATGTCACTACAATATTCATATTGATAAATTCTGTACATATAACTTGTAATTAAAATTGATTGTGATTCCTGGTTCCCTTTGTAATTGAATCAGGACACATATTCATTCATAACAGCAATGAATACATATTGTTATTTGAAAAGTTATCAGTGACTCCTTAAGATATTTTCATAGAGTGTTATATGTATGTGAGTGTCACAGTGTTGTCAAGAGTAGTGGATTAAATTAAATTGTTTATCTGTCTGTTGTTGTGACTTACACTTCATCATACACATACCCTAGACACATAACGTAGTCATCACACTATTCCAGAATAATTCTGACTGAGATATATCGATATGTGGTAGCAAGTAAGGTTATCTATAATACACTACTCTTAATAGATATAGATACCTTCACAGCTGATCTCAGTCAGTACACTAAGTCCCCTATAAATATTTATAACATCCCACTTCACCACACTTGTTCAGAGTTTCTCTGAAGTGCTCTGCCCATCTTGTTTCTTGTCCCTCTGCTGTCGTGATGAGATTACCTTGCTTATCTCTTACTAATGTAATATTGTTTGCATCTCGTTTTCCGCTGATGAATTTAGTTATTTTGTATACTGTGCTTTGTTCATTTCTCAGTGCTGCCTCCTCTGCCTGTCTTGCAAGATCGTCTAGGAAATTCCTTTTGTTGGCTCGGGTTTGGCGTTTAACTTCCCTATCCAGCTGACTGTACTGTTCGCTATATAGTTGCTTTAACCTGGGGGACTTCGCTTATGTTTTCTTTCTTTTCATTTCCTTTCTCATCGTTATGGTGTTTAAAGTTTCTGGAATCCCAAGCATGATTTGCTGCTTTCTTTGTATATTGTTGAAATGGTGTTGAAATTCTGGTCTATATCATCAGTCAATGTCTTTTCCTGACTTTTGGCAAATTGATATCGTTTCTTTATGTCGGCCGTAAAAGCTTTTCTGGTAAGGGAGTCCTTCAATTTGCTGATGTTAAACCTTTTCTGTGTAGTTACAGTTGGTGCAGCCCTTCTTAGTTTCACTTTCAGTTTTGCTACTACTAAATGGTGATCACTTCCCACATCTGCACCTCTTCTTACCTTCACATCTTGTAATGCATGTCTCCATCTACCGTTAACCATGATGTGGTCTATCTGGTTTCTGTCCCGACCATTTGGTGATTCCCATGTTAATTTGTGAATTTCTTTATGTGGGAAGAGTGTTCCTCCAATGACCAGGTTATTAATGCTACAGAAACTTATTAGTTTATCCCCATCCTGGCAGCTACATATATTATATATTTACTGTAATGTAAAAACATCCGAGACCCCTGGGAACTACACATATTACATATTTACTGTATTGTAAAAACATCAGAGACCCCTGGCAGCTACATATATTACGTATTTACTGTAATGTAAAAACATCTGAGACCCCTGGGAACTACACATATTACGTATTTACTGTATTGTAAAAACATAAGAGACCCCTGGCAGCTACATATATTATATATTTACTGTATTGTAAAAACATCCGAGACCCCTGGCAGCTACATATATTATATATTTACTGTATTGTAAATACATCAGAGACCCCTGGCAGCTACATATATTATATATTTACTGTATTGTAAAAACATCAGAGACCCCTGGCAGCTACATATATTATATATTTACTGTATTGTAAAAACATCAGAGACCCCTGGCAGCTACATATATTATATATTTACTGCATTGTACGCCCACGGCGACCGTTGCCTCAATTGGCTGTGTGTGGTGTACCCGGAAACGGGGCCTCCCAGTACTGAGGCACAGTTAAGTCCCCGATGTCACTTATCGGTGCAGAGTTGAGAGAGATGGCTGAGCATCACAATCCCCCCTGTGTTGCAGCGTGATGAGAACCCAGCATTGCACACTGAGCTTGGGGGGATCACTTGGGCACCAGACTTAATACTGGCTCTTGACTGGATGGCCGCATGCAGGAGATTTCTACAATGGAGGGTTGGCAGGTGGTGGGTATCTGGAAGTGGCTCTGTGCAAAATGTGAGGATTCCTTGGGAGAGCCCAGAACCAGAGCACAGCATTGTGCAAGCTCTGCATAGTTGGAGAGCCCCCTGGATGGCGGGGAATGCACAGTGTGCTACCCCACCTATCCCCAACTGCTAACTTAGAACCAGAAGTGGGGTCCTCTGTATGCGTGCCAGGCCAGGATAAAATGCCTGGGAAAGAGACTGGAGCTCAGAACTCCCTAACTCAAAGTTGCAGGATGGCAGAAAAGCCATGGGAAAGACAGGGCTATTTTGAAGATAACGCAACCATATTTTCACCATACGAGCTCGGACGCCGCCTCGGTAAACAAGGTCCGCGCAGAGCAGTGACACCCCCAGGCTGCTTGCGAATAGTCTACTACTGGGAACATAAACAGATTAGGGATGAGCCCACTCTCCCGTTGAACAGGTGCTAAAGTCATAGATACTGGGCCAGAAGGCGCACCGGAAACCACAGTATCACGCAACTCGCTTTTTTTTTTCTATGGAGAGTACACCGTCAAATAAATCTCGTACTGGTGCTCGCCCTGTGGAGCTCCACCAGGCAGGTGCAGTGCCGGGCTCTGAGCCTCGACAGAGCCCACCCTCAGCTACTGGAGGACCCTCTAGACCGTCTTGTGGAGTCAGCAGACGGCGGAGGAGAACTACTGACCAAAACAAAACAGAAAAAGAGAAACCCAGAGTGCCACTTGTCATGATGCACTGGAATGCAGAGGGAGTGAACAGCAAGCAGGCTGGATACAGCAAAAAGACAGAGCTGGAAAACATCTTGTATGAGAAGCAAGTCAGTGTTTGCTGTATCCAAGAGACTCACTTGAAAGCAGATCAAACCTTTAAAATAAGGGGATATCAATGCTTCAGATCCGACAGAAAAGATAGACGAAAAGGAGGAGTACTTACTCTTGTAAGGAATAACATTCCTGCACACGAAAGGAAAACCTTCATGGATGGAGCAGAATATCAGCTGTTGCAGATAAAGGTAGACAAGATGGAAATAGAACTCCTGAACTATTACTGTCCGAACAACAAACCCCTGAGTCTCAGCTCTATACAGGTACCAGCCACCAACTTTATAGCAGTTGGAGACTTTAATAGCCACTCCCAGAGCTGGGGCTATAACCATCTGGATCACAGAGGTGAAGAGGTTGAAACTTGGCAAGATGATCACTCCCTAATCCTAGTCAATAATGCCACAGATACTCCTACCTTCTACTCCAGAGGATGGCACACAACTTCAACACCAGATCTTGCCTTCTCCACACCAGATATAGCTGGATCTATTAGTAGAGAAGTAGGAGACCAACTAGGGGGAAGCGACCATCGCCCAATCTTTCTTACTGTCCAGAGTGCAACTCTCAGTACAGGCCCAGCCATTACAAGATGGAACTACAAAAAAGCCAACTGGGGTTTATTCAGGCATCAGGTGAACACGCTGCTGTCTACCCTCAAGGTACAGAACAGAGACATTAATGAAGTGGTAAAAGACTTCAACAGATGCATACTACAAGCTGCAAAAGAAACCATTCCCAAAGGATGCCGGCGTAACTACATACCATACTGGTCCAGCACACTCCAAGAACGTCAGGAAGCTATGGACAGGGCTAGAAAGGACGCAGAGTCTCAGCCTTCACTTGAAACTCACAACAAATGGAAAAAGGCTGTAGCAGAGTTTCAGAGAACAAAGCTAGAAGAAAAACGGAAAAGCTGGAGAACTAAAACGGCATCGCTGAACCTTGAGAAAGACGGCAGGAAACTTTGGAGATTAGTCAAGTCTCTAAATGAAGAGCGTTCCTCACCTAGGCAGACTATCACATTGGATGAAGGTGGCAAACTTTTCAGAGGAAAACAAGCTGCAGACTTGTTTGCTAGAAGATACAGTTCAGAAAGCAACTTACCCATTAACATAGATCATCAGAGAGAGATAAGAAAAGAAATACTGGCAACCATGGGACAGACAGATACTCCTGCCCCAATGAGGGAACCCATCACACTAGGAGAACTACAGAAGGCTATTTCCAAGCTTAAGTTTCAAAAGTCACCCGGCCCAGACAAAATCAGCAACGAAATGCTAGTAAATCTGAGCTCAGCAGCAAAGACAAAACTGCTTGAGATATTCAACCACAGCTGGTTGAAAGGAACGGTACCCCAAGTATGGAGAGAAGCCATCACAATACCCATACTAAAGAAAGGGAAATGTAAGACCGAGGCTGCAAGTTACCGGCCAATCAGTCTCACAAGCTGTGTTGGGAAGACTATGGAGCGAATAGTCAACCACAGATTGAAATGGTATTTAGAGTCTGAGCAGATCCTGGTGCCGGAACAAGCTGGATTTAGAGAATGCTACAGTATAGAAGACCAAGTTACTTACTTGTCTCAAGCAATAGAAGATGCCTTCCAGGAGAAGAAAAAGGTCCTAACGATCTGGGTCGACTTCAAGCAGGCCTTTGACAAGGTGTGGAAAGATGGCCTCATTGCAAAACTTAGGAGAAGTGGAATCCAAGGCAACATGATGAAATGGATCCAGTCATACTTGCATAACAGGAGAACTAGAGTCACTCTTGACGGTCTGCAGAGCAGAAAAGTGTTGCTCCATCAGGGGGTACCTCAAGGAGGAGTAATTTCCCCAACACTCTTCCTTGTTTACATCAATGACCTGGTGAAAGATCTCCCTGCAGGAGTTAAAGCTGCCTTATATGCAGATGACCTAGTACTCTGGTGCGCTGATGAAAATGTCACCACAGCAAATTATAGAATGCAGCGGGCAGCAGACATGCTAGTGTCATGGGCAGAGAAATGGCTTATCACAATAAACACAGACAAAACCTCCACAACACTGTTCTCCCTCGCCCCCAAGGACAAATCAGCTAACATACACCTAGGGACAACCGTGATCAAGGAAGAAAGCTACCCCACCTATCTTGGGGTGACATTTGACCAAAGGCTTACATGGAATAAGCATATTGAAAATGCAGAAGGAAAGGCCCGAAGACGACTAGGCATACTCAGAAAATTAGCAGGTACCAACTGGGGAGCAAATGAACGAAATCTAAAGAAGATTTATAATGGAGTAATAAGACCACACTTAGAGTTTAGCTCAGCAGCATGGTCATCAGCTGCTAACTCACATCTGCAGTCTTTGGACAAGGTGCAAAATCAAGCTCTCAGGCTCATTACAGGAGCCATGAAAACTACACCAATAACAGAGATGCAGAAGGTTGCTGGATTACAGACATTGTCCCATAGAAGAGACACAAAAACCATGATCCAGATGGAAAAGTACAACAGTATGCCAATGCACCCAATGAAGGCAAGACTAGATGATCTGGCATTGGGACGTCTAAAGCGTAGCAGCTTTGTGCATCGGGGAAAAAGACTTATAAGACAGCATCAAGAAGACCTATCCATGAAGACAACACCACTGAAGCCCACCCTGTACCATGGGAGCAGGCCAGCAGTGCCCTCCAAATTAATACATCAGTCAGTGGTCTCACAAGTGGATATGAGTATAATGATCTGCAAAAACGAACTGCTACATTGAGTATGATCCAAGAAAGCTATCCCGATCAATCATGGATACATGCCTATACAGATGGATCAGCAACTAATGCTGTTAGGAATGGAGGTGCCGGTATCTTTATCTCATATCCTGACAACCACTATGAGACTAGGCACATTCCCACTGGTAAATTCTGTTCCAACTATACAGCTGAGGTTCAAGCTCTAGAGCAAGCTGCAAATATGATTTATAACACCAACTCTGACTGCCACCAGGTAGTCATCCTCACAGATGCACTGTCTGTCCTGCAAGCTCTCAAGGGTGGTAAACTCCCGCATCTGAGAAATGAACTAAACAAGGTAGCTGCCAAAAAGAGAACCATACTTCAGTGGGTACCATCTCATTGTGGTGTACCCGGAAATGAAAAGGCAGATAAACTTGCAAAAAAGGGAGGAGAATGTGAACAAGAAGATAATGAAGTCACATACTTTGAGAAAAAGAGAGCTATCCAGACTATCAGAAGAGAACAGAACCAACCCAAAGACGACTATCACACTCTCGACCGGCAGGGACAGATAACTATTTTTCGACTCAGGACAGGGCATAACAAACTGAATAAACACATGCACAAGCTACGATTGTCTGCTTCACCACTGTGCACATGTGGATTAAACGAACAAACTGCTGAGCATGTTCTACGGGACTGTCCTCTGTATGACCAGTTAAGAAAGATATACTGGCCCAATGACTCAACACTAAACTCAAAGCTATATGGAGTTAAAGAGGAACTTCAAACAACAGTCGAATTCATCATGAGAACTCGTCTGACGCTGTAATCATCAAAGATGCGATCGCAAATAGAAGAAGAAGAACTGTATTGTAAAAACATCAGAGACCCTTGGCAGCTACATATATTATATATTTACTGTATTTTAAAAACATCAGAGACCCCTGGCAGCTGCATATATTTACTGTATTGTAAAAACATCCGAGACCCCTGGCAGCTACATATATTATATATTTACTGTATTGTAAAAACATCAGAGACCCCTGGCAGCTACATATATTATATATTTACTGTATTGTAAAAACATCAGAGACCCCTGGCAGCTACATATATTATATATTTACTGTATTGTAAAAACATCAGAGACCCCTGGCAGCTACATATATTACATATTTACTGTAATGTAAAAACATCCGAGACCCCTGGGAACTACACACATTACGTATTTACTGTATTGTAAAAACATCGGAAACCCCTGGCAGCTACATATATTTTATATTTACTGTATTGTAAAAACATCAGAGACCCCTGGCAGCTACATATATTATATATTTACTGTATTTTAAAACATCAGAGACCCCTGGCAGCTACATATATTACATATTTACTGTATTGTAAAAACATCAGAGACCCCTGGCAGCTACATATATTATATATTTACTGTATTGTAAAAACATCAGAGACCCCTGGCAGCTACATATATTATATATTTACTGTATTGTAAAAACATCAGAGACCCCTGGCAGCTGCATATATTATATATTTACTGTATTGTAAAAACATCCGAGACCCCTGGCAGCTGCATATATTATATATTTACTGTATTGTAAAAACATCCGAGACCCCTGGCAGCTGCATATATTATATATTTACTGTATTGTAAAAACATCAGAGACCCCTGGCAGCTACATATATTATATATTTACTGTATTGTAAAAACATCAGAGATCCCTGGCAGCTACATATATTATATATTTACTGTATTGTAAAAACATCAGAGACCCCTGGCAGCTACATATATTATATATTTACTGTATTGTAAAAACATCAGAGACCCCTGGCAGCTACATATATTATATATTTACTGTATTGTAAAAACATCAGAGACCCCTGGCAGCTACATATATTATATATTTACTGTATTGTAAAAACATCAGAGACCCCTGGCAGCTACATATATTACATATTTACTGTAATGTAAAAACATCCGAGACCCCTGGGAACTACACATATTACGTATTTACTGTATTGTAAAAACATCAGAGACCCCTGGCAGCTACATATATTACATATTTACTGTAATTTAAAAACATCCGAGACCCCTGGGAACTACACATATTACGTATTTACTGTATTGTAAAAACATCCGAGACCCCTGGCAGCTACATATATTATATATTTACTGTATTGTAAAAACATCAGAGACCCCTGGCAGCTACATATATTATATATTTACTGTATTGTAAAAACATCAGAGACCCCTGGCAGCTACATATATTACATATTTACTGTAATGTAAAAACATCCGAGACCCCTGACAGCTACATATATTACATATTTTCTGTAATGTAAAAACATCAGAGACCCCTGGCAGCTACATATTTTACATATTTACTGTAATGTAAAAACATCCGAGACCCCTGGCAGCTACACATATTACGTATTTACTGTATTGTAAAAACATCAGAGAATTAGTATATTTAATATGCTCGCAATATTGCAGTCTATTTCTAATAATGAATAATAAAACACAGCTCAGCTGCCATGACAAGGTTGAATGTGATCTGGAAAAGTAACATCAGTTTTCCTGTGAAGATCAAATTATACAAATCACTTGTATTATCTATTCTCTTGTATGGGTGTGAGAGCTGGACACTCACTGCAGATACGGAGCGAAGGATTCAGGCTTTCGAGCATAAATGTTATAGAAGAATTTTGCGCATTTGCTATAAAGAGCACAAAACAAATGTCTATGCTAGAGAGAAGATAAACACCTATGCAGGCCACCAAGAACCACTTTTGTCAACAGTGAAACATCGAAAGCTTGCCTGGTTTGGGCATGTAACTCGTCATGACTCCCTTTCGAAAACGATCCTTCAGGGAACAGTCGAAGGTAAACGGAGAAGAGGAAGGCAGAGAAAATCCTGGGCTGATAACATCAAAGAATGGGCAGGACACGGTTTTTCCACACTTGTACGCATTGCTGAGGATAGAGAGCAGTGGAGGACCCTGTCTGCTGATGCTTCCACCATGGCACCCCTACGACCCATGACGGGTTACGGGCTGAGATGATGATGAAAACACAGCACTGCAGCATATGTTTAAAACTTTCTGTCTTCGTAAGGATATTTTGAATGAAAATTCAAATTCAGTACCAAAAAATGTAAAGAGATTACAACATGCAATGAGTTAAGGCTACAAAATTAAAAGTATGCCCACAAAGAAGATGGATGGGTAGTGTAGAAATGCATGTATAAGAACTGGAAAGACAAACGGGAAACAGATAGTTTGCACCAGAGAACAACCTGGTGTTCTTAAAGTGCTGGATGAGTAGAAATTTATTTTTAATATTGTGTGTTAACACTGTATCCCCCTTTTTTTTTTTGGCACCTGAACCAACTATCAGAATGCTAAAATACTCCCAAACACAAAACATATTCTGCAGAATCCCAAGGACGGCAACAATCGGTTGAAGAGGTGGATCATGATTGGTGACCACCACCAGCTTCCGCCTGTCATAAAAAACATGGCCTTCCAGAAATTCTCAAACATGGAACAGTCTCTCTTCACACGCCTGGTAAGGCTAGGAATTCCCACTGTGGACTTGGATGCACAGGGGAGAGCAAGAGCAAGGTTAGTGGTAGAGAAAGCATGCAACCTGCTGATGTTTGTTGTATGTCCTGTCCTTTGATAGTAAGATCTCAACATTCACTTGTATATTCAACCTGCTGATGTTTGTTGTATGTCCTGTCCTTTGATAGTAAGATCTCAACACAAGGCAACATTCACTTGTATGTTCAACCTGCTGATGTTTGTTATATGTCCTGTCCTTTGATAGTAAGATCTCAACACAAGGCAACATTCACTTGTATGTTCAACCTGCTGATGTTTGTTATATGTCCTGTCCTTTGATAGTAAGATCTCAACACAAGGCAACATTCACTTGTATGTTCAACCTGCTGATGTTTGTTGTATGTCCTGTCCTTTGATAGTAAGATCTCAACACAAGGCAACATTCACTTGTATGTTCAACCTGCTGATGTTTGTTGTATGTCCTGTCCTTTGATAGTAAGATCTCAACACAAGGCAACATTCACTTGTATGTTCAACTTGCTGATGTTTGTTATATGTCCTGTCCTTTGATAGTAAGATCTCAACACAAGGCAACATTCACTTGTATGTTCAACTTGCTGATGTTTGTTATATGTCCTGTCCTTTGATAGTAAGATCTCAACACAAGGCAACATTCACTTGTATGTTCAACCTGCTGATGTTTGTTTTATGTCCTGTCCTTTGATAGTAAGATCTCAACACAAGGCAACATTCACTTGTATGTTCAACTTGCTGATGTTTGTTATATGTCCTGTCCTTTGATAGTAAGATCTCAACACAAGGCAACATTCACTTGTATGTTCAACCTGCTGATGTTTGTTATATGTCCTGTCCTTTGATAGTAAGATCTCAACACAAGGCAACATTCACTTGTATGTTCAACTTGCTGATGTTTGTTATATGTCCTGTCCTTTGATAGTAAGATCTCAACATTCACTTGTATGTTCAACCTGCTGATGTTTGTTATATGTCCTGTGCTCCTTTGATAGTAAGATCTCAACACAAGGCAACATTCACTTGTATGTTCAACTTGCTGATGTTTGTTATATGTCCTGTCCTTTGATAGTAAGATCTCAACACAAGGCAACATTCACTTGTATGTTCAACCTGCTGATGTTTGTTATATGTCCTGTCCTTTGATAGTAAGATCTCAACACAAGGCAACATTCACTTGTATGTTCAACTTGCTGATGTTTGTTATATGCCCTGTCCTTTGATAGTAAGATCTTAACACAAGGCAACATTCACTTGTATGTTCAACCTGCTGATGTTTGTTATATGTCCTGTGCTCCGATAGTAAGATCTCAACACAAGGCAACATTCACTTGTATGTTCAACCTGCTGATGTTTGTTATATGTCCTGTCCTTTGATAGTAAGATCTCAACACAAGGCAACATTCACTTGTATGTTCAACCTGCTGATGTTTGTTATATGTCCTGTCCTTTGATAGTAAGATCTCAACACAAGGCAACATTCACTTGTATGTTCAACCTGCTGATGTTTGTTATATGTCCTGTCCTTTGATAGTAAGATCTCAACACAAGGCAACATTCACTTGTATGTTCAACCTGCTGATGTTTGTTATATGTCCTGTCCTTTGATAGTAAGATCTCAACACAAGGCAACATTCACTTGTATGTTCAACTTGCTGATGTTTGTTATATGTCCTGTCCTTTGATAGTAAGATCTCAACACAAGGCAACATTCACTTGTATGTTCAACCTGCTGATGTTTGTTATATGTCCTGTCCTTTGATAGTAAGATCTCAACACAAGGCAACATTCACTTGTATGTTCAACTTGCTGATGTTTGTTATATGTCCTGTGCTCCTTTGCCTCTATGTTGTGGTCATGCTTCTTCTTCTTCTTGCGATCGCATCTTTGATGTTTACACCGTCAGACGAGTTCTCGTGATGAATTCGACTGTTGTTTGAAGTTCCTCTTTAGCTCCATATAGCTTTGAGTTTAGTGTTGAGTCATTGGGCCAGTATATCTTTGTGGTCATGCTAATAGCTGTTAACGGTGTTGAATTAGTACAGGGCATGTGTAGGGCTGAATAGAAATGATATGATGAGATCATAAATGTTGAATTGATAGAAAGAGCCAGATAAACACGAGTGCAACAGAAAGTGGGGAAAAGAAGCTGGTGTTGGGTAGGATACTAGTTAAGAAAACCAATTGATAGCATAACAGGGTAGTTCCCATTCTGGAGTCTCTCATTTATGAGAAATAGAGGGAGACCAAAAAATACACGGAGAAGGGAATAGGAGACAGATATGACAAGGATAATGAAGGCATAGAAAGAGCTGAGAAGAAGACACTGGCGATGGATAGGACACACATTGAGGAAACCTGTTGATAGCATTACAAGGCAGTTTTTGTTCTGGAATCCACAGGGAAAGAGAGGCAGAGGTAGACCAAAAAACACATGGAGAAGAGAACTGGAAACAGGTGAAAATTATGAAAACATGGAAAGAACTTGAGCGGATGGCACAGGACAGGACAGGAAGACTTGGCATGTGTTTGTTGAAGGCCTATGCTCCTTGGCGGGCTAAAGGGTATTGATTGATTGATTGACAGGACAGGAGGGCTTGCCTTGTTTTTGTTGAGGACCTCTGCTCCACAGGGAACTGCAAGGTGTTGATGATGATGTACATTTCATTTATTCTCCTTTTACACTCCTTCAATAGCACTGGACCACCACTGCCGGTAGCTGTCTTGTAGGAAATGTGTGCCAGAGCACTTCATGCGATGTTTTTGTAGCAGTCTGTTTTACGTGATGAAGTTACAAACCCTGTGCACGGCCTCAGATTATTGTCACTTATGACATACCTGAAGGAGCAGTGGTTCAATTCTTTCTTAATCTTTGGCCCCGCTTGTCTCCCATCCTGCCCAGAAATCACATGGGGTTTAATCTCATTTTAAAAAAATCCAAACTAACCTGACCTAGACTGCCAAGGAAGTTAGGAATAGTTTTTCTGAGTTTGAACACATCCTCTGCAGCTCTGAAACATCATCCAATCTTATTGTCACCGTGCATAAAGGAATACTAGGGACAAAATATTCAAGGGTAAATGAATAATTAAAATTTCTAGAGGATCTTGAATTCAGTATTTTTAAAAGAATTTTGGCAGTCATTGTACACTGATGAAAAGAACTATATAAAGACCAGTGGAACAAGATGTGGGAAGAAAACCAGTTGATAGCTTTACAAGGCAGTCCTTTTTTGGAATCCTCATGGTAAGAGGAATAGGAGGGAGAGGGAAAAAAACACACGGAGAAAGGAATTAGACATAGACAAGAAGGGGGTAAAGAAGACAAGACAAACCTTGAACAGATAACACAGGACAGGAAGGCTTAGCATGAATTGGTTAAAGGCTTGTGCTGCACTGGGAGTTGAATGGTTGTATACACATTTATGTACACAAGAAAATGTGTGGAAGAGGGTACAACTAATAGATGAAGGAGCAGGACTTATGAAATGTAGAAGGATTTATGAGATGAAGAAGCAGGGCTTATGAGATGAAGAAGAATGATTTATGAGATGAAAAAGCAGGATTTATGACATGATGAAGGATTTATGAGATGAAGAAGAACTTATGAGATAAAGAAGCAGGACTTATGAGATGAAGAAGGATATATGAGATGATGAAGCAGGGCTAATGATATGAAGAAACAGGATTTATGAGATGAAGAAGTGGGGTTTATGACCAAGATTGACAGCATAAATAAATGATAAATTATGCTTTATTTTTTTTCATTCCAGTTTGGCTAATTTGTATAACTGGAGGTACAAGAAATTGGGCTCCTTGCCGCATGTCCTTGTAAGGCCAGAGTTCCAACTTGCAAATGCAGGATTCATGTTTGAGTATCAGATGATTGATGTCGGAGACTTTAATGGAATGGGAGAGTCTGAGCCTAACCCTTACTTCTACCAGGTATAGAAGAATGGCAGACAGAATGTTAAATGAAAGTGTGCGATACATTTCAGCAGAAACAGGTGTCTGTAAGGTTATATGTTTTACACAGTTATAAAGGTATTAGTATCATACCACAAGAAAGGCCTTTATCAGACCTTCTGATTGATAAAATGTCTATTTAAATGCTATAATGTGGAGAAAATTTACATGTATTTGAAGATGATATGCTTGTAATGTTACATTCTGAGGAAGTCACATTTTAAAGTTTAGCATTTCAGCAATATATTTAAAACGAGGCAGTTAAAAAAAAAACTGTTTAAAATACATTTTAAAAATTGAGTGGTTTTTTTTCCCACGTATATATTATATAACATTTGATAACAGAGAAGCTGAAATTTAAAAAATAACAAAATCTCAGTTGCTGTTCCCAATACTAATTGTGTTGGTACGATCTTCACAAATGTAGATAAGTGAAAATAAGCCTCATTGAAGATAAGAAATGTTAATTTTTATTTTTGAATTTTTTTTATTTTTGTCTTCTGTTTGCTAAGTTATCATTAAACTTTCAATTTTTAACATTAGACCATTCCTTATCTGAGTTATGGGAACAGCGTGTGGTAAAGATACATTTTAACATTAGACCATTCCTTATCTGAGTTATGGGAACAGCGTTGTGGTAAAGATATATTTTAACATTAGACCATTCCTTATCTGAGTTATGGGAACAGCGTTGTGGTAAAGATACATTTCTTGCCTTAAACAAACGTAACAGCTGTTGCCCTATTTTTCTCTCAGAACCTGGCAGAAGCTGAATATGTTGTGGCTGTGTTCATGTACATGCGAATGATTGGGTACCCAGGGGAACAGATCTCCATCTTGACCACATATAATGGACAGAAACACTTGATCAGAGATGTCATACAACAGAGGTGTGGTAGCAATCCCCTCATTGGTCGACCTCATAAGGTATCTTGTCTAATATGAATTGTGAAGTTGTCTGTTAATGTTTCCTATCAGTCGACAACATAAGGTATCTTATCTTATATAAATTGTGAAATCTGTTAATAATTGTTTCTATCAGTCAGCAACACAAGCATTGTGCAAATGTATAAGAGAAACGGGGAAGGGCAAAACAAATCCTAATTGAAACAGTGCTTGAGTGGGAAAGTGGATTCTCTCATAGCACAGTGGCAAATACAGATGATTGGGCATTGAGTATGCACTTGTAAACTGTGGCTGATGGTAATGCTTAAAGCTAGACTGCTGAGCAGGACCTCAAGACGCAGCAATAGAGACCGCAGTCAGCGACTCATAGCTTGACTGCCTGCGTCAGGACCAGCGAACCAGAGCTGGTCAAGACCGCACTCCACCTCCACGTGGTGGTCCTGGAAACAGTCTGCAGCTGTGCAGGCTGGCTGAGCGAGTGTGGATCGAAATGGGAAGGCAAACCTGGTCCCAAAAATGCCGTGCAGAAGTCGGATGTGTCGACCGAAAGGTGCAGATATCACAGCTACGTTGGAAACAGACACAACGCAACCACCGTCCTTTTCAGGGCGAACGAAGAAGAAGAAGAAGAAGAAGACTGCTGAGCATTAGGTGACAGGAGATGGGTGTCAGATCATTGAGTAGCAGTGCTGGGATGACACTCGTTTATGTACATCTGCCTAAGCAAAGGCAGTTCCTGTTTAGTTCCTAGGGGAGGTGTCCATGAAGAGACAAAGAAATGATAGGACTACTGCACCCTTATATTGTACAAGGTGACTAATATGAGGTGGTGCATAGGGCTGGCAACCTTATCTTGTAAAACATTGCCACATAACCACTACTGTTATCATAACATTATGATTAGAATGACACATTGCCACATAACCACTACTGTTATCATAACATTATGATTAGAATGACACATTGCCACATAACCACTACTGTTATCATAACATTATGATTAGAATGACACATTGCCACATAACCACTACTGTTATCATAACATTATGATTAGAATGACACATTGCCACATTACCACTACTGTTATCATAACATTATGATTAGAATGACACATTGCCACATAACCACTACTGTTATCATAACATTATGATTAGAATGACACATTGCCACATAACCACTACTGTTATCATAACATTATGATTAGAATGACACATTGCCACATAACCACTACTGTTATCATAACATTATGATTAGAATGACACATTGCCACATAACCACTACTGTTATCATAACATTATGATTAGAATGACACATTGCCACATAATCACTACTGTTATCATAACATTATGATTAGAATGACACATTGCCACATAACCACTACTGTTATCATAACATTATGATTAGAATGACACATTGCCACATAACCACTACTGTTATCATAACATTATGATTAGAATGACACATTGCCACATAACCACTACTGTTATCATCACATTATGATTAGAATGACACATTGCCACATAACCACTACTGTTATCATAACATTATGATTAGAATGACACATTGCCACATAACCACTACTGTTATCATAACATTATCTCTTAGTATACGAGCTAATTTCATGACTACCATTACAGATTTTGCAATAAATAATTTATTTATAAAGATAACATAAAATGTTATATATCAAAATGTGAAGAAATGAAACCCCTATATCATGCACGTAACTAAATTGTTCAGTGGTTTTAAACATGCATTCAGCTATAAATTTTCGCTATTGACGGGGATCGATCATCGGCCTCTCTAGAAGGCCGCTCGTATACTAAGAGTTAAGATTAGAATGACACATTGCCACATAACCACTACTATTATCATAACATTATGATTAGAATGACACATTGCCACATAACCACTACTGTTATCATAACATGATTAGAATGACACATTGCCACATAACTACAACTGTTATCATAACATTATGATTAGAATGACACATTGCCACATAACCACTACTGTTATCATAACATTATGATTAGAATGACACATTGCCACATAACTACAACTGTTATCATAACATTATGATTAGAATGACACATTGCCACATAACCACTACTGTTATCATAACATTATGATTAGAATGACACATAGCCACATAACCACTACTGTTATCATAACATTATGATTAGAATGACACATTGCCACATAACCACTACTGTTATCATAACATTATGATTATAATGACACATTGCCACATAACTACAACTGTTATCATAACATTATGATTAGAATGACACATTGCCACATTACCACTACTGTTATCATAACATTATGATTAGAATGACACATTGCCACATAACCACTACTGTTATCATAACATTATGATTAGAATGACACATTGCCACATAACCACTACTGTTATTGATACAGACGATCCGGTTAGCATATGGTCTTTGATCAGAATATCATGGAAGTTGCTGAAGGCCGTTGAATATTGATTTAATAAAGAATGTTTATAATCTATGTCCATGACTTGAGTGTTCTGGTTCTCATTCATTAGTAACAATCGTGCTTTAATTATCTGATATGTGAATGCGTGGTAAGTGTAGCCAACAAGTGAATACCTCAATGATTAATTTGATAAGTCCATCTTATTTGAGTCCACGAGGAAAAACAGTTTATTTACGTAAGACAAACATACTTGACGATATTAGTTAATGTAGTTCATAGTAAGCATATGTGATAAATTAAATACTTGCAAACATCCTATTATGGGTCCATGTCGTACTTGAACAAACTGTCAAACGAACATCATGGCTATATACTCGCGCTGCTGGGTTTCAGACAACCGGTGGTGAGCGCATGTGTCTTGACGAGACTGAATCAACTACTTAATCATTTATCTCTTCATTAATTACCATGGACTGACCTGTGTCCGTACTTGACTAAAATATATATATGTGCAGTAGCATCATGCACAACCTTGGAAGAGTAAGAAAATATCCGTCTTCACTGCTTGACGGTCAATACAAAAAGGGTACGGTAACCTAGTCACCGAGCGTGACCATATCGACGCTTACACGTCACGACTTGACCGTGCATTTCGCGTTCATAACCACGTAAAGTATAAAGATCAATTTATATTAATTCCATTGACCCTAATCATGCGCACTGCCAATTTCTAGCAGACGCCATTGTTGCGTGATAAATTCTCGCAACATCGTTTTATTTCAGTGTCTGTTTTATAACGCAAGGGCAACAACTGCTTGAAATTTATAGTCACTTTTCTCGGTAAGCATTTGTCTTCTCGCGTTGGTATCGAATGCAGTTAACTTTTGAGCTGTGGTCATTTTTGCGCTGGACTGCGCATGACTTGTCTTGTTGTTTGGTCGATCGGTTTCCGCCCACCACTAGTGGGAGTGAGCGATTTGGAATGGCGAAAGAGATGCCTCGTTGAAGAGGGGATCTCCGCTATTTTTGTTCTGTCAGGGATGTGTAGTCCTCTTATGGATATTTCGTTTAGTCGAGATAATACCTCTAGTGTTTTCCCACATGTCGGGAGGCGTGATATTTCTGTGTATTTCATGAAAGCAAGGTAAATTGACTTTTTCATTAACTCTATCGATTTTGGGTCGTGAGCGATTTCGATTCATAGCCTGTCTCCGAAAGTCGTCGTCACGAGATGTTCTTTCCCAGCTCACATGTCGCTGCATTGTACTGCATCGGTTGATGCATGTACCAAGGACCATTACTTGCTACTTTGTTAAATGAACTAGGTTTAGAAAACCTTTATTATCTAGAGGATATTCTTGAGGACATTATTTATACTTCGGCAGACGTGTCTGTCTTGCTGAAGTCAAACTAAGGAGAGTGAACTGATCTCATACATCTGGTTATCTCCTGGCTGTTATAGAAAAGGATGGAGTTGTTCACCTGACTACATTTACAGCACTATGAAATATAACATGCACCTGACTCATCATTGTAATGCTGTCTACCGTTTATTGCTGTATTGAATGTTGCTGTGATAATGACTGTTTGATGTGCCTACACATTTGCGTAACCATTTTGTCACTGTGGCGTCCACAATAAATAATGAAGAAAAACGTCAACGGCTGTTTCAAGACTCATTGACTTTATACGTCGTGAGTTTACTGACGTCCTATGTGGATTGCCCTGTTATTGTTGCATGAACATTGTTTTGACTGAACACACCTACATACTACACAAAACCAGACATGCCGATGATATTAGCGATGAAACTCAATCCTCATATGAGTATGTCATTGCTCTTAGACAAAAGATCATTGAGGCATGTAAGCTAGCAACTGCTTCATCAGAAATTGCTAAAGAGAAGGCAAGGCAGTTTGCTAACAAGAATAGATGTCTACGACAACTTTGTCCAGGTGACAAAGCATTCGTCCTACTCCCCAGTAGGGAAAATAGACTTCTTATTGCATGGAAAGGTCCGTATGCAATAGTCTCTCGGATTTCCGATGTTGACTATGTGGTCGATATTGATGGAAAGCATAAAACTTTCCACATAAACATGCTTTCGGAATTTCACGAACGTCCGGACTATTTGCTGCCTATTTTCCAGGCAACGGATGATGCTCCTGCACCTCACGGTCATTATTCATCCCTGTCTGTCATTCAGGATGAGGAAGCTACCTTCTCTGATGTCAACCTTCCCCTTCCAGTGGTTCCATTACATTCCACGGAATCTTGGAAAAACGTTTCTGTTTCTCCTAATCTTTCTGGTGACGAACATCGACAAGTCTCGTCGATGTTACAAACATTTCAGGATGTTCTCACTGACATTCCTGGACACACAGATGTCATAGAACATGACATAATTCTTACCGACAATAATCCAATTAGGGTTAGGCCGTATCCTATTCCTATACACTTTCAGTCGCAAGTGGAAAAGGAATTGGATGAAATGATTCAATTAAATATAATTGAACCATCGACTTCACCATATTCTTCTTCCATGGTTATTGTCCGGAAGAAGGATAAGAACATACGAATTTGCGTTGATTATCGCAAATTGAATCAGGTCACAAAGTTCGACGCTGAACCGATGCCTTTGTTAGAAGATCTACTGATTAGACTTTCTAATTCTAGATTCTTCACTAAACTTGACTTGTCTAAAGGTTATTGGCAAGTGCCTTTAGCAGAGCATGCCAAACCTCTTACTGCTTTTTCTACACCTAGGGGTCTATTTCAATGGAATGTTATGCCTTTTGGTCTCATGAACGCCCCTGCCACTTTCGTTCGCATGATGCGTCGAATTCTGTCACATCGTTCGGATGTCATCGCATACTTAGATGACATCTGTCTCTTCAGTGATACCTGGGAAGATCACTATTTAGGGTTATATGACTTACTGTCCACTCTACGTGAGAATAATTTGACAGCAAAACCTTCTAAAGCTTTTGTTGGTTTTGGTGAAATCTCTTTCCTGGGTCATCGTGTTGGTCATGGTCTCTTGAAGACAGAAGACCACAATACTTCCAAAATACTGAACATCTCTGTTCCTAAAACGAAGAAACAAGTTAGGAGTCTCTTAGGTTTAATTCAATTTTATGGGAGATTTATTCCAAATTTATCTTCGATCATGGCACCTCTCTCAACATTGTTGAAGAAAGGTTCGCCTAATCTGGTCCGTTGGTCTGAAGAATGCCAATCTTCACTAGACCAAATCAAGAATATATTTTCTTCTCCTCCCATCTTAAGATTACCTACTCTTGATAGGACTTTTGTTCTTCGGAGTGATGCTTCATCCACTGGGATTGGAGCAGCACTGATGCAAGAATATGCAAATACTCTGCATCCTGTTATGTACATTTCTAGAAAACTAAATGCGGCAGAGAGGAACTACTCGGTTTTAGACCGTGAGTTGTTAGCGATGGTTTGGTCAATTCTAAAGCTACAAAGATTCCTCCTGGGCGCACATTTCATTCTAGAGACTGATCAGAAAGCTCTTACAGCTATTCAGACTAAGAATTTGAAGAGTTCGAGATCCACTCGATATGCTATAGCTCTTCAACCTTTTCACTTCACGGTACGAGCTATCCGTGGTGCGGATAATGTGATGGCTGACATTTTGTCTAGATGCCCACATGACTCCAACTAATACTTCTGTCCTATATTTCTATATATTACAGAGTCATAACACACCTATATTTCTACAATAGATTAGCACATCTGTACTTACTTTATATGTACACACTATCGTGCTTTGTTGTCATCTTCTTCTGTTCGTTTTTTAAAATGATAGAGGAGGACTGAGTAGTTAATATAAGGGCCGTTAGTTTACTAAACAGCCACAATTATTAATAATGTATTGTACCTTATGAAGCATATTAGTTATTAATTAGCATTATATTGCTTGTACTTTCTCAGAATGTCATTGTTGAGCTGAGGACTTACCTTACGAGTTCTAGATTGTGTACTTACCCTCGGAATACCAGAGCATATGTCCTGGATCGTCATGTAGTTTAACTTTACTATGTACTTATGTCATTACATGTCAAAGAATGTACTATTTAAATTTTCCTATCAGATTTGTACATCCATTTTTAAAGACAATATTAGAGTATGCTGTTTAATGATGATTATAGTAACTTGCATACGTATATTGTGTTTACATGCTAACGTGATGTGTGTTGGTGACACCTCCCCGATGTGAATATTTTTTGAGACATATTTATTTTTCTGTTGAGGTATATCCTCACCAGACACTCTATAATTAGCCTATTGTTTGGCAATTTAATTAATTATCAGCGCATAATTCGTGCGTTTTGAGCCGCTTATCGCATGCTCTTTGATATTGAAAAAAAAATATGTTCCACATTTTTTTTTTATCGGGAGGAGGTGGTGATATGTTGCGTGATAAATTCTCGCAACATCGTTTTATTTCAATATCTGTTTTATAACGCAAGGGCAACAACTGCTTGAAATTTATAGTCACTTTTCTCGGTAAGCATTTGTCTTCTCGCGTTGGTATCGAATGCAGTTAACTTTTGAGCTGTGGTCATTTTTGCGCTGGACTGCGCATGACTTGTCTTGTTGTTTGGTCGATCGGTTTCCGCCCACCACTAGTGGTGAGCGATTTGGAATGGCGAAAGAGATGCCTCGTTGAAGAGGGGATCTCCGCTATTTTTGTTCTGTCAGGGATGTGTAGTCCTCTTATGGATATTTCGTTTAGTCGAGATAATACCTCTAGTGTTTTCCCACATGTCGGGAGGCGTGATATTTCTGTGTATTTCATGAAAGCAAGGTAAATTGACTTTTTCATTAACTCTATCGATTTTGGGTCGTGAGCGATTTCGATTCATAGCCTGTCTCCGAAAGTCGTCGTCACGAGATGTTTTTTCCCAGCTCACATGTCGCTGCATTGTACTGCATCGGTTGATGCATGTACCAAGGACCATTACTTGCTACTTTGTTAAATGAACTAGGTTTAGAAAACCTTTATTATCTAGAGGATATTTTTGAGGACATTATTTATACTTCGGCAGACGTGTCTGTCTTGCTGAAGTCAAACTAAGGAGAGTGAACTGATCTCATACATCTGGTTATCTCCTGGCTGTTATAGAAAAGGATGGAGTTGTTCACCTGACTACATTTACAGCACTATGAAATATAACATGCATCTGACTCATCATTGTAATGCTGTCTACCGTTTATTGCTGTATTGAATGTTGCTGTGATAATGACTGTTTGATGTGCCTACACATTTGCGTAACCATTTTGTCACTGTGGCGTCCACAATAAATAATGAAGAAAAACGTCAACGGCTGTTTCAAGACTCATTGACTTTATACGTCGTGAGTTTACTGACGTCCTATGTGGATTGCCCTGTTATTGTTGCATGAACATTGTTTTGACTGAACACACCTACATACTACACAAAACCAGACATGCGGATGCCATCCATCATCATATGGCATCACGCATCAGCCATCAATAAAACTACCGTAACAATATTCCCTTTCTGCCGTGGGGAAAAAAAATCTATTAGATAGATTTTTTTACTATCTTACTCAATTATATGAAAAATTTAATAAAAACCCGACATATGGCCTACGATGTTCTTGTCTGGAACAGTGTCGTGGTCATGTCGATAATACATAAGTCATATAACATTATTATATTAAACAAAGGTATGTCAACTGTCGCTAATAATTAGCTATTGAACTATTGAAGACTGTTGTGAGTGAGAAATGAAGTGTTAAGTAGAGAAAATTATTCTAACTAATTAAAATTAAACTAATTTGCGATAGTAAGTATGTAATGTATTAAATAATTAACATCTAATTAAGGAAACTAATAGATAATGTCATAATAAAGACATAAGAAGTAAGGACAATTAAAGTAAAGAAAGAGAAAATAAAATATAAATTAGTTTAGTTATGTGTGTTTACAATGAATTATTAGTGTCGTGTAATTACAACATAATTAACTTAATGATATAATTAAAGAAAATAACATATTAATAAATTTCATGTGAAGATCTTAACTAAAGCTATCTAATTTATACATAAAATATTTAGAGTATTTGCTTGTGTGATTTTTTTCTTTTTCATCATTTCTTTCTTTGACATATTTTCTTCTCTTTTTATTTTTTTCTCATTATTTTTAATCACACTTCAATTTTTATTATACTCTTCATTAATTTAATAAATATTAAACTTAATGTCGGATGTGATGATCCATCCGTCGTTATGTCCATTGTGAATCCGTGGAAAGGTCATTAGAAATTTAATACTGTTCAACTAAACTTCGTTCTTGATTGAATATAAACTGGATCGTTTTGAGTTAGTCAATTTCTGTAACCAAACATTATATGTCCAGCTTGGATTCATATCGTATTCAAGACCATATCGTATTGAGTTAGAAAACGATTGGACATTAACCAAAGTCCAAACGTTAGAATCATACCATCGAAATTTGTTTCTTGCTATAACGAATTTCCTTTTTGAAAATTGAATACCTTGAATGATTGATTTCGAATTATTTGTAACGTCTTTCCATATAGAAGTGGTTCGTATCAATTTTGTAGCAGGAATCAGTTAGAGTTCCAAAGTCGCTCTTGTTTAGCCGTTAATCTTTTAACTTGTAGACAATTCGTCTTCGACTTCCGTTGGGTGTCTGGAAAGAGCATCCGCTAGAATGTTTTCTTTTCCGGGTATAGCTTCGATAACAAAGTCATACGGCTGAAGAAGAATCGCAAATCTGGCAAGTTTGGGGCTTTTGTGGTTTGAGCGTCGTAATGAAGCAACCGCCCTTTGGTCCGTTTTAATGGTAAAAGGCGCTCCCAACAAGAATTTTTCTAACCTTGTGATTGCCCAAACAACGGCCAATAACTCCCTGTCGACAGTGGAGTATTTCGTTTCAGGCGATTTCAGTTTTCTTGAAATATACATAGTTGGATGAAGAATATCGTTGTGATATTGCAGTAGGCAAGCTCCGATACCGTAATTACTGGCATCTGTTCGAAGAAAGAATTTTTTGTGAATATCTGGCAACCGTAAAATTGGTGGCCTAGAGAAGATTGTCAAAATGTTATTAAATGTTCTGTCACAATCCGTTGTCCACGTAATTTTATTTGATTTGTCTTTTTGCAATAGTGAAGACAAGATACTAGCTCATGCTGCATTGACTGAATGTCACGAGTTGGATTTAAGTTAGAGTTATGCCCAAGTGTAGGACAAGACCCTAGTGTGAGAAAAGACTAAGATAATAGATTAATTATGAGAAATGACAGTGAATGTAGTAAGGTGAGTCTATTGGCCCGAGGAGGATAACCGAAATTAAATCTTCCTTGCCAAATCGTGACTAAAGAAATGCTATAAACTCACCACCTCTGGCTACCTTTAACAGACTAAAGGAGATAAGGTTAAACTAACACTACAGACACCACTGTACAGACAACAGTTAAGGACTATACAGTGCAGAAGCTGATCCAGTGAACATTAAATAAGTTTATTATACAAATCCACATAAGTTTATAACATAGTAACAACAATATATATATAACGTGCCAGGTTTGCACTGCCCTGGAAAATAAAAAGAGGACTCAATTTAAATTTATAAGACACATCAAAATATGAACCCAACCACTCTCACTCATTCATTCACCTTGCTGGGGAAACAAAATCAGAATGATTACTTAGATTCTTACTACCATCTAATTTAGTGGCCCTCAACTGTAGCCACTACTCTCTATTACACTACTATCTCTAATTTTGTCACTGGCTGCTGACCCTGCCTGAAGACTATCTGCACAGCTGCTAACTCTGTCAGTGGTATACGCCACTAAGTCACACTCTGCACTGCTATGTAATAGACTTTTTCTAACTCTAAGGCTCAGAGGCTATCCTCTAAGAATATTATGAGACTCTGCAGGTCCCTGATCTATTTTTCACCATCTCTCTCCACTTCTGCCTTGCTGCTCTCGTTTCATTTCAGCAACCTGGAAATGATATCCCTTTCTTCCTGGTTCTGACGACTAGGCACTTGCCGTAGACTGTAGAGGCTTCTCTATTTGGCGAAAAGAAAGCTGATTCTCCTTTGCTATATTACCCCTCATTTGGGTTTAGGCCCTTCGGTAGTTACCGAGGCTAAAAACGACACACCAACCCGCTTGCTTGGGTTCCATGGGTGTGTATATGAGCTGAGAGCTCCGGGTCTTAAGAAAACCCTTTTCACTGAAGACTGCGTCGCTGTCTCGACCTGCTCTTCCTCGCTCCCTCTCTCTGGGGCCACAATACTCAGAGCCTATACCCCTCCACGGTACAAGCTCTTACGCCTCTGGCGTTTCCTCGACTTTTCTCTCTTGAGAAGACTGGCTACCTTTGCCAGCTGTCAGGAACAAGATTTATTGGCAACTCCCGCTCTTCGGGCCGTGACCACTGCTGTGGACACAAAAGACATGCCACTCTGTACTACAATACCAAAATACTTTCATATAATAAACTTACATATAAAACGTAAACAGTGGATGCTTCAGTCACACTCCAATCTAGCACAAACATGTAAACACCCGAACGAAGACTGCTCCACCATTTCCCCTCTCTTGTGCACGACGATGCGTAAATATTTACTGACTCTGGGTCATCTCCCCCTGACTACACCCTGTCTGTCTAGTAACCCGACTCACTGATCAATACTAATTATACACAGCTTGCTCAGGCCTTAAAACATTAAAAACAGGTAGGGAAACCTCCCGTACTTAGGCCTACTTTAACTCTGTAAGCGGTCACAGGACCTTATCATCGTTTCCCCCTTTTGATAAAAATGCACAACAATTAACTGCACATCAATGATTAAAATTCACCATTACATTTATATATTACATTTCTATACACAGAAATATATCTATCTCTATAGACTATATTACCTAGAACTCATTAAATTCCATAACACAAAAATCAAATACTACTCTGCATAATATTTAATTACACAACCACTTAAGGCACCATAATTTCCTTTCACTCTACCCCACGTGGTTTTCCCTGCAATTATATTTTAACTCCCCCGATAGAAAAATATTTAATATCTACTCTATCCATCCAGAATTTCTACTCCAATAAATCCCGGTAACCACGTGATTAACTTTTCCCGAAAAAATCCGTTCCCGTATTTTATTAGGAGACTTATCAGAATTAATCTCTCAATGAAATAAAATACACGTGCTTCAGAATATTCTGTAAATTAATATAAATCTAGGATGTGTGTATGTCTACAGACTTTCTATTAAATCTACGGAGCACACCTACGTAATATCTCTTTATCACTCATAGACACTGTAGAAATAAATGATGGCGTTACAAGTTATAAAGTTCAAAAATAAATTAAATTAGAACGGACTAAGGCTCTATTAGAGAACTAGATTTAATTACCACGCTACTTTAAATTATAGACATACCAAATATTGCGTTCAGCGTTAGAAGCCGACAATATGCTTGATACACGGCCCAGGATTACTGCAGGAAGAGACCGCTAAAATCGAAAAGCGCTACTTTATCTTAGATTTTCCTGCTCTGACCCCCGACCTACTTGAGGCTAGGCGTCTCCCTACAACCAATAGAATTAAAGATACTCTAAAATTTTCCATGCGCTCATCTCTAAATTTAGAACCATGTATTCTTGCTTCCTTTAAATGCGCGCGTAATTCCGGCTACGTAACGTTACCTAACGTCGTCCGCTAGCGTGAGCAGAAAGTTGGGCGTTACCTGGGTAGGGGTCATCTCCCCTTCC
Source organism: Oreohelix idahoensis (assembly GCA_024509875.1). Lineage (NCBI taxonomy): Eukaryota > Metazoa > Mollusca > Gastropoda > Stylommatophora > Oreohelicidae > Oreohelix > Oreohelix idahoensis. The sequence continues at coordinate 380,076 of JAMPIV010008944.1, read as the reverse complement.
CCACGAAAAATGACCGCGATAAATTTAACAACGCAAAAAAAATGGAATTTCAAGATCGCGATATTTAGAAATAGGCCGACTGGTGCCATTCAGTACTAACTTACGTTAATCCCTATAGAAAAAAACCTGCAATTACTTTACCTACAGAAAAAATCTAAACACCCCTATTATTCAGAGAGAAAAAGAATACTTCCCAATCTTTAATAGAGGGAAACAAAAATGGCAAACTCAAAATGGGGCCTATTGAAGACTAAATCACAGTAACTCCGTCACATTACCCCACCCTTCGAGGTCGGAGCCTGCCGATCTAATTTACTGTGGTCTTGGTGTTCAGATTGGCCCCTATCTATGTCTCCTGAGCTGTCTGAAATCGCTGAAGTTTCAGAGTCACTACTGGGATTTTCCCTGGCTGCCGCACTCCCAAGTTCTTTCTTCACCTTTCCTCTCCTGCGAGTTCTTCCCCGTACTTTCCTAACGGTGAGCGGTAAGGTATTGTTACTGGTATCCAGCTGACTGACTGGGTCAGCAGTCACCGAAACCGTGCGTAACTGTTCATCATTGTCCAAAGACCCGCGCACAATTCTCTCCTTCTTTCTCTCCCATGCTTCTGTTGAAGGGCTGTTCTCTCCCTGGACCTGTGCCGTCCCATGGTGGGTCTAAAACCTCCCTGGCTATTTTTCTCAACAGACTGACCTGATCAACCGACCTGACCGACTGGCTCTGTAGAGGCCTGGCGATGCCGACTATGGAGCTGCTCGCCAGCGGGGTTGTGACCGCTGGTACCTTGCAATGAACCTGAGAAATCTCGTGTATTTCTGACACCGGGTTTCCATTCATTTTCTGGGTGTCTACTGAATCCTTACTGATCCCAGTAGCTTCTATCTTTGGAACAAGATAGGTAGTATCTGCCCCTGGCAGTGGTTCTGTGATCGCTCTTCCCCTACCAACATGAAGAGGGACAGAGCTCGCTAACATAGCTCCTTGCAAATTCGTACGGCCGCTTTCCTCACTCTTTTCTGGCCTGAAAAGTTCGTGAGAGGAAAATGTAGACCACGGGAGTCCTCCGTCTAACACCCTGGTTCTACCTTCAACCTTGCCCTCCCCTGTGAGAGTTACTGGCGTCAGTTGGAATGTGTCCTGCAGTGACACTTGACGGTTTAAGATCCCGTTAGATCGCGGAGTATCTGAGATAAAGTACTCAGGGACTGGTTCCAATGTTCCTTGAAACAAATTGGAAGATATAGCCAATTTTTCAGGCTCCTCGTTACGCGGGTCGTTTCCTGTAAACGAGATACGAGAGTTGTGGGGCCTGTGACGAAAGTACTGAGATTCTGTCTTTCAAATGGCCCATGTCTTTTTCTCCTTGCATTTTGTTCACTATATTTTAGGAGGGATTACAGGTAATCCTTCTCCATGTTTCTTCTCCTTCTATTATTTACGTTTTTTTTTTCAAGATGAGATCACGAGGGGAGTTTGATCTCATCTGCATTATGGTTCTTCTTTATGTGTTTAGAATGGGGGTGTAGGGAATTAGAAAGTATTATTCTAGATTAAGATTATAGATGCTAGATCAGGATTGGCACCAGATTGTCTTTTTTTAAAGATATTGCGTGGCCATATACGCATTTTTCGGGAGTTAAATTATTTGCGGCCATTTTTGCTTCATTTCCGCAGTATAGGGCTAGGACCAATTCCCGGTTCTTTGTCTAGCAGAAACTGGTTGCATCAGAAAGATCTAAGGTTCTGATTGGCTGAGAGATAACTGCAGTTAAAATGCAGAGCTCTCATTGGCTTTACAACCACGCCGCGCATATGACGTCATGAAGTCGGCGCGTGGGGGCTTGAGAATAAATACGCCCGAACTTCATAAGTTCGGTCTCTAAAAAAAAATTGCCAAAGCCGGTTGCCAGTCAAGTCGATTGCCTTCAGTTGGACATTCGAGATTTGGTAAGCATGAATTTTTGCGTGAGGACTTTATTTAATTTTTCTAGTCCTAGCCGATCATTTAAGTTTCTTTGGGCAGTTTAGTTTAATTTAATTCTTAACTCCAGAGCCATCAATTCGATCTGAGTGATAGACATGAGAAACTAGGTCCATTTAATTCCTTGTTGAAAGGATAGCGGCATGGTTTAAAAGTTGAGATATCACCGCTTTGTATTATTGCAAAGTCGGTCGGGAGAGAAACTCGCATCTGCGAATTTTATTTATTTACAGAATAGTCGGGAGCGCGTAATGTGTATTTTTATTTGTGATTTTAGTGAGAGTATTGATGCTCGCTATTTATATAGTTACGCATATATCTGTGGACGGGAGTGAAAGAGGCATAATTTGGAAGCGCGTGGGCGCGTTGGTTACGGAATTGTTATTGATACGACGTTCAGAGGGACGAGGGGGAGATAAGCACGTGGTCATAGAATTACAAACACGTGGTTGAACTACGGGGTTTTCAATTTGATAACCAGGGGTTATGTATAACTTTTGACGGCAGGTAGATGCTAGCGTAAACAGGGTTATAGGTTATTGATTGTGCTTTGTTATTCTGTGTATTCAGAAGATGGAGATGACATTTATTTATGTTAAGGGAATTATTTTGTATTTCATTTTGAATGTGATTACTATTATTGACGGGAATTTTAGGAATTCCTAGAGAAGGCTAGTTTTAGTTGTGTTAAACATTACGGCATTAGTGTCAGCGTAAGAAGTAGGCCACAGTACGTCTGCCCAGACGGGCCATTGAAAATATGGTTGTTGCTCGGAGTTAGTCAGGCAGAACAGGCGATCTGGGTTAGCCAATGTTTACCTTGTGGGCTCAGGTAGAGAAGGGAGCTCAATGGGGGAGCGGACTTTGTTTGCATGATTTTGTATGGTGGTGCATAACGGGAGAGAGTAGGGGAGCTGTATTGATTATAGACGGGGGAGACTTAAGTGTTAAAGACTTAAGGGTTTGTCAGGAAGTTAATTGTTATTTGTAATAGAGTATTAACGTTTTGTTTAGCTGTTGTTTTTGCTTTTGTCTAAACAGCAGGTGCCGGCTTTTTGTGGGAATGAGAGCGGAATTTTGAGACCACAAAATTTCTCCCACGGCAAAGTTGGGGCATTCGCAGAACCGCAAGGGTTTTACGTTAGTTGCCAGTAGTGGACGGAGAGGAAGAAAATACGTTTTCCCAACCAGGGGAAGACATTTTCCAGCGAATAGGATTTTTTGTGGATAAATCCTGAGCTCTGACGCTCGTTACACACGCAGATTTGGCAGGCTGCCAGCGGTGTGGTAATTTTGTGTTCGTTTCTTCACGGCCATAATAAAGCCGACAGCCCAGTTATAGGTACTCGGGCAGGTAATTTCCGAGTGGTAGAAGTCCGCTACAGTTCCAGTCCAGAATCCAGTGGGGTTCTGTTAACCCTCAGTCATCAAGTCCAGAGTTAGTGGAGAGAGATAGGGTAAACATTCTCTCTACTGAAGTCAGCACAGATAGGCAGAACTGTTAGTTTTGGTGAATCATAGCAGAGGACAGCTGCTGAAGTTTAGAGGTGCAGTTAGTTGTGTTCAGGAGATTCCAGGATAGGCTGTGTAGAACCGAAGTCTGTGCAGAGATTGTGTAGTCACTTCGCCGTCGTTCCAGCTATCAGTGGACTTAGAGTTAGAGTTAGAATTTAGAACAGCTAGTTTGGAGTGTAGGCGACATCAAGTGCAGTGTAGTTCATTTCAGTTAACCTTACCTTCTTTCTCCATACAGGTTGCAATTGTGGGAGAAGGGTTGGGGTTGATGCATTTTTAACTGTGCTTGATTTTGTTTTTCAGGTATGCATCCTCGCACTTTATGTATATGAGTTGTTTATAGGTGTATAATAAACTTGTATAAATTGTAGCTGGCATCAGTCATTTCCTTTAGTACAGTAGCTATATGTTGTCTGTACCTTGGTGTTTGTGAATCTTAATTGAACCTTATCCCCATAGGGTAGTTAGAGGTGGTTCGAGGCCATAGCAATTTAAACGTCCGAAGTGGCGAGGAAAGAATCAACCTCGGTTCTCAACCTCGGAGCCAATGGTCTCAACTTTCACAGTTTGCACTATATTTCTATCTGAATCTATCATTTCAGTCTTTCTTCTTACTATTGTCTTGTCACTATATGTAGACAGTCTCTAGTCCTAAATCCATTTCGTGACAAAGTGGGTGCTATCGTCCGGTGAATCATCTTTGTTACGTTCAATTCTGTGATCTTGACAAAGTGGTGGCGTCGTCCTTGGGATCATCTTTGTTGGGATCAATTCTAGATTCATAGATGGTCTCTGTAGAAAGTTCTGGAAATGGATTTCAAAAAAAAAAAATCCCCTAGACTTGAGCTATATTAAGACTGATCCAGCTATAAGTTTTTTTCCACAGGTTCCAGTTAGTATTGAGGATAGCGGTTGTAAGGTTGTTTATGACTTAGAAGTAATTGATGGCTAATGGAATTTTTTTCTTGACAGGAAAGTAAATTCGGGTTTTGGGTAGCTGGATAACTTGAATTTTTTTCAGGTAGTTATTAGTCAGACTTGGTGCTAGTCTGAGTGCGGGTTTTTGCGACAGCATATTCATAGTAGGTAACCGTAAATTTTTCTTGTTCCTTTTTTGTCATTTCCCCTCGTTGTGAGTACTGCTGATTTGTCAGGTAAGATGGCTGAATTGGTCAAGCTACTTACTGCATGGAAGGACGCAGCTAAAAGCATGGGGATGAATGAGGCCGAGACTAGGGCTTACATTATGAGGGAACAGGACCGGCAGACGGAGAAAGAAGAGAAGACCCGACAGGCAGAAGAGAGAAAAGCAGAGAGGGAAGCCCAGGAGAAGATAGCAGAGAGGGAAGCCCAGGAGAAGATAGCACAGAGGGAAGCCCAGGAGAAGATAGCAGAGAGGGAAGCCCAGGAGAAGATAGCACAGAGGGAAGCCCAGGAGAAGATAGCACAGAGGGAAGCCCAGGAGAAGTTAGCACAGAGGGAAGCCCAAGAGAGGGAGAAGGCAGCAGAGAGACAGCATGAACTTGCCCTGCGTTCACTGGAACTGCAGTACCGATCTTCGGAAGGCAGTTCGGCTAACGGAGATTCTCCCGGAGCAGGGGCAACAGACACCTCAGGAAACGGAGGGCCCCGGATGGCAGCCATGAATTTTCCGATGGACTCTTTTCCTAACGGGAATGAGAAAATTGAGGTATTTTTAGAAAAATTTGAACGGATGGCAAAGGCATACGGGCTGGATGATAGTCTTTGGTGTCTCAAATTATCTCAATCTCTAAGAGGACATGGATATGAGGTCTATAGCAAGATGCTAGTGGATGACCAGAATAACTTTGAGGCACTGCGGAACGCCCTGTTACAGCGATTCCAATGGACTCCCCGGAAGTGCCAAACAATGTTTAGGGAAAGTCGACTGGAGAAAGGAGAAAGTTTTCCCCAGTTCGCAGAGAGGCTGAGGAATTACCTCACTCGCTGGAGAGAGTTGTCGGGTTTGGCTAAATCGTTTGAAGGACTCGAAGAGCTCGTCATGTGCGAACAGATAAAGGCCAACATGTCTCCGGACTTAAGGAAGTACCTGGCGGAGCAGGGCGCACAGCAACTGGACCAGATAATTCTATTTGCAGAAAGGTTCCAGACGGCCCAGGCCGAAGTACTGGGCCAGAAAAGAAAACACCCTGACCTGCCAGCCCCGGACAAAGGAGCATCTTCATCGCATTCGCCTTCCTCTTCAGCTCACCAACCGCAAGGGCCGTCTCGCAAGGAGCCCCCTCCCAGTCATAACATGCGCTCCCAGCCGCCTAACAGAACACAGGGGCCGACTTCTCATGAACCCGTCAGGAACCGGGGAGATAATGAGAGATATTGTAGGTTCTGTCGGACTACTTCTCATTGGACAACACGGTGCCCAAACAAACAACCCGCTCATCAGGTGGCTTGTTTAAGGCCTGTGAGGGTGAAACAAGGGAAGAAGTGGAAACCCTTCCCGTCAGAGAAGTTGTTCTCCAACAGTGGACCAGCAGAAGTGAACGGGACTGAGACAACATGTTTATTTGACAGCGGGCTTACATACCCCAGCATAGTCGCCCGACATCTGGTGAAGCCCTGGCAGATGACGAAAGAAAAAGTGAATATTGGTGGAGTTTTAAGGAAAGGGACTTCACAGTGCTTTCCGGTAGCCAATATTGAGGTGAAATGTAGGTTCGTGTCTGGCACCATCAAGGCAGCTGTAACGGCTCAGCCGGCCTACGACTTCATTCTCGGTAACCCATATTTGGTTTTGGGGAACCCGACCACACCGATCCTTGCTGATGCAAGGGGGCCTACTGCAGGCCAGATAAGTGAAAAAGGAGAACCCCTAATTCACGGAGCCCCGAGCGAGCTCAAACATAGCTGTCGTGCCAAGGAGGGGTGCAACGCCTCTGACGACAGTGATATGTTATTTGCAGAGGCAAATTCGCCCGCCAGCCCTGTTCAGCCAACCGGCCAAACAGTGGTGACGACGCCTCTGATTCCGGAAGTACACTCTTTGTTGTCGGGAATTAGGCCCCCGATGGTATTAGCTTCCTCAAGTGAGGAACATACTGACAAGAGCAGTATTACATATGTCAACGACCAGCGCCATCTTCATAGGGCACAAGATAGCGGTCTGAGCGAGCATATAGTTCCAACCAGCCCTGGAGCCCCATCCGACCAGCACTTTACTCAAACGGAGGAGGACAGTGATCTGAGTATCCGTTTGCCTATAGACGGAGATGGGCCCCACAACTCTCGTATCTCGTTTACAGGAAACGACTCTTGTAACGAGCAGCCTGAAAAATTGGCTATCTTTTCCAATTCGTTTCACGGAACATTGGAACCAGTTACTGAGAGCTTTAACTCAGATTCTCCGCGATCTAACGGGATCTTAAACCGTCAAGTGTCACTGCAGGACACATCCCAACTGACGCCAGTAACTCTCACAGGGGAGGGCAAGGTTGAAGGTAGAACCAGGGTGTTAGACGGAGAGCTCCCGTGGTCTACAGTTTCATCTCACCAACTTTTCAGGCCAGAAAAGAGTGAGAAAAGCGACCTTACGCATTTGCAAGGAGCTATTTTGGAGAGCTCTGTCCCGCTTCAGATTGGTAGGGGAAGAGCGAGTCCAGAACCGCTGCCAGGGGCAGATCTTACCTACCTTTCTTCACAGGTAGAAGCTATTGAGGTCGATCGTGATCCAATAGACACCCAGCAAGAAATCGGAGGCTCTACACCAGAGGAACCCGAGACGTTGCATCAGTTTCGCACGGTACCAGCGGTTTCAAACCCGCTGATGAGCAGCAAGGTAGTCGCCATTGCCAGGTCGCCACAGCGCCCGTCAGTCACATCAGCTGACCAGGACAGCCTTTGGACGGTCATAGCAAGGGAAAGTTCAGACCCGCCATTAGACGGCACAGGTCTGAAGAGAGATCAACTCTCCCAACGGAGCATAGGAGCTCATTCTAGGAGAGGAGGAAGGAGGAAACGCAAAAGAGGAAGGTCGAAGAACACTGAATAGGAGGGGTAAGGACAGACAGCCTTGTAGACAGAGTTAAGGGCCAGTGTGAAACACAGAGATTTCAGTAATGAGATCGATGCTCAATCTTCAAAGGTGGGAGTGATGTGACGAAAGTACTGAGATTCTGTCTTTCAAATGGCCCATGTCTTTTTCTCCTTGCATTTTGTTCACTATATTTTAGGAGGGATTACAGGTAATCCTTCTCCATGTTTCTTCTCCTTCTATTATTTACGTTTTTTTTTCAAGATGAGATCACGAGGGGAGTTTGATCTCATCTGCATTATGGTTCTTCTTTATGTGTTTAGAATGGGGGTGTAGGGAATTAGAAAGTATTATTCTAGATTAAGATTATAGATGCTAGATCAGGATTGGCACCAGATTGTCTTTTTTTAAAGATATTGCGTGGCCATATACGCATTTTTCGGGAGTTAAATTATTTGCGGCCATTTTTGCTTCATTTCCGCAGTATAGGGCTAGGACCAATTCCCGGTTCTTTGTCTAGCAGAAACTGGTTGCATCAGAAAGATCTAAGGTTCTGATTGGCTGAGAGATAACTGCAGTTAAAATGCAGAGCTCTCATTGGCTTTACAACCACGCCGCGCATATGACGTCATGAAGTCGGCGCGTGGGGGCTTGAGAATAAATACGCCCGAACTTCATAAGTTCGGTCTCTAAAAAAAAATTGCCAAAGCCGGTTGCCAGTCAAGTCGATTGCCTTCAGTTGGACATTCGAGATTTGGTAAGCATGAATTTTTGCGTGAGGACTTTATTTAATTTTTCTAGTCCTAGCCGATCATTTAAGTTTCTTTGGGCAGTTTAGTTTAATTTAATTCTTAACTCCAGAGCCATCAATTCGATCTGAGTGATAGACATGAGAAACTAGGTCCATTTAATTCCTTGTTGAAAGGATAGCGGCATGGTTTAAAAGTTGAGATATCACCGCTTTGTATTATTGCAAAGTCGGTCGGGAGAGAAACTCGCATCTGCGAATTTTATTTATTTACAGAATAGTCGGGAGCGCGTAATGTGTATTTTTATTTGTGATTTTAGTGAGAGTATTGATGCTCGCTATTTATATAGTTACGCATATATCTGTGGACGGGAGTGAAAGAGGCATAATTTGGAAGCGCGTGGGCGCGTTGGTTACGGAATTGTTATTGATACGACGTTCAGAGGGACGAGGGGGAGATAAGCACGTGGTCATAGAATTACAAACACGTGGTTGAACTACGGGGTTTTCAATTTGATAACCAGGGGTTATGTATAACTTTTGACGGCAGGTAGATGCTAGCGTAAACAGGGTTATAGGTTATTGATTGTGCTTTGTTATTCTGTGTATTCAGAAGATGGAGATGACATTTATTTATGTTAAGGGAATTATTTTGTATTTCATTTTGAATGTGATTACTATTATTGACGGGAATTTTAGGAATTCCTAGAGAAGGCTAGTTTTAGTTGTGTTAAACATTACGGCATTAGTGTCAGCGTAAGAAGTAGGCCACAGTACGTCTGCCCAGACGGGCCATTGAAAATATGGTTGTTGCTCGGAGTTAGTCAGGCAGAACAGGCGATCTGGGTTAGCCAATGTTTACCTTGTGGGCTCAGGTAGAGAAGGGAGCTCAATGGGGGAGCGGACTTTGTTTGCATGATTTTGTATGGTGGTGCATAACGGGAGAGAGTAGGGGAGCTGTATTGATTATAGACGGGGGAGACTTAAGTGTTAAAGACTTAAGGGTTTGTCAGGAAGTTAATTGTTATTTGTAATAGAGTATTAACGTTTTGTTTAGCTGTTGTTTTTGCTTTTGTCTAAACAGCAGGTGCCGGCTTTTTGTGGGAATGAGAGCGGAATTTTGAGACCACAAAATTTCTCCCACGGCAAAGTTGGGGCATTCGCAGAACCGCAAGGGTTTTACGTTAGTTGCCAGAGTTAGTGGACGGAGAGGAAGAAAATACGTTTTCCCAACCAGGGGAAGACATTTTCCAGCGAATAGGATTTTTTGTGGATAAATCCTGAGCTCTGACGCTCGTTACACACGCAGATTTGGCAGGCTGCCAGCGGTGTGATAAGTTTGTGTTCGTTTCTTCACGGCCATAATAAAGCCGACAGCCCAGTTATAGGTACTCGGGCAGGTAATTTCCGAGTGGTAGAAGTCCGCTACAGTTCCAGTCCAGAATCCAGTGGGGTTCTGTTAACCCTCAGTCATCAAGTCCAGAGTTAGTGGAGAGAGATAGGGTAACATTCTCTCTACTGAAGTCAGCACAGATAGGCAGAACTGTTAGTTTTGGTGAATCATAGCAGAGGACAGCTGCTGAAGTTTAGAGGTGCAGTTAGTTGTGTTCAGGAGATTCCAGGATAGGCTGTGTAGAACCGAAGTCTGTGCAGAGATTGTGTAGTCACTTCGCCGTCGTTCCAGCTATCAGTGGACTTAGAGTTAGAGTTAGAATTTAGAACAGCTAGTTTGGAGTGTAGGCGACATCAAGTGCAGTGTAGTTCATTTCAGTTAACCTTACCTTCTTTCTCCATACAGGTTGCAATTGTGGGAGAAGGGTTGGGGTTGATGCATTTTTAACTGTGCTTGATTTTGTTTTTCAGGTATGCATCCTCGCACTTTATGTATATGAGTTGTTTATAGGTGTATAATAAACTTGTATAAATTGTAGCTGGCATCAGTCATTTCCTTTAGTACAGTAGCTATATGTTGTCTGTACCTTGGTGTTTGTGAATCTTAATTGAACCTTATCCCCATAGGGTAGTTAGAGGTGGTTCGAGGCCATAGCAATTTAAACGTCCGAAGTGGCGAGGAAAGAATCAACCTCGGTTCTCAACCTCGGAGCCAATGGTCTCAACTTTCACAGTTTGCACTATATTTCTATCTGAATCTATCATTTCAGTCTTTCTTCTTACTATTGTCTTGTCACTATATGTAGACAGTCTCTAGTCCTAAATCCATTTCGTGACAGGGCCCATCTCCGTTTATAGGCAAACGGGCACTCAGATCACTGTCCTCCTCCGTTTGAGTAAAGTGCTGGTCGGATGGGGCTCCAGGGCTGGTTGGAAACATATGTTCGCTCGATTCGCCGTCTTGTGCCCTTTTAAGAGTGCGCTGGTCGTTGACATATGTGATACAGTTCTTGTCAGTATGTCCCTCTCCTGAAGGAGCTAATACCATCGGGGGCCTAATTCCCGACAACAAAGAATGTATTTCCAAAATCAGAGGCGTCACCTCTGTTTGTCCGTTAGGATGAACAGGGCTGACAGGCGAATACGCCTCTGCATTTAACATACCGCTGTCCTTAGAGGCTCCTAACCTCTCCTTAACAAGACATGGATGTTCGAGCTCGCTCGGGGCTCCGTGAATTAGGGGTTCTCCCTGTTCACTTATCTGGCCTGTAGTAGGCCCCCTTGCTTCAGCAAGGATCGGTGTAATAGGGGTGATAAGGGTGGTTTTAGGATGCCGTCGAATTACCACCTCTATCGACACCAGGTATTACAATGCAAGATGTGGGTGTCTTATCTGGTTTAGATTGTTGCTGTGTGTGTTGCAGTAGAACAGTTCACAGGGTACACCACAGGCAACATGACGTGTAGAGTCATAAAAATGGTAACTTCGCTTTAGGTTTATACCATTTATTGCACGCCACAAAACAGTCATGATACTTATGTTATCATCGGCATAGCACAACGAATGCAGCATTCAAACTCATGTTAACTGACAGTCATGTAGAAGTCAATACTCAATAGTTGTATGGAAAACAAATATCATAGCGAAGCTTGATAAATAATACATATAACTTCTGCAACCGTGGTCAGCTGCAGATCCTTAATGTTCATAGACAATAATAATTATTCCTTCCTGATGCTAGCAGATCAGATGTATACAATACGTCCGTTTACTGTCTGCACGTGAGTAGCATACATGGATTACAGGTCAGCTCGACCTTTATAACCTTCCTAAGTCTAACCATCTGACTTGGACGTGATCTCTGATATAACGAATCCTGGAACACAGACAATAGTCTTGTTGGTCTAGAGCGACCCATAGATATATAACTAGTTCAGGTATAAAGATACCGGTGACTTAATCCTAGTCAAAGTACCTCTCCATTTTGAATCACACAGGCGAGCAAAAAGGCGACAAAATGACGAACCTCTAGATGATAGCCTAAAGTTCGATACAAGAGGAATTACCTTATTTCGGAAAATCAACCATGAACATATGCCTCCAGGCAGGCTTGAATAATACGGGGAAATAGTCTAGTTAGCTAACTAACTCACAAAGACAATGTATTTCCCTCAGAGAATCACAAGACGCAGTCGCGTCCGCTCGCTAATCAGTCCATTTCTCAACTGCCTGACCTGGGCGGAACAACAAACGACAACCAAGTCGAGACATGCGCAGAGTGACAATCTCTGAGTCGCTGTTCACAATAAGACGATTCTAAGAACATTCGAGATAAAAGTCTTACACAGTCGCGCCTTTTATGGACATGAACAGAAGCGTTAAGAAAGGTTTCAAACATCTACAACAGTTGACTGATACTACCAAATAAGGAGATATGGTCACGCTTCGTTCAAGACATTATAGACCGAACGTGTCTCTATACAAGAGGAGGTAAGCTCATAAAAAATAGCAGTATCGATATATCGGGTTCTGTCCCTTTGACCATAAAATATATATAACATGCATTTCAGTCAAATAATGATCATACATACGAAAAACGATCATACAAAGACTTTGGAAAAAAGTAATTATTTGTGCGTAACATTACCGCACCCTCCCGGGAAAAAAAAAATGAAACATTTTTTTTTTTTAAATCCTGGAGCCGGAAAAATCTAGGCTCCTAACGCACGTATGATGCGCGGATATACCTAACAAAATAGCTCAACACTTGGAGCAAAACTGAGATCATATCCCAGGTCCTTAGAGAAAAATTTATCTAAGTATACGCGTATATATCCCAGGAAGGTGCCACCAACACAAACCACAATGCTGGCAACATCATAATAAAAGTCAAATTATTCTCATACCAATATATGAAATCAAATATATTATTATGATATCATACAATGTGTTGCAAATAGCGGTGTAATATATTAATATACCGCACTATTTTATTACATTATGTAATGCATCAGTAACTAATAAGTAATACATGTGTTGATCTTCGTTGACATAAAACATTCAATAGAAGAAGATGTGGACATCATCCGCTCCCAATCTAGGACAGGACTTGATATACTCAAAGTTCCACAATGGACACAATCTCGCATCTTCAATGATGTGCTGCGAAAATATCAATAACACAAATCTTAAAGACAACTGGTAAATCTCTCAATACAATCCTGAAAATAATTTATTTAAATGTGGCCGAGTGATCTTTTGGCCCGTATATCACTAACTAAGCCTTCTTAGATAATTACATGGTACAATGTTATAAATTCCCCCTCAAAAAAGTGAGAAAAAAAAATCTACTAACATGTCATTATAACATTGGACTGTATATCAGGAAATATATATATGACAGAAGAATCATGTGGAATCGTGTGGGCATCTGGACAGAATGTCCGCCATTACATTATCCGAACCACGGATAGCTCGAACCGAGAAATGAAATGGTTGAAGAGCTATGGCATAACGAGTGGACCTCGAGCTCTTCAAGTTTTTGCTCTGAATAGCAGTAAGCGCTTTCTGGTCGGTTTCCACAATGAAATGTGCGCCTAGAAGAAATCTTTGTAACTTCAGAATAGACCATACCATAGCCAATAACTCACGGTCTAAAACCGAGTAATTCTTTTCTGCAGCATTTAATTTCCTAGAGATATACATCACCGGATGCAGAGTATCAGAATACTCCTGCATTAGTGCTGCCCCAATCCCAGTTGACGAGGCGTCACTTCGAAGAACAAAAGTCTTCTCAATAGTAGGTAACCTAAGAATAGGTGGAGATGAAAATAGGTCTTTAACCTGGTCCAATGAGGATTGACATTCTTTTGACCAGCGGATCAAATTAGGCGACCCTTTCTTCAATAAAGTAGAAAGCGGTGCCATAATGGAGGACAGATTCGGAATGAATCGTCCGTAGAATTGGATCAAACCTAATAGACTCCTTACTTGTTTCTTTGTCTTAGGGACCGAAATGTTAAGTATTTTTGAAACATTGTGGTCCTCTGTCTTTAAAAGACCATGACCAACACGATGACCTAGGAAAGAAATCTCACTAAATCCTATAAAGGCTTTAGAGGGTTTTGCAGTCAAGTTATACTCGCGAAGAGTAGACAGTAATTCGTATAAACCCAAATAGTGATCTTCCCAGGAATCACTGAATAGACAGATATCATCTAGATATGCTATGACATCTGTACGATATGCGAGAATTCGCCGCATCATGCGTACGAATGTAGCAGGGGCGTTCATAAGACCAAAAGGCATGAAATTCCATTGGAATAAACCCCTAGGTGTAGAAAAAGCTGTAAAAGGTTTGGCACGTTCAGTTAGCGGGACTTGCCAATAACCTTTAGACAAATCTAGTTTGGTAAAGAATCTAGAATTAGAAAGTTTATTGAGTAGCTCTTCTAATGAAGGCATAGGTTCAGCGTCGAACTTCGTAACTTGGTTCAATTTGCGATAATCTACGCAAATGCGAATGTTATTATCCTTCTTTCGAACAATAACCATAGACGAAGAGTATGCTGAAGTGGATGGTTCAATGATTTCCAAACGTATCATTTCATCCAATTCTTTTTCGACTTGAGACTGGAAATGGATAGGTATTGGATAGGGTCTGACTCTGATAGGATTATGATCAGTTAGCACAATGTCATGTTCAATGACATGTGTGTGTCCCGGGATGTCTGTAAGAACATCCTGAAATGTTTGCAACATCGAAGAAACTTGTCGATGTTCCTCAGCGGAAAGATTTGGAGAAACGGTCACGTTTTTCCAAGATTCCGTAGAATAAAGTGGGACCATAGAAAGAGGAAGATTGACATCAGAAAAAGTAGTTTCCTCATCCTGTATAACTGACAGCGATGAGTATTGACCATGAGGTACTTGAGAATTGTCCGTTGCCTGGAAAATAGGCTGCAAATAGTCTGGTCTTTCATGAAATTCCGTGAGCATATTTATGTGGAAAGTTTTATGCTTTCCATCAATATCGACAACATAGTCGACATCAGAAATTTTGGAGACTATTGCATATGGACCTTTCCATGCAATTAGAAGTCTGTTCTCCCTTGAAGGAAGTAGAACGAGAGCTTTGTCACCTGGACAAAGTTGTCGTAGACATCTATTCTTATTCGCAAACTGCCTTGCCTTTTCTTTAGCAAATTCGGAAGACGAAGTTGCTAGTCTGCATGCCTCAATGATTTTTTTCCTAAGAGCAATGACGTACTCATAAGAAGACTGAGTCTCATCGCTAATATTATCGGCAGTGATTAGATCGTGAAGTAAAGACATAGGGCCGCGCGGTTGCGCGCCAAAGACAAGTTCAAAAGGGGAAAACCCCGTATGTTCATTGGGGACCTCTCTATACGCAAAGAGAGCCGCGGGTAAGACCCTGTCCCAATCCTGAGGATGATCCTCAGTTATTTTACCCAGTAAAGTTTTTAGAGTCCTATTTAAACGTTCGACCAACCCATTAGACATTGGGTGATAGATACTGCTGAGAGACCTTTTTATATGTAGCATAGACATTACCTGTGACATAGTGTCTGATATCAGTTGAGTGCCATGGTCTGACAATATTTCTCCGGGAAAACCCAAGCGAGAAAATATCAGCCAAAGAGCGTCTGCGATATCAGCAGTTGAGATGCTCTTGAGAGGTATTGCCTCTGGCCAACGTGTGCACATATCGACACATGTAAGAATAAATTGATGCCCTCTAGCCGACTTAATTCTAAAAGGACCGATAATATCTATTGCCATTTTTTGAAAAGGGCGAATTGGAATGTCAGCAGCCTGAATAGGCGCAGCATGTCGTGGTCCTTTAGATTTGACCTCCTGACATACTTTGCAAGAGCGACAGTACATTCGTATGTCCTTGCTCACAAATGGCCAAAAGAAAGCCGCAAGAACTCTCGACTTTGTACGGGAAAAACCCATATGTCCAGCACATTGCGAGTCATGAGCATGTTGCAATATTTGCACCCTCATGCTCTTAGGCACAAGAATTTGTGAATGAGTGGATGTAGTCGAGTCTTGTACCATACGTACAAGTACGCCGTTCTTCATAGAAATCCAAGATTTTCTATTAGTATTTTGATTAGGATCACCTTTTTTTGCTAGAATGAAGAATTTTTGTAACGACGGATCTTCTTCTTGCAATTTGATAAATGAGTCACGTGTAATAGTCAAGTGACTATTTTGTTCATTTACTTCATCATTATTAGTTAATGAAGTTTGAGGTGGATCCAGAGCATGTGCTCTTGTGACCACCGTATTGGTAGCTTCAATGTTTTGCTCTTCCCAAACAGCAATCTGCTGTGGGGTACATTCCCTAACTCCGTGAATACGACCAATAATAAGGTCCGCAATAGGGTTTGGAAGTAGACACGCGTGGACCTCTCCCGTGAAGAAAGGAGTAGCAATATGTATTATGGCAGTAGGATATTTTTCCAACGTGCCACCAAATGTGACACATTTGATGACCTTTCCTGTAGCACAGAATGGATCTACAAGAGATTGCCTAACCCCGACAGTAGTACATCCAGAATCAAACAACACCGAGACTGGATTACTATTTACAAGCCCCTTATGTAATATAAGAGAACCTCTCCCATCATGAGCAACATTAGCAGGAAGAGCGGGCAAAGGATGACCACAGCTTAGAGTACTAATGGTTTTCGGATCAAATAAAGTACTGCATTGGATACATTTATTTGCCCTACCAAAGTCAAAAGATGAGCATCCGATAGCATTATGGTCTTTATCATTATTAACCTGTTTATCTGCTCCCTGAGATTCTTGTTGAACAGAGTTTGTCTGTTGATATCTTTTTCTCTTCTGTTGCGATCTACCGCGACCATTATTGCCTCTGCAATTATCATTAAAGTCCCTACTGTAATTTTTATCCTGGTTTGCGTTCCAGTTTCCATAACTGTCATTACCATCTCTATGCTGTTGAGAACCTCTATTATCTTGGTATTGAGGTCTCTGCAAAAAATATTTTCCTCTATACCGATTACCTTTATGAAAATTTCTAAAGTTACCGGGAATAGAATACCGTGTAATATTAGGTTGTCTCCAGTTCTGGGAAGAAGAATCTCCCTGAAATTGATTACCATGGTTCTGGGCATAATTACGGTTACTCTTTTTATTGAAATTTTGCTGGCTACCCTGAAATTTACGCATAAAATTCGGGCCATAAGGTGCTGCCGAAGCAACTGGCAGACCTTCTTTTACCTTAGAGTTGCTAATGGTTATGTGAGGATGTGCAGTAACATACTGGCTACAGTATTCTTCCATTTCTTTTATATTTTTAGGCTTACGCTCATGAAGAAAAGAAAGAAAAGCTTCATTAACAGAAGACATAACCTTGTCTCTAAGAAGTAAGTCCATGAGGGCTTCAAATGTACTTTCTGTCTTAGAAAGCTCAACCCATCGTAAAAAAGTAAGACGTATGCCTGAGATGAATTCTGAGAATTCAACTCCAGTTTCTGGTAACATGTTTTTAAATTTAAGACGATATCCGTCTTCGTTAAGTTGGTACTTCTTTAACAATGCCGCCCTGACAACCTCATAGTTGTTCTTGTCAGGCACATCTACCATACCCAACAAAGTCAAAGCATCACCTCTAAGTATCTTGGACAGATGATAAACATATAATGTTTTATCTATATTATGCACCTTACATGCACTTTCAAATCTATCTAGATAAAATGTTATATCATCAATTGAAGCATTGAATGCTGGTAAATTAAGCTTGAAATCAACAGCATTAGACTTATTAGCAGATGATACCTTATTAGCATCATTAGCATTACTAGATAATTTCAACTTTTCTAACTCCAAAGCTAAGAGTTTTTCTTCATGTTCCATTTTTGCTTTTCTCTCATCAGACTCTCTTTGTAACCTTCTTTCTTCAGCCTCAGCCTGTTTTTCTAATCTTTTATTTTCAGCCTCTATTTCAAGTCTCTTATTTTCAGCTTCTTTTTCAAGTCTCTTATTTTCAGCTTCTTTTTCAAGTCTCTTATTTTCAGCTTCTTTTTCAAGTCTCTTATTTTCAAGCTCAGCCTGAAGTCTCTTCTCCTGAGATTCTGCTTCTCTTTTTTGTTTTTCCATTTCCATTTGTAATCTCTTTTCATCTACCTGCATCTGCAGTTTTAAATTTTCAGCATCTATTCTCTTTTGTTCAGTTAGTTCTTTCATTTTCTTTTCCTCCGACTTCAATGCCTTGGCATATTGAACAGTCGCAAATTCTTCTAATTTATCACCTGTCTTCCCAAGGGCTTTACCCTGCTCAATAAAGTACTCAAATGTAGACATGATGTCTAAAATGTGAGTACAGAACCTGAAATAATTAATTATCTTATTTCAATCTTAATAGCAACAAGACTTAATAAAGTGCTTGTATAATTACTATGTTTACTCCAATCTCTGTGGGAAACAAGACTTGACACCAATTTGTATTATCAGTTGTACAATAATATCACAAGTCACCTCTTAATTATCAGTGCACTACCCAAATCAGTGCATAACCATCAGTTATTTATCATAACTGCACTACAATAGTGCATAAGCAAAAAACCACCAGTTAGTTATGATAAGTGCACTATAGATCAATAGTGCATGAGCATATATGTAACAATAGTGAAAGCTAACTATGCAAGAACTATGCAAACAATAACAAGACAATGTAAACAATAACAAAGTACCAACAATGTAAACAAAACAAAGATCAAAGTCAATGTAAACAATAACAAAGATCAGAGTCAATGTAAACAATAACAAAGATCAACGTCAATGTAAACAATAACAAAGATCAGAGTCAATGTAAACAATAACAAAGATCAAACAATACGAAAACATTCGCATAAGTCAAATAAATAAACAGCGAAACTAAAAAGAATATGATGACAGAATGCGAAGATATGACAAACAAATGACGCTACAGTATATACACAAAAATTTACGTGAAGAACTGAATAATAGAAAAGAGGAGACCTACAAATACAAACAATTGAAATCGAAACTAAAAAACAGAAAGAAAGAGAGAAACAAAAAAAAAAAATATACAAAAAACGAAAATAAAGCACAACTCGTCACAACTAAACAGATATAGCAACGATTGTCGCTAGCAAATTTCACAGTAGGAAATTCGCACAGTCCCTAACGAAAACGCTAACAGTAGAACCTCTGTGACGTGGTATCATCTACTGAAAGACACCGCCCAACCGAGAAAACCCGCAGAAATATAAACATATAAATACAAATCCAAATAACATATAACATGTAAACATATAAAGAGTGCGAAAAATGTGATAGACAGAAGGCTCAGTTAGAACATAAGGGCACAGTTCACAAACAAAACAGGCCACTTAACTTCTATGTATCCACAACGTCAGCACAGGTCAGAACAGGATGTGATCAGCATTCTTAGGACAATGATCCAACGTTGATCCATATCTGCTCTCGTAAACTGCCATGACGAAGGAAATGAGCTTCTAACAGGAAACAGCTTCTGACAGGAAACAGCTTCTGAACTTGACCTTCTGAATCTGCAACAGTAATTCTGAGACCGGAACAGTTGTTACGGCACTTGTCCTTCTTCTCAACAGATCAGGAAATCCATTCGCTCGGTACTTGTCCTTCTATTTGTAGACAAACTTCAATACCGCCGAGCAGCGCCGGGTAGTTTCAAAATATCAACAACTGTCAGTACTGCTGCGTCTTTCAAAAAATTTCATCAAAGGTGATGAATAGCAACTGCAATGTTGTCTTGTAGTCTGCTGATGATGTCTGGGTTTGTTGACCCCCTTGAGAGTTGGTACCAGAATAAACCAACTATTGGCCACCATGAATTGATAAGGGTGGAATTAGGATGCCGTCGAATTACCACCTCTATCGACACCAGGTATTACAATGCAAGATGTGGGTGTCTTATCTGGTTTAGATTGTTGCTGTGTGTGTTGCAGTAGAACAGTTCACAGGGTACACCACAGGCAACATGACGTGTAGAGTCATAAAAATGGTAACTTCGCTTTAGGTTTATACCATTTATTGCACGCCACAAAACAGTCATGATACTTATGTTATCATCGGCATAGCACAACGAATGCAGCATTCAAACTCATGTTAACTGACAGTCATGTAGAAGTCAATACTCAATAGTTGTATGGAAAACAAATATCATAGCGAAGCTTGATAAATAATACATATAACTTCTGCAACCGTGGTCAGCTGCAGATCCTTAATGTTCATAGACAATAATAATTATTCCTTCCTGATGCTAGCAGATCAGATGTATACAATACGTCCGTTTACTGTCTGCACGTGAGTAGCATACATGGATTACAGGTCAGCTCGACCTTTATAACCTTCCTAAGTCTAACCATCTGACTTGGACGTGATCTCTGATATAACGAATCCTGGAACACAGACAATAGTCTTGTTGGTCTAGAGCGACCCATAGATATATAACTAGTTCAGGTATAAAGATACCGGTGACTTAATCCTAGTCAAAGTACCTCTCCATTTTGAATCACACAGGCGAGCAAAAAGGCGACAAAATGACGAACCTCTAGATGATAGCCTAAAGTTCGATACAAGAGGAATTACCTTATTTCGGAAAATCAACCATGAACATATGCCTCCAGGCAGGCTTGAATAATACGGGGAAATAGTCTAGTTAGCTAACTAACTCACAAAGACAATGTATTTCCCTCAGAGAATCACAAGACGCAGTCGCGTCCGCTCGCTAATCAGTCCATTTCTCAACTGCCCGACCTGGGCGGAACAACAAACGACAACCAAGTCGAGACATGCGCAGAGTGACAATCTCTGAGTCGCTGTTCACAATAAGACGATTCTAAGAACATTCGAGATAAAAGTCTTACACAGTCGCGCCTTTTATGGACATGAACAGAAGCGTTAAGAAAGGTTTCAAACATCTACAACAGTTGACTGATACTACCAAATAAGGAGATATGGTCACGCTTCGTTCAAGACATTATAGACCGAACGTGTCTCTATACAAGAGGAGGTAAGCTCATAAAAAATAGCAGTATCGATATATCGGGTTCTGTCCCTTTGACCATAAAATATATATAACATGCATTTCAGTCAAATAATGATCATACATACGAAAAACGATCATACAAAGACTTTGGAAAAAAGTAATTATTTGTGCGTAACAAGGGGTTCCCAAAACTAAATATGGGGCCCCTAGGATGAAGTCGTAAGCTGGCTGTGCCATTACAGCCGCTTTAATTGTGCCACGCACAAACTTGCACTTCACCTCAATATTGGCTACTGGAAAGCGCTGTGAGGCCCCTTTCCTTAAAACGCCACCAATATCAACTTTCTCCCCTGTCATTTGCCCGGGCTTCACCAGATGTCGGGCAACTATGCTGGGGTATGTAAGACCGCTGTCGAATAGACATGTAGTCGCAGTCCCGTTCACTTCTGCTGGTCCGCTGTTGGAGAACAACTTCTCTGACTGAATGGGTTCCCAGGTGTTCCCTCTCGTCGCTCTCACAGGCCTTAAGCAAGCTGCATGATGCACGGGTGGTTTATTCATACACCTGGAGGTCCAATGTGAAGTGGTCCGACAATTTCGACAGTATCTCTCATTATCTCCTCGGTTTCGGGCGGAGTCCTGAGAGTTTGGCCCCTGTGATCTGTTGGGAGGCTGGGGGCGCAGGTTATGACCGGAATTGGGCTCCTTGCGTGAAGGCCCCTGCTGCTGGTGAGCATGAGAAGACGACTGTGACGATGAAGCTCCTTTGTCCTGGACTGGCGGGTCTGGGTGTTTTCGTTTCTGGCCCAGTACTTCGGCCTGTGCCGTCTGGAACCTTTCCGAAAAAAGAATAATCTGGTCCAGTTGCTGGGCGCCCTGCTCCGCCAGGTACCTCCTCAAATCAGGAGACATGTTTGCCTTGATTTGTTCCACCATTATTAACTCTTCTAATCCTTCAAAGGATTTAGCCAGTCCCGACAACTCTCTCCAGCGAGTGAGGTAATTCCGCAGCCTTTCAGCAAACTGAGGAAAGCTTTCTCCCTTCTCCAGACGACTTTCCCGGAACATGGTTTGGCATTTACGGGGGGTCCACTGGAATCTTTGCAACAACGCGTTCCGTAGTGCCTCGAAGTTGTTCTGGTCGTCTATGAGCAACTTGTGGTAGACGTCATATGCATGACCTCTGAGGGACTGCGATAACTTTAGACACCAAAGACCTTCATCCAACCCATATGCCTTTGCCATCCGTTCGAATTTTTCCAGGAATATGTCAATTTTCTCATTCCCGTTAGGGAAAGAGTCCATCGGAAAATTCATGGCTGCCATCCGGGGGCCTCCATTTCCTGAGGTGTCTATCGCCACTGCTCCGGGGGAATCTCCATTAGCCGAACTGCCCTCCGAAGACCTGAGCTGCAGTTCCAGAGAACGCATGGCAAGTTCGTGCTGTCTTTCTGCTGCCTTTTCCCTTTCCTCAACTTCTGCTGCCCTTTTTCTTTCCTCAAATTCTGCTGCCATTTTTCTTTCCTCAACTTCTGCTGCCCTTTCCCTTTCCTCTTTCTGATTATGCCTATCATTTTCTCTGATCATGTAGGCCTTAGTTTCCTCCTTGTCCATTCCCATGTCCTGAGCAGCGTCGCGCCAGGCAGCTCGTAACTTGGCCATATCTGCCATCTTACCTGTAACTGCTGTAGCTTACCAAAGACAAGAAATGACAGAAAGAGAAAAAAAAAAAAGAAGGAATTACCTGTTACCTACTGAGGAATGCTATCTCTATAACCTCGGTCCCAAAACCCGAACTCAGCACCAGTCTGACTAATAACTACCTGAAAAATATTGTTATTCAGCTACTAAAAATTCTACCTTCCTGTTAAGAAAAAATTTAGTTAGCCATCAATTACCTCTAAGTTCTATAACTAACCTATCACTACAATCCAACTGCCTGCAACCTGTGGAAAAACTTTCTGTGGAAAAACTTATTACTGGATCAGTTCTACTAGCTCTGTCTAGGGGATATTGAAAGAATCTATTCTCAGACTTCCTATAGAAAACAATCTGTCAATCTAGATAAGATCCCAGAATTGATCCTACAAAGCTGATCCCAAGGACGATCGCCACCCACTTTGTCACGAGTTGGATTTAAGTTAGAGTTATGCCCAAGTGTAGGACAAGACCCTAGTGTGAGAAAAGACTAAGATAATAGATTAATTATGAGAAATGACAGTGAATGTAGTAAGGTGAGTCTATTGGCCCGAGGAGGATAACCGAAATTAAATCTTCCTCGCCAAATCGTGACTAAAGAAATGCTATAAACTCACCACCTCTGGCTACCTTTAACAGACTAAAGGAGATAAGGTTAAACTAACACTACAGACACCACTGTACAGACAACAGTTAAGGACTATACAGTGCAGAAGCTGATCCAGTGAACATTAAATAAGTTTATTATACAAATCCACATAAGTTTATAACATAGTAACAACAATATATATATAACGTGCCAGGTTTGCACTGCCCTGGAAAATAAAAAGAGGACTCAATTTAAATTTATAAGACACATCAAAATATGAACCCAACCACTCTCACTCATTCATTCACCTTGCTGGGGAAACAAAATCAGAATGATTACTTAGATTCTTACTACCATCTAATTTAGTGGCCCTCAACTGTAGCCACTACTCTCTATTACACTACTATCTCTAATTTTGTCACTGGCTGCTGACCCTGCCTGAAGACTATCTGCACAGCTGCTAACTCTGTCAGTGGTATACGCCACTAAGTCACACTCTGCACTGCTATGTAATAGACTTTTTCTAACTCTAAGGCTCAGAGGCTATCCTCTAAGAATATTATGAGACTCTGCAGGTCCCTGATCTATTTTTCACCATCTCTCTCCACTTCTGCCTTGCTGCTCTCGTTTCATTTCAGCAACCTGGAAATGATATCCCTTTCTTCCTGGTTCTGACGACTAGGCACTTGCCGTAGACTGTAGAGGCTTCTCTATTTGGCGAAAAGAAAGCTGATTCTCCTTTGCTATATTACCCCTCATTTGGGTTTAGGCCCTTCGGTAGTTACCGAGGCTAAAAACGACACACCAACCCGCTTGCTTGGGTTCCATGGGTGTGTATATGAGCTGAGAGCTCCGGGTCTTAAGAAAACCCTTTTCACTGAAGACTGCGTCGCTGTCTCGACCTGCTCTTCCTCGCTCCCTCTCTCTGGGGCCACAATACTCAGAGCCTATACCCCTCCACGGTACAAGCTCTTACGCCTCTGGCGTTTCCTCGACTTTTCTCTCTTGAGAAGACTGGCTACCTTTGCCAGCTGTCAGGAACAAGATTTATTGGCAACTCCCGCTCTTCGGGCCGTGACCACTGCTGTGGACACAAAAGACATGCCACTCTGTACTACAATACCAAAATACTTTCATATAATAAACTTACATATAAAACGTAAACAGTGGATGCTTCAGTCACACTCCAATCTAGCACAAACATGTAAACACCCGAACGAAGACTGCTCCACCATTTCCCCTCTCTTGTGCACGACGATACGTAAATATTTACTGACTCTGGGTCATCTCCCCCTGACTACACCCTGTCTGTCTAGTAACCCGACTCACTGATCAATACTAATTATACACAGCTTGCTCAGGCCTTAAAACATTAAAAACAGGTAGGGAAACCTCCCGTACTTAGGCCTACTTTAACTCTGTAAGCGGTCACAGGACCTTATCATCGTTTCCCCCTTTTGATAAAAATGCACAACAATTAACTGCACATCAATGATTAAAATTCACCATTACATTTATATATTACATTTCTATACACAGAAATATATCTATCTCTATAGACTATATTACCTAGAACTCATTAAATTCCATAACACAAAAATCAAATACTACTCTGCATAATATTTAATTACACAACCACTTAAGGCACCATAATTTCCTTTCACTCTACCCCACGTGGTTTTCCCTGCAATTATATTTTAACTCCCCCGATAGAAAAATATTTAATATCTACTCTATCCATCCAGAATTTCTACTCCAATAAATCCCGGTAACCACGTGATTAACTTTTCCCGAAAAAATCCGTTCCCGTATTTTATTAGGAGACTTATCAGAATTAATCTCTCAATGAAATAAAATACACGTGCTTCAGAATATTCTGTAAATTAATATAAATCTAGGATGCGTGTATGTCTACAGACTTTCTATTAAATCTACGGAGCACACCTACGTAATATCTCTTTATCACTCATAGACACTGTAGAAATAAATGATGGCGTTACAAGTTATAAAGTTCAAAAATAAATTAAATTAGAACGGACTAAGGCTCTATTAGAGAACTAGATTTAATTACCACGCTACTTTAAATTATAGACATACCAAATATTGCGTTCAGCGTTAGAAGCCGACAATATGCTTGATACACGGCCCAGGATTACTGCAGGAAGAGACCGCTAAAATCGAAAAGCGCTACTTTATCTTAGATTTTCCTGCTCTGACCCCCGACCTACTTGAGGCTAGGCGTCTCCCTACAACCAATAGAATTAAAGATACTCTAAAATTTTCCATGCGCTCATCTCTAAATTTAGAACCAGTGTATTCTTGCTTCCTTTAAATGCGCGCGTAATTCCGGCTACGTAACGTTACCTAACGTCATCCGCTAGCGTGAGCAGAAAGTTGGGCGTTACCTGGGTAGGGGTCATCTCCCCTTCCCCACGAAAAATGACCGCGATAAATTTAACAACGCAAAAAAAATGGAATTTCAAGATCGCGATATTTAGAAATAGGCCGACTGGTGCCATTCAGTACTAACTTACGTTAATCCCTATAGAAAAAAACCTGCAATTACTTTACCTACAGAAAAAATCTAAACACCCCTATTATTCAGAGAGAAAAAGAATACTTCCCAATCTTTAATAGAGGGAAGACAAAAATGGCAAACTCAAAATGGGGCCTATTGAAGACTAAATCACAGTAACTCCGTCACACTGAACATGAGTAGAAACATCAACGACATTACTGTCTAACGTAGGCATGCGAAAATAACATACAGACAAAAAGACAAAGTATCATTGTAGACAAGATAACGAAATGTTATAGAAAAGAAAAGTTCATACTAATCAACCTATGTAAGAATAGATGAATAGAAAAGAAAAGGAATGATGACTGACTATGCTGAGTCATCAAAGACATGTTATTGCAACATGTTATCTGCGTGACGCAGAATCAGGTACTAATTTCAACCTCAGAGAATGGTGGTGAAAATACACACCATTGTCACGCTCCATAACCAAACGAGCGTCTCTATTGTTACAGAAGGTAACCAACGCCTCACTATTCTGCCCTTTGAATGATGGCAGAAGACGAACAAACTTCACTTTTGCTGTATATTGAAAAAAAATACCGAGTGTCTGCCAGGTAGTTTCCTGTGGCAGATTACGCACTAGAATGGTGCGAGAATATGCACCTTTTCCAATATATGTAGTCTTATTGTCACGAAACTGTGAACAATAAAGATATGTATTGCTAGTCATAGAAGAAGAATTGACCTTTCCTTTTTTCCTACACGTGGTACTTTTATTAGCTGATGTATCATCCTGATTGAACTTAGGATGATACCTATCATTATATACGGCAGTAGATTTCATGCATGTTGTATAGAACTGCCTGTTAGGCAAAGGTAATACTTTGATACGAGATTGATTTGTTTTAATCTTATTATCTAGGTTCATGTTAACCTTGAGAGTATTTCTATTTCTAGTGGAGCCATCTTTACTGTTGATCACCTCAACAGTTTTCTTAAGATCCGTCTCACCGAGATCTTGTCGCCAGGACTTATTGCCCGAATCGGCAGTATTATTCTTTCGAGAGAATGTATATCTCCCCCAGAATGATTTCTTAACATCCACAGGATGTGTTGAGAATTTAATATCGTCCTTATTATTTTTAAATAAATAGGTATCATTATCCTCCTCTGTTTCAAAGATGGTACAAAGACCAATATTGGAAACGGCTGTGCTGCATGCATTCAATTTATTGGCATGCAATTGAGTCATAGCAATGACATTGTCCGTATTGCAATAAGGTTGCAAATATTTATTTTCCCATTCTGAGATCTCCTCAGGTGTGCAGTCCTTGCTGCCGTGGATACGTCCGACTGTTAAATCAGCAGTTGGACTCTGAAGTAGACATACTTTAACTTGACCTGAAAAAAAAATGGGGTGTTAATGTCAATTATTGCTGTGGGATAATATTCAATGGTCCCACCAAAAGTTATGCAACGTACAAACTCATTAGTAGCATAGCGAGGATGTACTAGTGATTGCCGGATGCCGATCGTGGTTAAACCGGAGTCTCTTAAAACTGAAATTATGTTTCCATTGAACAGTCCTTTATTAAAAATCAGTGTCCCAGTTCCATCATTTGCAGTGAGACTAATTGCAGGAATAGTCTGTGTAATTCTCATAGGCAATTGGCTGGACTTCTGAAAAATAGAATGGCATTGTGGACAAACATTTGCCACATTATTATCAATAACACAACATGACGAAGATGAATGCGTTGGAATATCACTATTATGAACAATTGGGGTTGCATTGTTAGTCAATGCTGACCCTGCAGTATGATCAAATTTATTTTGATTTCTGGAGGTAGGACGTTGTCTGTTATGACTACCTGAATGATCATTAGTATTATTATTACCTCTGCCATTGAAACTCTTATTTCTTGGTCTGTAATTGTTATTACCATTATTATGCCACTTGTTATTATTATGGTTGGCATTACCATTAACTCTTTGACTCCACAGCAACGCTCTGAGAGTTGCAAAATTCAACACGCCGTGCCCCAGCAACGCTCAGAACGTGGTTTTTAGTTTATCACGAATAAACCCTAAAAATCGTCCGCTTAATGCAGTTCATATATTAAAACTCGTAGAATGACTTCCGCTACTATTTAAACAACTAATTTGACTTTAGTTAATCAGCACATGTGCGTGTTTTGATGTTATTATCACAATTTTTGTGAAGATTCGCGTGTTTACGTTTTTCGTTGTTTTTGCTAGAGAAATATGTCACGCTTTATATTTACATTTTCTAAGTCTCCTAAGCAAATAATTGTGTCAAACTACTTTGAAACATTGCTGACATTGATGATGATTGTTTGGTAGTCACAGTTTGTTGTCAAAATACGTAATATATGCAGAAAAGCTAGACACACTAGATTTAGTTGATGAGTGGGCGTAGTCATATTCTGGCCGATCAAAAAGCAACAAAACTAGACCTACCATAACATCTAATCACTAGTTCTTGGTAGAAGATGAAGCTAGGGATACTATTAAAACATTAAACAAGAGTAAAAAAGTATTTATATGACGTTATTCTTATTTATTTGTTTGAAAATTACGTAATGCACGATTGCATAATTTATTTTTTTCTTACAAAGAACCACGGACAAACTGGTGCGAATAACACTAAATCTACTAATTTTGGCCATAAGCATGTTTTTTTTACTTTGTATATGGATTAACTTGACGTTTGAAGACTAAAAAGAAAGTTTTATTGTCTACGACAGTAATTTGTCTTTGGTAAGATCGTATTCTACAGTCAACTTTTTAGCGTTTTTCAATTTTACATGCAAAATGATTAAATTATACCGAACATACTTGTGTTAATACTACCACAGACATTATATATTTGAATTCTCTATCCATTTCCCTACAGTTTGGTATATAATAAGTACATGTTCAAAGGAAAATTCACAAACAAATTTAGACTGAAAGATGAACACTTCACTCTATAAAATTCTGCCCACAAAAAAAGTCTGGCACAGCGTGCAAAATAACTCTGGAATGAATGAGTTAAATGATTTATTCCAATTTGATTTGTTTTGATAACCATTGTTATATCTAAATTGAGGTGACTGGTTTCTAAACTGTTGTCTACCCCGGTTAAAATTCCCATTATTGTAAGAATTATTTAGTCCTTGATAATCATTGTACTTATTTCTTCTATTTGAAAAATTTCTGTCAAGGCTCTGAGCTCTTGATCTTTCAAAACCCTGATATGCCATGTTGGAGGCAACTGGAAGTGGTTCCCTTACTTGTGTATTGGATATGCTACTATTGGGATGAGCAGTGCAGTAATTTAATGCCATTTTTTCTACCTCCTCTAAAGTCGAAGGTTTACGTTCCTGTAAGAACGAAAAGAATGGTGAACTTACAGAAGATAAGACCTTATCCCTAAGGATTAAATCAACCAACTTGTCATAAGATTTTTCCACACCAGCAAGTTCGACCCATCTGTTGAATGTATTGCGTATATTCGCAACGAACCCTGTAAAGTCTTTATTTGATTCTGGCAGGAGAGTTTTAAATTTAATCCTACATCCCTCCTCGTCCAAATGAAATCGACGTAGTAATAAAGCCTTAATGGCATCATAATCTCCAGCTATTGTTGGATCAACATTCTGAACTGCGCTTGCAGGTGCACCATCTAAAAATTCACTAAGTTTTAGTACCCATGCAGTTTTATCTAATTTATTAACCTCACAAATTTTCTCAAAACGTAAAAGCCAGGCCGATAAATCATCAACATTCAATCTGAATGTCGGTAATTTGAAGTGATAATTGCTTCTAGTTTGGTTAGGTGCAGACATATTTTGGGAATTATCACTATGGCTAACAGTAGCAGTTTGTGCCTGTAATTTTGCTGTTTCCAACTTAAGACGTTGTAATTCCATTTCTTGTTGCCGTACAATTTCATCTTGCTTCCTTTTATTTTCCTCCATTTCTCTTATTCTGTTCTCTTTTTCAATCTCTTCCCTTTCCTGTTTTGCTATCCTTCTTGTTTCTTTTGCCTCAAGTTCTGCTATCCTTCTTGCTTCTTTTGCCTCAAGTTCTTCTTCTTGACGCTTCAATTCAGCTTTTCTCTCAAGTTCCTCCTGTTTAGCTATGGCTTTCTGTTCTTCTTCTTCGCGCTTCAATTCAGCTCTTCTCTCAAGTTCCTTTGCCTCATATTTCGCAAATTCCGCCACTGCATATGCTTCTAGAACTTCTCCTCGTTTTCCAAAATCTTTACCGATTTTAACAAAATGGTCTAACGTAAGCATTTTGTAATTTAATAATCTATTTAGTTAATCAACTATCTGTATTAATCAACAATATATATTACCATCAATTACCTATGTGTGCCCAGTGGCCAACGTAGTATTATTAATAGATGAATGTACCAAGTATTATACACTATGCCTATTATATTCAAGGCAAACCCTCACTTTATAAATATTTATCCATATATAATGCTATCATGCCCTAGTCATGATGCATAAAGTGCATAAGCAATCTTAAATTGGACTAATACTGCAAATTGTTGCAATTAATTCATCAAGTCCATTTTCTTTGAAAATTAATTAAAATATTTATATTGTATTATTACCTAATTAATTTACACTATTATTATTACATACTCAATTTATAAGTTAATAAATACAAGACAATTAATCAACTAAAATGTTACAAGACATTAGCACATCACAATTGACAAATGCAAACGAAAAAAATGATTATATTGAAACAAGCAAAAATCGGAAGTACATGCTAAGAAGAAAAACTAAATCTAGGTTACTACACATACACGTTAAATGATGACGTCACAGGACTCATAACTGACAAATATTTTACAATTATAAAATAAATGATAGGCAGATGAGAATGAACAGGATAGTTTACGAACAAGTTACGAAATGAATAAAATGAAACTCAATACAGCGAAATTACTACAAATATAACATTACTTTACAACTAAAACATCTAAGGTCGAATAACTTCAGGAGCAAACGCAGTATGCTGTCGGCAAATCTCAACAGATGCTTTGCAAATGCAGTTACCCCACTAATCCCTATCAGAACGGTTTTTAGATCTACTGACCATCCGGAAAGAGGTATTAGTCGATCTAAAAACTCCCGAATCCAACCGCCCGCTTATACAAATAACGAATAGACAATCAATGACGAATAAAACATAGAACAATGAATTGCAGATAACATGCCCGAATAAAATGAAGTGGACTAGACCTAGTTTTGATGAACCGACAAAGGTTTCAATATTCACTTATCTTTTTGCGCCCAGTGATCTTCTTCAGTTAACACCAGTATTCGTCAACGGCCAACTAGGTACAGTGAGCTGAACTTCATTGTTTTGATGGGGTTTCCGCTTGATATTCTTCTTGCAGCGATGCTTGTAGAAGGACATTAGGTTTGGCTTTCGTAAGGCTGCTAACGGTTGTCATGGACTCGATCAAAAAGGATGATGACGTATATTTGACCTCCAGTCACGTGCAGTGTCTCGTAAAGTCATGTGAACGTATTGTAACCGTAAACAATCGTGTTGCGAAGAAATTTGTCGCTAGATCTAACCTGATAAAGGAGAAGATTTTCGTATCCCCGAACTTGGCCTACCAGTTCTCTGATACAGACGATCCGGTTAGCATATGGTCTGTGATCAGAATATCATGGAAGTTGCTGAAGGCCGTTGAATATTGATTTAATAAAGAATGTTTATAATCTATGTCCATGACTTGAGTGTTCTGGTTCTCATTCATTAGTAACAATCGTGCTTTAATTATCTGATATGCGAATGCGTGGTAAGTGTAGCCAACAAGTGAATCTCTCAATGATTAATTTGATAAGTCCATCTTATTTGAGTCCACGAGGAAAAACAGTTTATTTACGTAAGACAAACATACTTGACGATATTAGTTAATGTAGTTCATAGTAAGCATATGTGATAAATTAAATACTTGCAAACATCCTATTATTTGTCCATGTCGTACTTGAACAAACTGTCAAACGAACATCATGGCTATATACTCGCGCTGCTGGGTTTCAGACAACCGGTAGTGAGCGCATGTGTCTTGACGAGACTGAATCAACTACCTAATTATTTATCTCTTCATTAATTACCATGGACTGACCCGTGTCCGTACTTGACTAAAATATATATATGTGCAGTAGCATCATGCACAACCTTGGAAGAGTAAGAAAATATCCGTCTTCACTACTTGACGGTCAATACAAAAAGGGTACGGTAACCTAGTCACCGAGCGTGACCATATCGACGCTTACACGTCACGACTTGACCGTGCATTTCGCATTCATAACCACGTAAAGTATAAAGATCAATTTATATTAATTCCATTGACCCTAATCATGCGCACTGCCAATTTCTAGCAGACGCCATCAATAAAACTACCGTAACAGTTATCATAACATTATGATTAGAATGACACATTGCCACATAACTACAACTGTTATCATAACATTATGATTAGAATGACACATTGCCACATTACCACTACTGTTATCATAACATTATGATTAGAATGACACATTGCCACATAACCACTACTGTTATCATAACATTATGATTAGAATGACACATTGCCACATAACCACTACTGTTATCATAACATTATGATTAGAATGACTCATTGCCACATAACTACAACTGTTATCATAACATTATGATTAGAATGACACATTGCCACATTACCACTACTGTTATCATAACATTATGATTAGAATGACACATTGCCACATAACCACTACTGTTATCATAACATTATGATTAGAATGACACATTGCTACATAACCACTACTGTTATCATAACATTATGATTAGAATGACACATTGCCACATAACCCCTACTGTTATCATAACATGATCAGAATGACACATTGCCACATAACCACTACTGTTATCATAACATTATGATTAGAATGACACATTGCCACATAACCACTACTGTTATCATAACATTATGATTAGAATGACACATTGCCACATAACTACAACTGTTATCATAACATTAGGGAGCCGCGCTAGCGTAGTGGTTACAACACCGCTCTGGCGACCGGGTGATACAGGATCAAACCCGGGCGACGGCATTTGAGGATTTTTCGTCGACCGGGATTTGGACTGGATTAACTCTAGACCTGGCGAGAACATTTGAAGGAGTGTCATCGACCAGGGACTGGCGGCTCCTGAGCCGACCCAGCTGCAATGGGTACCTCCGAAATCGGCGAGTATTTGCCTGAATGGCGAGGGACACCTGTCTCTGTACAAGAAATAAAGGGATACTCACGTAAAATCAATGTCAGGTTAGACATAAAAATAATAACCTGAGATTTCGCCTCGAGTATTAGCGGGCGTACGCAAAAAAAAAAAAAAAATCATAACATTATGATTAGAATGACATATTGCCACATAACCACTACTGTTATCATACCATTATGATTAGATTGACACATTGCCACATAACCACTACTGTTATCATAACATTATGATTAGAATTTCACATTGACTGACCAAGAATAAATAATTATTTACACAGGTGACCACAGTGGACAGGTATCAAGGTCAGCAGAACAACTTTATTCTCCTCTCACTTGTCAGGACTCGAACTGTAGGTCATCTCAGGTGGGTGACTTTATTTACTTTGATCATGTTTCTGTTGTAATTATCTTTAGTAATTGAAGGCAGTCTATTTAAAAATAATGATTGATGTCTCACTGACTGAATGTTGTTTGTGCTGATGACTTGTGAGTCAATCAGTGCCTTTAGCTTCTGTAGGCATATAGACCAGTAGCAACATACTTCTATTCTTCTCATGTCTGTGTCGCTTTCTCCATTTTTGTTCATCCTTCATTTCTGTCCGATTGGGTCTTCAGCATTTGTTCCTTAGTCTTCCCCTTTATCTTTTCCTTTCAGATTCCATGTCAGTATTTGATGAACTAAAGTCAGTTTTCTGTGTTATCTCTGTGTCTGATCTGTCAACAATCCTGTTTCCTTATCCATTGTACAGTGGGCTGACGCTTGTTTCTGTTTCTAAGGTCTTCATTTATGATTCCTCATCATTGTCTACATAATCACCAAGGGTCATGCTAGGTGCTCAGTGTTAAGTCGCTCCTTGGTTCTGCTGCTTGCATCAGAACAGCCTTAACAAGTGTGTTCAAAATCCTAGAAGACAAAAATTTTTTACCTTCCCTGTTCTTGTCTTACAAAGATATGGAACTGGCAACATCATACTGTAAAACAAGCCACCACAGAAAACACTGCTGATAGAACATGTGATTGCTTGGTGCAGGCTTCCTGCAAGGGGACTAGCTGCAGCTGAGACTCCATTCTCCATACGGAGTGCAGAGGAGAATGATGATGATGATCTTGTCTTCACATTTGCAGCTGTGTACCTTCCTCTGTAATGAGCATTCTTGCCTGTCATTCCCAAATGCATTTGTCTGTATTCTCTTTGCTTATTCTGTTTTGTTATCCATAGTTCTGCCATATCCATGAGAACATCCTTAATGTTTGTGTTTAAAACCTTTTAAAAAAACAGAAACAGTTTCTTGCCTTTCTTGTTCTTGACTTGACAGCTATGAACCCTTCCGCTTGTAAGGAGTAAAGCCCAGTTATGTGTGTTCACTTCTGTCAGTTAAGTTCCTCTAAACAGGATCTGGATGCTGTTTTTGCTTTTAATATTCAGCTGTGTCATTTTTGTAATTTTTATATGTAGCACTTAAAATAATTGTTAATTATTATAAAGTTAAAAAAATTTTAATATTTATGTTTATCTTTATTTTCTTGCCTTTTTTTGCTGTTGCTGTTAATCATCATAAGGAGATTCATTGAAGTTCGTAGATAAATTGGATGTCTTCTGTGATCATTAGGCCAACATTTTTTGCATATGTCAACAACTCTGTCAAATCATCTTTCATGTGGGTGTTTTAGGCTTCTCATCTTATGTATTATGATAAAGATGGCCTTGCAACTAGAACATGGGTGGCATCTTTCAAGAAATTATGAACTGTTTCGTCTTTTAACATTTCCTGTAAATTCATTTTCATCATCATTTCTTTCCATTTCATATGGAATATACGGCTGCAGCTAGTCCTCAAGGTCATCACCAAGTTCTGTCTTGTCCGTCATTTTCAACTCTACCCATGAGATCACAGTTACTTCGCTTTTTTCTTCCACAGTTCTTCTCTGGGTTCTCTTTGGCCTCCCCAACTCTTCTTTTCTCCTGTGGGTTCCAGTCGAAAGCATGTCTGACTATATTGGTTGGTTGTTTCCTATTCATCGCCACTTTGTCTCTTTAATCTCCAGATGTAATGGTTGTTGTCCAGTTCTGTACCACAGATCTGTGACTGTTATTTTATCTGGCCATAGGCATATGTTGGTGAATGCCTGCAGTATTCTTTCAAGAACCATAAATTATGACACTGTATTTCATGCTTTGTAATATCTGTGCAATATAATTTTTACAGGGATGTGAGACGTCTGATTGTCGCAATGTCTCGAGCAAGGCTTGGTCTGTACGTTTTTGCACGTGCATCATTATTCAGCAACTGCTTTGAGCTCACACCAGCATTCAACATTGTAAGTTTTCTAGTACAGATAACTCGTGCACATTCCTCATAACAGTACATATTTCTGAAATTGTTTTTGTGAACATTCTCAGTTATAATTAGCTGGTTTTATTCAATCGTTCATCACCTGTTAACTCCACAAGGAGCATAAGCCTTCTACAATCTCACGCCGAGTCCTTCTGCTGCATGCCAAAGTTCAAGGTCTATATCATTTTCATTTGGTTTACCTCTGCCTCTCCTACTCTAAGGATTCCAGCACAAGGACTGCCATGTAATGCTATCAGTAGGTTTCCTCAATGTATGTCCTATCCATCTCCATTTCAATACTTCTGTTCTACGCAAGCACCCATTTAGGGTGTGAATATGAGTCGGCACATTCATTTTGCTCAGAGGTGACATGCCATATAATTATGATAGTTGTCGTGGTATATGTTGTGTGTGTAGATAAGCAGATAGCCAGTAAAATAGAAAAGTGACTTATCTTCATCGTCCACAGCATCAGAGACCTTATTATTCTTTGCTGCAAGTGCAATATGTATCCATTTCCATTTGTTACTGATCTCTGTTCCAGTCATTTTCAGTTTGATGGTCACATGTCTATGTTATTCTTGGGAGATCTGCTAGGGTCTTATACATGTCATTTGTGCTGTATAGAATTTGTAGTTCCTGGAGATCTCTAAGGAGACCAAGACAACAGTATGACTACAGCTCCCTCAGACGTGTCGTATAAGGTGACTAATATGAAGTTATTCATGGGGGGCTAGCAACCTCATCATGTAAAACAAATTACTACAGAAACTTCTGCTACAAGAACACATGTATATTTTTGTGCAGCTGTGGTGGCTTCATGTTCCACATTGAACAAAAAGAGAAATGATAATGATACGTAAAATTTATTTGTTAGCATCTTTTTCTTCTTCTGTGTTCGTCCTGAAAGGATGTTTGTTACGTTGTGTCGCCATTTATAACAAAGCTGCGATATTTGCACCTTTTGGCCTGACACATCCGGTTTCAGCATGGAATTTTTGGGACCAGGTTAGCCCCTACTCTCTCAGCCAGACTGCAGTGATGCAGCCTGTTTCCAGGACCACTACTTGGAGGTGGAGTAGGGTCTTGGTCAGCTCTGGTTCGCTGACCCTGACGCAAGCAGTCAAGCTATGGGTCGCTGACTGCATTTATCACTGTTGCTGCGTCTTCTGTCCCAGGATCTTTTTGAAACTCATGAAGATAATTGTTTTATTGTTGAGTATTGTTTCAAAATAATATATCTTTCTTACAGTTGATGTCCAGGCCACAGAAGCTGCATTTACTGCCAAATGAGACTTGCCCATGCACTAGAAAGGTAATAAATGTTGTGTATTTCTTGCAGTTTTAATAAACTGCATTTTGCCTTGAGTAGAATATATTTAACTAAATTAGAACCAGATGTTGTCTTGTCCACAAACAGGTATTTAACTAAACAAGAACCAGACTGTCATATCCACAGACATGTTTAACTAAACATGAACCAGACACTTGTGTTGTCCACAAACGTTTAACTAAACAAGAACCAGATTATCTTGCCCACAAACCTGTGTTACTAAACATGAACCAGACTCTATCTTGTTCACAAACGTATTTTAGTAAACAAGTGTCTGTTGTCCACAGACATATTTGAAATAAAAATGTTGACACTAAATTGTATGAGATAGAAAATTAAAGAAGACAGATAATTTCCAGAAGTAGATTTATAGACAGAAGTTAGTCTCATGAGCCCAGAACTGATACAGTAAAGACATGTAACATGCTTTATAGTTTCCTGTGGTCTCTCATGGGACAAAGAAAGAATGGGATCACTGCTCCCTTGAGCATGTCATAAGAGGCCACTGATATTAGGTTGAGCATGGGACTGGCAGCCTCATTGTGTTAAAAAAGTAGCTATAGAAACTATCACTGTAAGACTAGTGAAAATTTTGGTGCAGGCTTCCAGCAAGAGGAGCTGCAGTAGCGCAATGGTTAGTGCACTGGCTTCCAAGCTCGGTGGTCCAGTTGTTCGATCCCCAGTTGAGGTGGGATTTTTTTTAAGACCGCAAACGGCTCCGGGGTCGACCCAGCCTCATGAACTGGGTACCAGAGCAACTCTGGGAAGGTTAAGATGGCCGGCGTGATGTTGACCATATCACCCCTAGTGTGCCAATGGTCAAGAAAATATGGGCCTAACACCATATTCCCAATATGCCTCAATGGGCATGTAACGGGATCCCTTCCAGCATGAGGGGGCCACAAGTAGAACATTTTTTATGAGTTGAACTCTATTGTTGATACTGTGCCTTCAGGGCATGGGAAACCTCTTTGTGGCACTTATTATCATCATCATGTTCCTTTGTTGGAGCCACCCCTGCAGCTGATCCCACTTGCAGGAAACCTGTGCCAGGCAGTCACATACTCTTGCAGCAGTAGTTTCTGTAGCAGTCAGCGACTCATAGCTTGACTGCCTGCGTCAGGACCAGCGAACCAGAGCTGGTCAAGACCGTGCTCCACCTCCACGTGGTGGTCCTGGAAACAGTCTGCAGCAGTGCAGGCTGGCTGAGCGAGTACGGATCGCAATGGGAAGGCAAACCCGGTCCTAAAAAATGCCGTGCAGAAGTCGGATGTGTCGACCGAAAGGTGCAGATATCACAGCTACATTGGAAACAGACACAACGCAACCACCGTTCTTTTCAGGGCGAACGAGGAAGAAGACGATATACATAAAAGATGATGATGATACAGCATCACATAGTAGAACATAGATTTGAGTAGTAATTCCTTGAAACTGAATTCTGTTTTCATTATAATAATAATGCATAATTATTCACCAAGGCATCTTTATAAACCCTTTGACTTCTGTTCTGACAGCTGCAGGATTTGCCTGATGAGTCTCCCATCATCATTTCTGACATGCCCCAAATGGCACAGTTTGTTTATGACTTTTACAATGCTAAAGTGGATGATCTCATGCGACAAAGAGGCTTTATCAAGGTAAGGAGTTGGACATTGGATTTGCAATATCAAATTACCGCTGGTTTTCATATATTTATTAATCATAAAATCAGCGGAAGGATGCTGTTGATTCATTGCACAAAGTTGATGCGGGCTTGAGGAAAGTGTGATGTTTTGGTGGCCTGAGTTAAAGTAGTCAAGTCTTTTTTGGGTTGAGATCTTGGTTGGCAGTGACGAACGTGCATGTGTACGATAGCTGTGATATCTTCACAGAGATCAAGTCTTACAAGGAAAGGAGTCAGTTCATCTTCCAGTTTTACAATGCAATGTTGATTTGGGAAGAGTGGAAGTGTGTATATGAAAAATGAAGTTAGTTGGTTCAAATATCATTATGCTACCTGTATTTCTAAAGTGATTTTTTAGTGTCTGGTATCAATTGTTATGGCATCTTTTTTCTGTATTGTTTACTGTTGTCCTTAAATTATGTCTAAAGATACAGTGACATTTTTAGGTGTTAAGTGTAATCTTTATCTTCCTCACAATCTGCTTTCATATGTAGCATGATTTTTTTTTTTTATTATAGTTTATGGTATCATTTGCAATGAATAAGCAGTTAGAAGAAAGAATTAAGGCTCTTCAGATGTGGATATGCAAAAGTTAAGCCAGCCAGAGTGTAAATAGTGGTCTGAAAATGTACTGATGTGACAGCTGTTTGAAACTGTCATGAATTGTGCCAATTTGTCTTGAATTGAACAGCATTTTATTATAAAATTTACTTTATTGGTTTTCATAGACACGTACATTTTTTTCATACACTGTGCTAATTTTATATACTACATTGATGGTTTTCATAGACTAATTTTTTTTTCAAAGACTTAGTTCAGTCCCCAGTCTTGTGGCTATGTAGTGTAAATGTTTATATTTATCTATTATTAGGCCAACCGTTTACAAGCACCACCAAAGACAGACAAGAAGTGGGCAGAAGAGGACAGTTGATAGCAGCTGTATCACCATTGTCAGTCCATGAACATTCACAGTTGAAGCTTCTGTTGTCAGTAAATGACAAGAATATGACATGCTGCCAAGTGTGTATTGTATTGTCATTAGTACTGTTTTGAGATTTCACAGTTTCATGTAACACGTCATAATGACAAGTTTGTTTGCCATCAGCTGGAGTTTTGAAAATGAATTCCATTTTGTGGCATTCAAGACATTTGTTTTGAGGTTTTTGTCTTAGAATTTTGCTAAACTCTCATTACTTATTTCTTTTCTTGATTACTTCTCTTGCTCTTCTTTGTTGTGCTCACAATCTTTCCAGCATTAATCTTTGTACTTTGCTGCTGCTATCAGATCTTTCATGTTAACACTTCCACAGCCATTTCTTTTGTTAGTGATCACCTTCATGACGCTGCATTGTTAAGTCATCTTTCAGTTATTCTACATATGCATATAGTGCAGTCCAGACAAGAGGAAGCCACTTGGGCCATCTGAAATACTTCGGCTTATCCGAAATTCTGCTTATCAGGAGTTTCTACCAAAGAAGACTTCTGACCGAGACCTGCAAAATAGCTTCGACTTAACCGAAATTTGGCTTCATCGAGTTCCGCGTATCCAGATTGCACTGTATTTTCTTTGCTGTAAGTGAAAAAGAAAACTTTTGATATATATTGTTTTCCGTTATCACCCTTCAACTATTTTCAGCATGTAGGTAGTCAGTAGAGGACTAGAATGGAACCAGGCCGATAGGATAGTCTGGCGCTCTCTCTTCCAATCCTCTACACCTCACGGTAGAAGGGGAATGACATAAGTAAGTAAGGTAGTCAGCTTCATCATTCATTCATAACCTTTTAACTTCCCAAAGAGCATGGGCCTTCAGCAGACGCATGCCAAGCCCTCCTTGTCTGGGCCATCAGCTCAAGGTCTTTCCATGTCTTCATCATTTCCATTTCTGTCTTGAATTCTCTTCTCCATGTTCTCTCTCTCTCTCTCTCTCCTGCTCTGGGGATTCTGGAAAAAGGACTGCCTTATAATGCTATCAGCAGGTCTCATCAGTGTTTGTCCTATCCATCACTAGCATATTCTTATTATTTCTTGTTCTGCTGGAACTTGACTGGTTCTCATCAAATCAGTTGTAGTGCTTCATCATATTGCTTGTTTCTTATGATCTGTTGCTGAGATTTCCATTTAAAAAAAAATCAGTTATGTTCCTCCATCACCATTTGTAAGACCCTCCTTTTAGTTTTAAAAAAAATGTCTTTCTCGGTGGGTTCCAGTCTAAGAGGACATTCGTAATGTATGTCAAATCTATCTCCTGAAATATTTTATTATGGTTTGTTCTTTTCCACAGTTGGTTTGTGTTTTTTAACAAAAAACATTCTTTTTCTCATGTGTTGATCCCCTTGTATTCCTTGGCACCATCCACTTTCCTTGTGAGTTCCAGTCTAAAACCTGCATGGCTATATTTTCACGAATTGTCTTGAGTAGTTTGTTCAACTCCAACATCTTTCAGTAGTTTGTATTGAATTGGTTATTGATTTAAATTGATCCATATGACTATGTTGGGTTAACAGTGACATTTATATAAGTTTTATAAAATTATGAATGTTGTCAGATCTTTTTTTTCATCATTCTAACTCACTTAGGTTCTAAGAAGCAGCAACAGAATTTCTCCTTCCCTTAGTACTGTTGTCTTTTGCTCCATTTTTGTCTTCCTAGTAACTTGTTGGTTTACTCTTTTGTCTGCCAGTCTTTGTTGTCAGTCCCATAATGCTTTCCATTTTTTTAGTGTGTGTTGCACACGATACAAAAAAAATTGGGCTATGTTCAGTTAAGAAGACTTTTGGATTGGTGTCACATGACTGATCATTCAGGGATCTTAGCTATGGTGAATACTTACCATTTTAGACAGAATGATGTAATGTCATCCATGTTTGAAATGGATGTTATTAGAATAACAAGTTAAACGATTAAGTTTTCTTCTTGTATATTTTGTTATTTATATGTACTTTTTGGTTTCAGATTTGTAAAAGACTTTAGACATGATTGTTGTTTTCTACATCCTTATTGTTTTGTTATGATGTGTTCTTAATTGTCAGAAAGTATTAATGAAAACATGGTTATGTGTAAAATGAGGTAAACATTGTGTACATACTTTTTTTTATGTAAGAAGAGTCTTGTTCTTGAGCACTGGCTAAAATTACTTCCATAAACATTTTGTTACCAAGAAATTAAAAACAAAGAAAGAAAGAAAATGGTTTAATTTTCTTTGTGGGCGATGCTTTTAACTAGCTGACCTTTGCTTATTCCAAAAACTCTAAGCTGAAGTTTTATATTTTAGAATCGAGTTTCTTAGCACCTTTTTTTTTAAAAAAACAGACAGACCTTGTGCCTAGGTTGAATGGGACGTGCCTCGCCAAGTCGAGGCAAAAGTCCTATTTAAATGTAAAAATTAACCTTTTACTTGTATCATGGACCCCTTTGATTGCCCGATGAAGGCTATGGACCTCTTCTTGGAAAAAATGTGCATGAAAGCATAATAAAAAATGTTACACACTTTAAATTTTGTGCTATGTACTCGGACTCCTAGAATCCATTCATGCGTGGACCACAAGTTGAGAAGCCCTGTTTTAGAACTGAATTTTTATTATGTCATGTTTAAGACGGTTACGAGAGTAAGCCACTACAGACTGTGTTATTCATCATCACTAACCTTCAGCTTCCCTCGGAGCAGAGGCCTTCAACAAATTTATGCCAGATCTTGCTGTCCTGTGCCATCTGCTCAAGATCATTCCATGTTTTCTTTGTCCCTTTCATTTAAATCTCACAGTTTTTTTCTCCGTGCATTTTTTTTTTGTGTATGAGATCTCCCTCTACCTTTCTTACTCTGGGAATTCCAGAACACAGACTGCCATGTAATGCTGTCAACAGGTTTCTACAGACCTCCAAAATTCTAACGCTGAAGTTTTATATTTTAGAACTTAATTTTTGTTATGTTCAAGACTTGTGATAGTAAGCCATTTCAAACTGTAGCCATCGTTGTCTTCATGACCCTACAGGTCCCCCAAGGAGTATAGGCCTTCAACAAATGTTTACCAAGTTCTTCTGTGCTGTGCCGTCTGCTCAAGATCTTTCCATGTCTTCTTTATCT
Source organism: Oreohelix idahoensis (assembly GCA_024509875.1). Classification (NCBI taxonomy): domain Eukaryota; kingdom Metazoa; phylum Mollusca; class Gastropoda; order Stylommatophora; family Oreohelicidae; genus Oreohelix; species Oreohelix idahoensis. The sequence continues at coordinate 337,844 of JAMPIV010008944.1, read as the reverse complement.
CTGTCATTTCTGTCCCCAATTTTCATCTCCATGTGTTTTTTTCTATCTCCCTCTACCTCTTTTACCATGGGGGTTCCAGAACAAAGACATCCTTGTAATGCTATCGGCAGGTTTCTACAGACTATATTGACTAGACATAATGATACAAAAGAATGAAACTTGATAATGATAATAAGAGAAACATTTATTTCATTTTCAAGATTCCATAAATTATTTTTCCCCTCCAACAAAAATTGAACCGAGTGACATGAATCTGACTGACAATTTAAACTCAAACATAACTATATAAATAATTACTGGGGGGGGGGGGGGGGCGGGGACAATGGGACAACAAAAATTCCTAGTTGAAAAATGATTGGAATAACCAGTTCATATATACAACAGTAACATGGATGAGTGGACATAGGGACTTTTATTTCAAAGATGTCATTGCTGCATTCTGTTACCTGCACAAAACTGGCATGAATTATATTTGAACAAGAGTAATGAGCTGGGCTAAAAGTTGTCTTATTCCAATAGGTTCGTTAATGTTATTTGTCACTGGTATGACAAGTAGCACATGTAGACAAGAAGAGAGGAAGGTAAATAGTAAGACTGTTACATGTTATGAGAAGAGGAAAGCTGGAATATATCATAACAACAAGTAAAATTGAAGGAAAAAGAGATAGAGGAAGACAAAGAGAGTAAATACTGGACAGTTTGACATCGTGGCATGGAAAGAAGTCAACAAAAGAATTGATAAATTGTACTGGAGACAGGAAGTTGTGGAGAGACAGGATCTGCTACGCCACTAGGCACGGTACTTGAAGAAGAAGTTACATGTATTCTGAAATACCCCAATCTAATTTTCTTTGTCTCTTCTTGTCTCCGTGTGTTATTAGTCTTTTTTTTTATTTTTCCTTACCCTACTTTTGCTTCATATGTCAAAAAACAGCAGTTTTAACATTCTTGTTGAAAATTTTATTTCTGCAGCAATTTTTTTCCCCATTATTTTTATTTATGGAGCACCATTGCCACTGGTCCCCTGACAGGAAGCCTGCATCAGGGCATTCTTGTGCTCTTGCCGTGATGGTCGTTTATTTGTTTGACATGATGAGACTGTGTAGTCTCATATTAGTTGCCTTGTACGACAAGCCTGTAGTAGCACTTGTCATATTCTTTCTTAGTCTCCTCAGCGACACCCGGGATCTGCACACGGGTGCAGCAGTCTAGGAGCATTCAAAACTTTTAAACTGACTACAATTTACTGTAACATCTGAAATTTGTTCATGTTGGGATGCATATTTTTGAAATAATACAGATTATCTCTGTAATCATTTCTGATTACAATTCTGGGCTTTTATCAGTGCTTTTTCTGTAGGACTGCAGTCCCAGGAAAGCTTGCATGGTAAAATTCATGTTCTTAAAATTCAACAAAATATACCCACAAAGAAATAATTATACATAAAACATTCATGGAATAGAGGTAGATGAGAAAATGCAATGCTGACATTTGTGGCTTTTAAGGTATGAACAGTTTCAACAAAAATATAAACACAAATATTATACAATTTTGGTAAAGAACCTTTGGTTTTGATTTGAGATTATGCTAACTGAACACACCATCATCAAATATTTGCTGGGAACAAATCCAGATGTGTTATTTTAACAAGTGATCCTCCATTAACGATCACGTTTGATAATTTATTTAAATGATTCAATTGAAATTATGTACTTTTTATATTACATTATTAAAAATTTTACCAAGAAGAAATATGCATGCTTACACTCGCTTTGCTGATTTCTTTTAGCAATTATGATTTTTCATTCTCAATAACTGAATTGAGAAATCATATTCAAATCATGGCAAGGCAATCAATAACAAATAATAGATGCTGGCACTGGTCGCTCAAACTTTGTGTTGTTCTAAAATAATTTCTTTAATAAAAGATATTCAGTAATCCTGTCACAAACAGGTATAAAAGATATTCAGTATTCCTGTCACAAACAGGTATAAAAGATATTCAGTATTCCTGTCACAAACAGGTATAAAAGATATTCAGTATTCCTGTCACAAACAGGGATAAACAAACCATGTACAGTAGGGCCCCAATTTTAGGCGTTCCGCTGTTAGGACAGTTTTCAATTATAAACATGTTCATTATGTTCGGCGCTTGTTTTGCTCTTGCTGCATTGTTCAGCATGACGAGCTCCGCAGCTGAGTCTGAGAATGGCTTCGGGCACTATTTTATTGTTGGTCATTCAGTCTGTTTACAGCATTTGTGTGTTCAGTGTCTCTCTCTGTATTCTGACAATTCTCCAAACTTCCAAAATTTAAAAAAATGTATTATATTATATTATTCTTTATTAATTACAATACATATAGGTGTAGTAAAGATAAAAAAGAGGAGTCGTAAGTCTCTTACTTTAAATGCTCTATAGTAATTTACTTTTGTATCGTTTTTTTTTTAGTTCTATTGCGCACTTAATATATGATAGTGTAAGCATGTTAGTAAGATTTTATATGCATTTGCAAGTTAAAATAAGGTTAATGTTCCACTTTTCAGCAGGGGTCTAGAAAGTAACCTGCCGTATGAGCGGGGCCCTACTGTAATATCTATGTTGCATGAAGTCATGTGACTTCTTAAAATAGCTTATTTACACCGGTATTTAAAATTAGATTTTTTTAAAAAAAACCAGACTTACGAGACTAGTATATCAACTTTGAAAAAAAAGACGGCCTTGAAACTGAAACCAGTGTACTCAAATAATGTGCCCTTAATCCATATGGAATTAAAGATAAGGTTGAAATTGATTGACAAGTTTATGTCAAAGTCTTAAACACAAATATTTATCAAAATCGGTCCTGCAGTTCTTGAGTGACAGAGTGAACACTTTTATACTTAGGTGGTATCAGTAAAAATGGGAAGTGTCTTCCACGTTCTGCCGAGAGGAGACGTATGCTCCACTTTACTTTACCAGTGTGAGTGTACACTATCGACTTGCCTGGTCTGTTGCAGCTAGGTTCTTAATGGGGGATGGAAAATAGGAGTTCTAAACCTCACTACTCAAGAACCTAAGTAGAAAATAGGAGTTCTAAACCTCACTACTCAAGAACCTAAGTAGAAAATAGGAGTTCTAAACCTCACTACTCAAGAACCTAAGTAGAAAATAGGAGTTCTAAACCTCACTACTCAAGAACCTAAGTAGAAAATAGGAGTTCTAAACCTCACTACTCAAGAACCTAAGTAGAAAATAGGAGTTCTAAACCTCACTACTCAAGAACCTAAGTACAAAAAAATTTAATTTTGTGTGTGCTCCTTATGGAGCCCCCACTGCAGCTGGCCACCTTGCTGGAAGCCTGCATCAAATCGCAAGTTTTTGCAGCAGTGGTTTCTGTCACCATTTGTTTGACCTGATGAAGCTGCCAGTCCCATACACAACCTCTTATTATTCACTATCTATGACATGCTTGAAGGAACAGTACAGGTTTACCTCCCTTTATTGCGCTTCGCAGATATTGCACTTTTTTTCAAATTATTCATGTTTATTTATTAGAATGTGCCTTCTTCTTCCGATAGATTTTGGCTCTCCACCAGCAAAAAGATTACGATTCGCTGAAGGCTCAGATGATGAAGATTAGCATTTTTTTTAGCAATAAAGTATTTTAAATTTTACAATACATTTTTTTTTTTTAAGACCTAGCGCTATTGCGCACTTAATAGACATAGTGTAAACATGATTTTAGGCTTTTATATGCACCGGGAAGCACACCAAAAAATGGGTATGACCCGCTTTATTGCGATATTCACTTTATTGCGGTGGTCTGGAACCGAACCAACAATATCTTCAAGGTATACCTGTAGTCCTATTTTTTTCTTTCACTCTTCAGTGACCCATGGGGATAATACAGGACAAATAAAAAATATAACTTCTCAATTTTGTTATCATTAAGTAAACAAAACTCATGAAAATGGGTAAATGCAATGGTATACATGTACAGCAATGATACAAAATATGTAATTTCTCGTTTTTAAGGGTTAAAAAAAAAAGGTTGGAACCATATAAAGAGATGAGATCAGTCTTTGGTTACTTTGTACATAATGTTCTTTATTACATTTTTCCTGTTTAGATTTATTTCCAGATATGTGTTCTGGTTCAGTTGTCTACATTAGTTTCTTAACCTATTTTTTTTTTTTGTTCCATAGACCTTTTTCATTGTCTGATGAAGGATTTTTGATTGTCTAGTGAAGGTTATGGACCCCTTTGGTTGTCCATTGAAATCTGTGGCCCCTTCTTAGGAAAAAATATACATAAAAGTATATTTATAAATTGTACATTTAAAATTGTAAGTAACGAACACGGACCCCCTCTGATCCATTCATGGACCACCAACATCATATAAATGTAAAGAAATATTGTAAAATAGAAAATTTGCTGAGATAAGTAGATTGTCATTACTTATACTTACACACACATGTAGACAGCAAGGGAGAAAGAACAAAAAAAAGGTATCAAGTGGAGAAGAAAGTTTGGACATCACTTCTTTTTTCAGTGATTTTTGTTCCTGATGGAGCATGGAGTTGCAACTGGTGCTGACCATGATTTTCTATGTAGGGACATCCTTTTGAGCTCTGCCCATGAAATCCTTGCTACCTTAGCTCCCTCTTCCAGTGTGGAACTAGTGACAAGAATCAGGCTGGAACCAGTGGAACAGGAAAAAAGAAGAGGACGCTGGTGATGGATAGGACACACATTGAGAAAACCTGTTCTTAGTATTTCAAGTCAGTCCTCTCTCTGGAATACCCAGAGTAAGAGACGTAGAGGGAGACCAAAAAATACATTGGGAAGAGAAATGGTGACAGGGGTGAGGAAGACATGGAAATACCTTGAGCTGATGGCACGGGACAGGAGGTATTGGCATAGGTTTGTTGAAGGCCTATGGTGTATAGCCGGATTCATAATCTTTATTTGTGTCATGGACCCCTTTGATTGTCAGGGAAGGGCTAAGGGACTCCTTCTTAGAAAAAATGTACATAAGCGCATAATTAAAAATTGTATTTTTAAAATGTTAGGTTATGTACATGGTTCACGTAGAATCAGACAAGGGGACGACCACATGCCCTGTTTTATGGGAAGCTGAAAGGGTGAGAAAGATGGTGATGATCATTAGCTCCCCCCTTTTCCACTGTTTGTGTCCATCAGTTAGCGACATTCAGAAACCACAACTGACCAGTAAAATGAATTGTTGACACCCTTATACATCAACTCTGAGGGTCACCCTTATACATCAACTCTGAGGGAGCATTTAATAGTATAGACTTTGGAGCAAAATTTGGAAATACTGAGATACTTTGGAATCCCTCTGAAAATGTTACTAAAATCATTCAAAACTTCCATCAAAAGCCATCTGCAGACTTGTCTACAATGACAAACCCTTTAAAAATTGACAGTGAGGTCAGCAGCAGATGTCTGCTTTCACCAACGATCATCATTATGGTCATGGTTTGGGTGATGAGACGGATGACAAAAGGAAAGAAAACGGGAACACTGAACATTTAACAAACAACTTGAAAATCTTGATTTTGTAGATGGCTTTTGTCTTCTATAAGAAGCAGTAAGACATACAGAAACAAATTAACACTAAAAGCATAACAAATAGGCTAAACATCAATATAAAGGAAACAAGAATTGATAATATGCGAACAGATCCAATAAGGATCACTGGTCAAATGATTGAAGAAGTACACAGCTTTTCCAGCAGTTGTCACATTCTCATCAGACACACCTGTAAACCACAAAACTACCGCACATGTAAACCACAAAACTACCACACATGTAAACCACAAAACTACCACACATGTAAACCTAGATAAATTACAATGAAAGCATCAATGACTTCACTATACTAGGTCCAGCATCGAGAGGTGGGGTGACCAGTTCATTTCCTCACTCTTTTCCTTCCCTAACTCAAGTGCAAAGTCAGGTACCCATTTACAGCTGGGTAGACTGAAGCGTCACCCGTGTGTTACCGGGGCCCGAAAGGGGAGCAAAGTGTAGTGAAATTGACAGAGATACAACGGTAAAATACCTCCAAGGATAACATATAAGGATAAAAACATAATGCGTAGGCTGCTGTAGTACATGATCGCCTAGACCGCGGGTCATCATCCTCCATAATAATTGACTTGCTAGACAGGAGGGGAACGGCGGATCAAAAAGGAAAAAAATATGACTGGAAAGATTGCGTGAGACTAGAAAGGCTAAGGAGACGCAATTGGGGGGGGAAACGGAGAAAAGTCACGTTTCCCAAGTTGACATAAAAAGTAAGCAATTCGACAGAAGGGACCTTAGATATAATACGCCACAGTCATTTATTGGACGCTTTTGCAATACCAAGCCCTTGATTTGAATTCAGCGGCTAAAACGCAGATGTTTGGAATATTACAAAAATTAAAAAGTACTTTTTTTCTTAATATTAATGTTAGGAATATAAAAATTAGCTGGCCGGATGGCCCATTCTGAGCAGTGAACTAATATGTTCTTAATTTTACAGACGGATAGATAATATTGAAGATAATGACAAAAGACAGTGTTGTTCACATCATCGACAGACTGTATTGAATCTAAAAGTGTCGCTATTTGAAAAAAAAAAAACACGACCTCGAGACGCAGGTGTTCAAATCTACTTAGTATGGAAGGGAAGGGATATTTGTGGTGGCTGTGTCTAAATATAACTTTTAACGACAAAATTTTGGAGGGGAGAGAAAGGTTGGTTCAAAAATCGAGTACATTTTTGTAGAAACACAAGTAGAGACGGACAGACTAACAGATAACCATCCATACTTGACTGAAGCATGACTGAAATGACTTTAGGGTAGGAAATTTGAATTTAAAATAAACCTAGGCAGTGATTGGCCACAGACAATCATATTATTAGCGCTCAGAGCGCATTTGGGGCCATTCTTCAATAGTTGTTCAGTGATAGACACAGATTTTAAAGTGTGGTGATTTCCATATGAAAGAAAGTGAAATAAATTTAGGGACGCCATACTATAGCCAGCAGCTCAGCTGAGTTTTGCTAGCAATTCTGTGTTATTTATTCATAATCTGGTAAGATTGAAATTATTTCCTTATATATTTTGAATATTGTTTCATGTTCGAGTGATTTGATACTGCCATATCGAAATCTAGCCTTACAAACAAGTAGGGATTTGCTCTAGACCCCCCGCCCTAGTCAGGGTCTAGGGACCAACAATGTACATAAACTCCAGCAAGGGTTAGGCAAGACAGATCAAGTGTTGAGAATAATGAAACATATTACCTATCCTCTTTTAGGGCAGAAAACTAATAAATATTTTTCAGAATCTATAGTCTGGGAGGATCTATCTGATGTAAAACCACCATGGTAAATGTGCTGTTTGGTCAGAGAGATCTGACCTGTCTGTATGATGTGGTTGTTGTGTCAGTGTTGTGTCCAGACGTGGGTAGAGAATAGATTTTGACACATGGCCCATACTTTGATTGCAGAGCTGTGAGTTTCTGTTGTCAACAAAGCAGTGTCTATTCAGTTGGTGACTTTACTCGAGTGTATCTGTGCAGTACTTGTGACAGAGACCACCATTATTGCCCGCCAGCACGGAGAGGTGGGACCACCAGATTTCAGCACCAGAGCTACAACTACAAGATGAGTGAGCCTCTGGTCTGCTGGACATTCACCAACGCTTGTAGTTACTAATACCCCCATAAAAATTCCCACCATTTTCTGGACACTGTGTAGTCAATATAGACAGGTGTGATGAGGCCACCCCAACAGCACAAACATTAACTATCCTCCCAAGTAGATGACTACTAGAACATTTTAATAAAACTAACTAGTATAGTACATATATATGTACACTATTGCATTTATGATATAATATTCCATGCATTTCTTTCATAATCTCTAAATCCTTTTAAGTTCTGGTCAACCTAAAAAATTGATCCAGAACAAAATAAATGTAATATAATTCTATCAAAAAATTTTACACACGTGAGTTAGTTCAGTGTATTTTAACATTTATTAATATTATTAGTCTTGTTAAATATCTGTGGGTATATCTATAACCTATTACACCACACTACATATCATAACCCTAGACACTTTACGTAGCCACATTCATTAAAAAAAAAATTAAGTGTGAGGTCGTAGTGGTAGCAAGAAAGGCCTTCTGACAATTCTCAACTACATTTTATCTCAGGAGCCTTCACAGCTGGCCTCATACAATTACATTTAGTAATATCACCATCATACAATACCATCAACACCACTACATAAATTGGGGTCTTGTCCAGGGATAATTAGCCCAACAGTAATATTAGGATCTCCTGGTGGGAGAAATAAAAGTAGGGAAATAAATTGTAAAATTCCCTTTAAAATTAAAAGTGTCCCTGCAGATAAAAGTTGGTGAATCTTCACAGCCAGTAATAATTAATTAGTTAACTGGTTAGTTAGAATTAGTTAGACTATAGTCATAAGAAGTACTTAGTGTATTTACTGGTTAGAGATTTATCTTGTATATTATTATATTGTCTAAAAAGTATGGCGGAGCTGGCAAAATTTAGATCAGCTGCTGTGCTCACCGCGAAGGAGATGGGAATGGATGGTCAAATTTTAATTCAATACGTAACGGCTGAATGTGATAAATATATTGAACGGGAAGAAAGGAGATTAGAAAAAGAGGCTGAAAGAAAATTGGAGTCTGACAGGTTGGTTGAAGAGAAGAAGTTAGAGGCGGAGACTAAGAGGCTGCAGATTGAGGCAGAAGAAAAACGACAGCAAAGGGAGGCAGAAGATAAAAAGGCCGAAAGGGAGGCAGAAGATAAAAAGGCCGAAAGGGAGGCAGAAGATAGAAGGTTGCAAAGGGAGCACGAATTACGACTAAGGGAGCTGGAATTACAAGGCCAGGCTCCTGAAAATGGTGCCAGCCCTTTTGCCTCAGATGCTACGCCCAGTCTGGGAGCCTCAAACTCAGCTATGGGGTTTCATTTAGACCATTTTGTTGAAAAAGACGATGACATAGAGGGGTACCTAGGACGTTTTGAGTTATTAGCTACTACATATGGGTTAGAGAGAGAGAGGTGGAGTTTAAAGCTATCACAGGGATTGAGAGGTACTTCTTATGAAGTATTTGCCAAAATGAACAGGGAAGACCAAGACAATTATGACATGTTAAAGCAGGCTTTGTTATTAAGGTACGAGAAGAATGGTGAATTTTATCGTAAGAAATTTAGAAATGCCAAACTGTTGTCTGGGGAGACATACCACCAATTCTCTGCTAGACTAGAAACCTATTTGGAGAAATGGACGGCTCTGGGGAAGACCCAAGATCTTAAAGAAATGATCATGATTGAGCAATTGAGAGAGTCCATGGCTCCAGACATGAGAAAATTTCTCATGGAACAAGGTGCAGAGAAGTTGGGGGAAATTTTAAATGTTGCTGAGAGGTATCAGGCAGCCCAGGCAGAGGTAAGTGGTGCTAAAAAGAAGCACATAGACAATTTTAAAGCTCCACAGCAATTTAATAAATTTGATAATAGAGAGCAGGGAAATAAAGGTAGGACAAACTTTGAGCGGCCAAGAAATGACTATCGCGACAGAAACTCACAGTTCAATGACCAAAAGTTCAATGAAAGAAAACCGTTGAACCAAGGAAAAAGATGGTGTAAATGGTGCAAGAAGGATAACCATAACACCGAATTTTGTAGAAGGAAACCTTCAAACATTGCTGCAATGAAGTCGGGGACGCAAAGATTAAAGGTTAATCCTAAGGGACAACAGGAACCTTATCACCCCCCAGTTTGTGAGGATGTTATTTGTAATGGGGTCACCATAAGGTGCCTTTATGATACAGGTTTGGATTATGATTCAGTTGTGAAGTCTAGCCTAGTGGACCCAAGTCAGTATACCACAGAAACAGTGGAAATACAAGGGGCGACTAAGGACATACCACTCATGACACTTCCCATCGCAAGGATAACGGTGAAAACTCGCTATGTGGAAGGAGAAATCAGAGCAGCAGTGATAGATGAACCAATCTACCCTCTGATATTGGGGTGTAGATACGTCTTCTTGGGGAATCCCGAGAAACCTGTGATCATGGCGACAGTGCAGACCAGGTCACAGAAGAAGGAGGAAGAAGGTGAACCTATAAATGCTCATCCAGAGGAGATGAGGAAGGCGCAGGCTGAGGATAGGACACTCAAGCCCTGTTTTAAAAAATTGCCCAAATGCCACACACCTCCGAGCAAGGGGGAATATTTCATGAAGAACAAACTCTTATACAGGAAGGCCGGAACTGGAACAAATGGTCACAACCAGCTGGTTCTTCCCACTTCATATAGAGATAAAGTGATGGAACTCGGGCATGCGATTCCCTTCAGTGGTCACATGGGGATCAGCGCCACAGGACAGCGTATAGCTTGTCATTACTTCTGGCCAGGGATAACGGAGGATATAAAAAGATATGTCAAATCCTGCCCAGAATGTCAAAGGGTAGCTCCAAAGCACTGGACTGCTCCTGCAACTCTAGGGGAAATGCCCATAGTGGGAACACCTTTTGAGAGGGTTGCAGTGGATATTGTAGGACCTCTCACTCGGACCAAGAGGAGGAACAGTTACATCCTTACTCTGGTGGACACTTGTTCTATGTGGGGAGAGGCGGTAGCCCTGCCATCAATTGATTCAAAACATGTAGCAGAGGCACTACTTACAATATTTACCCGATTAGGATTCCCGCATCAAATCTTGACGGATAATGGTTCTCAGTTCAAGGGGAAACTAACGGAAGAAGTTTTTAAGCTATTTCAAGCCAGACACTTTCATTGTAGTCCGTACCATCCACAAGGGAACGGCCAGGTAGAGAGGTTCAACGGGACTCTCATTTCTATCCTGAGAAAGCTGGCACACGAAAAACCGGATCTGTGGGATCAATTCCTGCCCGCCGCATTGTTTGCGTACCGGGAGGTACCACATAGTTCAACCGGGATGGCTCCCGCAACTCTGCTATTTGGGAGGCCAATAAAAGGTCCATTAGAAGCTTTATTAAGGACCTGGACAGATGAGAAGGCGGAAGAGACTGTTACCTCATCGTATCAATATGTGAACGAACTGACCACTCGTTTGAAAGCTGGATGGAAACTGGCAAATGATAATTTGAAACAAGCCAGGAAGAAACATGCAGCATATTTTAATAGGAAGGCAAAGGACAGGGAACTGGCAGTCGGAGAGAAGGTGCTGCTTCTACTACCCGGAAGCCAGAATAAATTACAAATTGGTTGGCAAGGTCCATATACGGTTCTAGAGAAGGTGTCTAGAACAAACTATAAAATTGACAAAAAGGGGAAGGAAAAGTTTATCATGTAAACCTGTTAAAGAAGTATCTGGACAGACCACTCCAGGAAAGCACCCCCTTATTGACCTTGGCTATTGCAACCCAGATGCAAAAAGAACCACTCACCTCACATGAATACCCATTACATCCTTGTGAAACAGCAGCACAGGTAAAAGTCAGTAAGCACCTGACTAAAAACCAGAGGGAGAGAGTTCAACAGGTTCTGGAGGAACATACAGATGTATTAACAGATAAACCAGGCCATACAAATTTGCTACAGTATGACATGAAACTGGTAGACTCAAACCCAATCTGTATGAGAGCCTATTCTATTCCGTTCGCGAAGGAGAAGGCATTGAAGGAAGAAATAGAGTATTTGTTGAAGGAGGGGATTATTTCGCACAGTGAATCATCTTTTAGTTCTAGTGTCGTTTTGTTGAGAAAACCGTCTGGGGAACACAGACTGTGCATAGATTACAGGAAACTGAATGCTGTCACAGAAGGACAAGTGGATCCATTACCAGACACAAAACAGTTATTTGCCAGACTGAACAAGGCAAAATACTTTTCAAAGGTGGATCTTAGTAAAGGCTATTACCAGATCCCAGTGAAGCCTGAAGTGAGACCTTATTTGGCTTTTAGCACTTCGGATGGACATTATGAATTCAATATGCTACCATTCGGACGGAAAAATGCTCCGAGTGTGTTTTCAAGGATGATGCGCAAATTGTTGGATCCCCTGAATAACCCATGTATCACGAATTTCATGGATGATATTCTCGTCGCCACAGAGACATTTGAAGAACGCATTGAAGCTCTGGAGATGTTGTTTGATAGACTTCGGGAGGCGAACTTAACTGCTAGGCCAACAAAATGTTGTATTGGATGCAAAGAGTTGGAATTCTTGGGACACACTGTATATCAGGGTAATATGACCCCTGATCCTAAGAACTTGGAAAAACTGCAGAGAGCACCTAGGCCGCAAACAAAAAAGGACGTGCGATCATTCGTGTCGTTATGCGGATTTTATCAGAAATACATCAAAAATTTTAACGCTATTTGTGCTCCTCTGACTGATCTGACTCGCAAGGGACTTCCAGATAAAATTATTTGGACTGCACAATGTGAACTAGCAGTTAAAGGAAAAACTCACTAGCAAGCCTATTCTCAAACTGCCTGATTTGACACAGGACTTTGTCTTAAGAACCGATGCAAGTAATGTAGGACTCGGAGGGGCTTTGTTGCAAAGATCATCTTCACCTGATGGGGAACTGAAACCAGTCGCTTATGCAAGCCGCAAATTGAATAAGGCGGAACAAGGATACTCCACAAGCGAAAAAGAATGTTTAGCATTAATCTGGGCAATAAAGAAGTTTCAAATCTATCTGTATGGTAGGACTTTTGTGGTGGAGACGGACCATCAGCCTCTCGTGTTCTTGTCTCAGGCTAAGCATGAAAACGCAAGATTGCTGAGGTGGTCTTTATTGCTTCAACCTTATCAGTTTAGTATCCAATATATCCCAGGCAAATTGAATGTCGGTGCAGATTTCCTCAGTCGGCACCCCTGTGATCAAAATTAGAGTAGTGGCAGAAGTGAGGAGTAATTTTACCTATGTGTATCGCTGGTTTTGGAACTTGCCATAGGCATGTTTTCAAGTGGGGAGATGTGTAGTGAAATTGACAGAGATACAACGGTAAAATACCTCCAAAGATAACATTTAAGGATAAAAACATAATGCGTAGGCTGCGAATAGTACATGATCGCCTAGACCGCGGGTCATCATCCTCCATAAAAATTGACTTGCTAGACAGGAGGGGAACGGCGGATCAAAAAGGAAAAAAATATGACTGGAAAGATTGCGTGAGACTAGAAAGGCTAAGGAGACGCAATTGGGGGGGGAAACGGAGAAAAGTCACGTTTCCCAAGTTGACATAAAAAGTAAGCAACTCGACAGAAGGGACCATAGATATGTTACGCCACAGTCATTTATTGGACGCTTTTGCGCGATACCAAGCCTTTGATTTGAATTCAGCGGCAGAACGCAGATGTTGAGGTTTCACCTAAAAAATTTTTTTTTTTATTTTTGTCTTTACAAGCTCCAATTTTTTTGGGCATGTTTAGGACATCAAAGCATCTAATAAAAAATGCTCAATCATTGGAAAATAATTATATTGGGTCCTAATTTGCATATTGTTACTAAAAATAGAAACTTTTTTGTGTCAAGATGCACACTTTATTTGCAAAGATAGGACATTGGAATTTGGCTTGCACATAGATCACAGCATTCTCAAGACTCCCTTCTAGTTTCATTTTCATAAACTGTCCGAGTGATGTTTTATGAATTTTCAAAAATTAGACCCATTTTTCTTGATAAAAATACAGGGTAGAGATACTTTAAAAATTCACTGATCAAAAAGTTACAGGTTTATACTTTTAAAATTAGCAGGGGACAAGCACTATAGTATGATATTACAGTATACAAAGTTTAAAGCCTTTAGCTTTACAACTTTTTGAGTAATCCTGACATGATGTCATCAAAATTGCTGAAAAACAATATCGTAGAAATAAGCAAAATACAGAGAAAACATGCCTTAAAATAGTCATACTCACATTAGAATCCACCAATTGCATATCCATTCTCTTTGTTGGTATTCTTATAATCCAGGAAAGATTTTCTGTGCCTGTATTCTGCTTTTTTCATATCATATAATCTTAGGGAAGCAGAGACCCATGCCGCGTCAAAACCAGAAAATCCTTTGAAGCAGTATTTCCCAAAAGATAGACCAAGATTTTCAAAAATTCCTCTTCTCCCAAGTTCTCCATCATTGAAAACTATCAAAGCATCATAAACTGAAAGTTCTAATCTGTCTCTTCCTACAAATGCTGCTTTGGGACATCTGTTGCAGATCAGATTGTGGAAAGACTCATTAGAGTTCTGTGTTCCTCCATGAAGACATTTTGACAACAAGAAGTCTGAAGACAATTCATCAAAGACAGGCTGAATTTCTTTAATGACAAATTTAGGCAGCCTGTTTTTGTTAGCCTTGTTTATATCCTTTGGGCACCAATCTCCAGATCTCCAGCACCGTGCTTGAGAATGGCCATTATGCTTTTTTTCATATTGGAAATTGAACCAATATTTCCTCTTATTGCGGCACTGTAATGACCTTGTATTCTCATAATAGCACTCTTTGTTAATCTTCCAAAATTTCCAATACCCTTATACTTTTTCCCATCTTCTTCATTCTGCTTGCCTTTACATTCTGCAACTTTATCAAGGAGACGTCGTCCCATTCGTTTCTGAACATGGCCGCAGCATTCTAATTTTTTGATTTGAAGTCCAGGATACATTGTGGCTTTGCCTCGGCAACAGATTTAAAACTTTTTGAATCCCCATCTCCAAGATATTTTACATACTTCAAACCATGTTTTTCCTCAGATCTTCTAAAAATATTAATCATTCCATTTGATTTCATCAGATTTTTTTGGCATTGATTTGTGACCTTCATCCACACTGCAAATTCTTCATCTGTTTTGTATTTCTTTATAAACAAGTGAAAGTAAATGAACTTGACAGGCCATAGTGAGTCTCATTCACTGTGTATAAAGACTCTGTAAACTGATTCTGCTCACTGCTCGTAGTGACAGGTGATGTTAAACACTTTGGACATCATCATCATCTCAACCCGTAACCCGTCATGGGTCGTAGGGGTGCCATGGTGGAAGCATCAGCAGACATGGAGTCATGACGAGTTACATGCCCAAACCAGGCAAGCTTTCGACCTTTCACTACTGACAAAAGTGGTTCTTGGTGGCCTGCATAGGTGTTTATCTTCTCTCTAACATAGACATTTGTTTTGCGCTCTTTATAGCAAATGCGCTAAATTCTTCTATAACATTTATGCTTGAAAGCCTGAATCCTTCGCTCCGTATCTGCAGTGAGTGTCCAGCCCTCACACCCATACAAGAGAATAGATAATACAAGTGATTTGTATAATTTGATCTTCACAGGAAAACTGATGTTACTTTTCCAGATCACATTCAGCCTTGTCATGGCAGCTGAGGCCATCTCAAGTCTTGATTTCTTTACTTGATCTTCCATCACTACATATAATGGACATGGGAACTGTTTAACAAACTGCAAGACGCTTTCAATGCTGATAATTCTGTATCCTTCAATAGTTTCAGGATCAGTGTGTTTCACAGCTGTAGAAGTAACACTATTTAATTTACAGAATGATATTTCATTTGTCTGACATGTAGGCCTAGCCGTGATTTTCGGTAGTTTCATGGAACCAGAATACCTGTTACCTCTAAATTTCCTCTTAATGGGCCTATCCTTCCTTCTTTTACATGATGCTGTTGATTTATTAACACAATCCATTTTATTAAATAAGAAATCACTATAAATCTAACCATAATCGCAAATTCCACTTCGAAATTGACAGGAAGCACGATTCAGTATAAACATACAAGCATGCCTATTTTGATGTAAGCTTGATTCTGATTGGTTGAAGCTGGCGATCTTTGACCCTCATGAGAAGTTTCAGCCAATGAAATTTTATTTTATGTTTAAGGCTTATAACTGTTAAAAAATTTAATCTAATGCCTTGGCTGGACTAAATACCGAAAAAATTATTAAAATATGTTAATAAATAAAAAAGTTATAACAAAATAATTTTTTTTGCATATATAATTAGCTGATTTGTGGCTGAACATACATATTTGAAAAATTAATTTTAAATATTTTTAAGCTGAAAACTGCAATAAAAAACATAGCGTTAGGTAGAAAAATGGTGACACTAAACTGTAGCATCAATATTGCAAAAATGATAATTTTTAAACAAAATGCCAAAATATGGGTGAAACCTCCCCTTAAGGATAAAAACATAATGCGTAGGCTGCGAATAGTACATGATCGCCTAGACCGCGGGTCATCATCCTCCATAAAAATTGACTTGCTAGACAGGAGGGGAACGGCGGATCAAAAAGGAAAAAAATATGACTGGAAAGATTGCGTGAGACTAGAAAGGCTAAGGAGACGCAATTGGGGGGGGAAACGGAGAAAAGTCACGTTTCCCAAGTTGACATAAAAAGTAAGCAACTCGACAGAAGGGACCATAGATATGTTACGCCACAGTCATTTATTGGACGCTTTTGCGCGATACCAAGCCTTTGATTTGAATTCAGCGGCAGAACGCAGATGTTTGGAATATTACAAAAATTAAAAAGTAACTTTTCTTTAATATTAATGTTAGGAATATAAAAATTAGCTGGCCGGATGGCCCATTCTGAGCAGTGAACTAATATGTTCTTAATTTTACAAACGGATAGATAATATTGAAGATAATGACAAAAGACAGTGTAGTTTACATCAGCGACAGACTGTATGGAATAAAAAGTGTCGCTATTTGCACACAAAAACACGACCTTGAGACGCAGGTGTTCAAATCTACGTAGTATGGAAGAGAGGGACATTGGTGGTAGCTGTGTCTAAATATAACTTTTAACGACAAAATTTTGGAGGGGAGAGAAAGGTTGGTTCATAAATCAAGTACATTTTTGTAGAAACACAAGTAGAGACGGACAGACTAACAGATAACCATCCATACTTGACTGAAGCATGACTGAAATGACTTTAGGGTAGGAAATTTGAATTTAAAATAAACCTAGGCAGTGATTGGCCACAGACAATCATATTATTAGCGCTCAGACGCGAAAGTGGGGCCATTCTTCAATAGTTGTTCAGTGATAGACACAGATTTTAAAGTGTGGTGATTTCCATATGAAAGAAAGTGAAAGAAGTTTAGGGACGCCATACTATAGCCAGCAGCTCAGCTGAGTTTTGCTAGCAATTCTGTGTTATTTATTCATAATCTGGTAAGATTGAAATTATTTCCTTATATATTTTGAATATTGTTTCATGTTTGAGTGATTTGATACTGCCATATCATAATCTAGCCTTACAAACAAGTAGGGATTTGCTCTAGACCCCCCGCCCTAGTCAGGGTCTAGGGACCAACAATATACATAAACTCCAGCAAGGGTTAGGCAAGACAGATCAAGTGTTGAGAATAATGAAACATATTACCTATCCTCTTTTAGGGCAGAAAACTAATAAATATTTTTCAGAATCTATAGTCTGGGAGGATCTATCTGATGTAAAACCACCATGGTAAATGTGCTGTTTGGTCAGAGAGATCTGACCTGTCTGTATGATGTGGTTGTTGTGTCAGTGTTGTGTCCAGACGTGGGTAGAGAATAGATTTTGACACATGGCCCATACTTTGATTGCAGAGCTGTGAGTTTCTGTTGTCAACAAAGCAGTGTCTATTCAGTTGGTGACTTTACTCGAGTGTATCTGGGCAGTACTTGTGACAGAGACCACCATTATTGCCCGCCAGCACGGAGAGGTGGGACCACCAGATTTCAGCACCAGAGCTACAACTACAAGATGAGTGAGCCTCTGGTCTGCTGGACATTCACCAACGCTTTGTAGTTACTAATACCCCCATAAAAATTCCCACCATTTTCTGGACACTGTGTAGTCAATATAGACAGGTGTGATGAGGCCACCCCAACAGCACAAACATTAACTATCCTCCCAAGTAGATGACTACTAGAACATTTTAATAAAACTTCTTCTGCGTTCGGTTTGTAGTCATGCTAAATCTGCAGGCCTGTCGCCAGGACGAAGTCTACAGTCTTTTCCAGGTCGGCGTGGCAGCCCCATAGCTTCTGCTGGAGCTCATCACCTTTTGGCCAGGTCGCACGTCGCAATTTATCATGGGTTGGACAGTTCTGGAGAATGTGTTCTGGAGTCTGGATATCAGTTCCACAAGGGCATTCATTCGTGTGGGATATCTTGAGGCGATAGAGATGTCCAAGTAATCTGCAGTGACCAGTTCTCAGGCGGAAAATTGTCGTCTGTTGGTGTCTGTTTAGGTGGTGGATTGGGTCATCTCTGCTGTATATATCCCCTTCCTCCTTCCACTGATTTTTGTACTTGTTGTGGATGATGGTTTTTGCTTCCCGATAGGGCAATGGGTGGCTGTATTGTTCCATTTTACTGCCACTTCTTGATAGAGCATCTGCTTTCTCATTACCAGCGATTCCACAATGGGCAGGTAACCACTGAAGGGCAATGGTTGATGACCTTTGGATGATGTTAAGCTCAGATCTGATCTCATTCATCATGTTATCATTTCTGGTGTTTTGTATTGATTCAAGTAATGATCTGCAGTCGGTGAAGATTACTATCTTAGCTTGTGGCTGCTGTTCAGGTCTGGTGAGGATCTTCAGGGCTTGCAGTAGTGCCATAGCTTCTGCCCTAAAATTGGAGGAGATCTTTCCAGTTGGGAAGGCCTTTCGGATGATCTTATTAATAAAACTAACTAGTATAGTACATATATATGTACACTATTGCATTTATGATATAATATTCCATGCATTTCTTTCATAATCTCTAAATCCTTTTAAGTTCTGGTCAATCTAAAAAATTGATCCAGAACAAAATAAATGTAATATAATTCTATCAAAAAATTTTACACACGTGAGTTAGTTCAGTGTATTTTAACATTTATTAATATTATTAGTCTTGTTAAATATCTGTGGGTATATCTATAACCTATTACACCACACTACATATCATAACCCTAGACACTTTACGTAGCCACATTCATTAAAAAAAAATTAAGTGTGAGGTCGTAGTGGTAGCAAGAAAGGCCTTCTGACAATTCACAACTACATTTTATCTCAGGAGCCTTCACAGCTGGCCTCATACAATTACATTTAGTAATATCACCATCATACAATACCATCAAACACCACTACAGTAGTCATGCACGGTGACCAAGTAACGGGACCCCTTCTTGAATGACCGTCAAACGGAGAAGACGTGTCTTTATATTCTTACAGTGTCGGGCATGGAATGCCACACAGTTATATTGTATTTTATTATGGACATGGGTCAGTCCACTGTTATGATGAAGAAAGATGAAGTTACAGGTTAGTAATTGACCAAACCTTGTCGAGATGAATTAACAGTCCATTTTAGTTAATACTAGTGCCAGACGCATAATCTCACTGTCGGTCGTTGGATTTACCAACCACGCGTGCATATAGTTATGTTGTTCTGGCTATTATGTTTTCAAGCTACGAGACAAGGACTGATTTGTAAAGGAATCATATATGAAGTATGAACTGCAATTATTATGTATAATTCTTCATGATGACCATGTGTGAACTGTTCGTGTATGGAATTGATATATTAAATTTATGTGGACTCAAGGAATGACTTATCAAGTCTCTGAACGTTGGAAGTTGAATATATAATAATGTTGACAAATATTCTATCCCACCTTCGCGTAATTTACCATCAATAGCACGACAACATAACTGACTAAGAAAGACAAGGGATAAAATGGAAGTAATTGTAATCACTGAAGAACCCTTTGGTTACACTGGATTTGTAACACTACTAAACACGCCTCTTGTAACACTGGTAGGCCATTGTCGGGAACGAAAACAAAAAAAATTTTCTTCAAGAGTCACTACGAACTATTTACTTTCAATGAACAATCACGTGATTTCATAAATATGTCGTGGCACACATGACTACGAAGGTTAAATCTGACGTCACAACATCATGCGTACATGCTAACGCTCAAGGGACAAACTCAGCACACTCCAGTTTTGATGAAAAATTCAAGCTCTCAATGAATCTAAAGATGGAAAAGTCGTTATCTGCCAACGAGGAGCAAGCAGTCCTAGACTCTGGTCTAGTCCGTTGGTGAAGACTGCATCGGACGACGGGTTAAAAGCTATAACGGTAATCTGTGACTGTTGTCATTGAGATATAACACAATACTGAGTCCATTTCTTATTTTACTGGCATGTCTAAATATTTTTATATATACGTAAAGTTTGTTTGTCCACTGTATGTCTTTATTGTTGATTAGTGGGAGGTTGGTGCGGCGGTCTGGAATGAATAACATGGCTCTGAGGATGCCGATATTCATTCTGAATGTTCCTTAAGGCCGTTAGTTAATTGCTTTTTAACGAAGAACCCATCGACGACCTTCAGATGATTTTCGTTCGTTCGTAATTGCAATTAATTGACCTTGCATGTTAGATGTCCAGTCTAGTTATAATTGGCGTATTTTAGTGTATTTAGTTCCAATTTTTATTCATTTCTGTAATCATGTTTGTAATCTTTATCGTTATTCTGACCTTGCTATGATTTGGTTTATAGATTTTGTATAACCGTTGAGGAGTCCATGTATACGTCATCATTTTTTGTGTACGTAGGTTAATTCTTTATTCAGTTTGCTCTTTGACCTCTCGTTATTTCCGGTTTACTTTGCTTAATTTATAAATGCATTTTATTTGTGAAAATGTCTTTGTCGTTTTGTAATATTGTTCTGTAATCCTTGGTTAACAAATTGTGTTGTTTGTCTTCATTTCATCCATTTATAAGATAATATTAATACTATAATTTATTCATTAATAAGAGTGTAGATTAATATGATTAAATTTTTATGAGTTTTAAGGAGGAATTAGGGACTTTGCACCAATTTGCAGTGGTGGTCCAAGAAATGGGCAATGCACTTTATAGCTCATGATTATGACATAATATACAATAATTAATTATTATAAATTTATAACATATTAAGACATATTAAATGTTAATTAGTACATTTTCTCAGTACTACATTGTGAACTTAGTAACTATTAAGATTAAATAACCTAATTATTTAGGTATAATACCCATAATTATTGAATACTAATATTAAGTGCATGATATAATGTCAGCACTTTAGATAACTAACTATCATAACTATTTTTGATAGATATTAGTGAGTATATATTATTTACATATTATTGATATAAATTATTTGATGACAAAATAGTTGTGGGACTTACAACTAATGATATTAAGGAGATTTAGTTGGTTATATTGAGTGACAATACTTTGTTGCATATATGATTTGATTGACTAAGAGAGTCATAGATATATATATTTACCATGCGTACATTAGAGTATTACATGAATATGGCACGTTTTTATTATGGTTTGCAGGGTGAAGATTTGAAAATATCTGCTATGAGATTCTTTATTGTAGATGAATGGGAAGAAAAAGGAAAGACATATAATGAGGAAGAAATGGGAGTTGAGATAAGGCGTACTGAGGAACTGGAAGAAACTAAAAAGATATTTGCATTAGAGGATAAAAAAAATATGTGTCCATTAGAGGAGAAGAAGGTTGATGAGAAAAGAGAATTCGTAGAAACTGAAGAAAATATGAGAATACTGGAGGAAAAGGGTGTTGGCTACCCAACAGCTGCCTCTGCCCCACACTCATTAGTCAACGGGTTCAAATGACTGTTGGCTATTGCTGTTGAGACAGATTACACATTCAACGAAGCAGAAAGGACCAAGAAGTTCTTAAAGGATTTAAGCATGACAGTTTTGGATAAAAATGTAGCAAATCTTGATTTGACTAATCAAGAACTCATGAAAGATGTCGATAATTCTGACGAGAATGGTGTTGATATTGAATTAGATAAAGGTAATACCGTGTTAGTGACTGATGATTATACACATACGGCTCAGAATCATGGGCTGAAATCTGAGGTTTCATTTTGGAGATTAAAGGTTAATGCACAAGAGGTGGTAATTCAGGATATGAAGAGTTCTTACATGGTGTTGGAGAATAAAATGAAAAAAATTGAACTCGAGAATCATGAATTTAGACGAATTATCAGTCAAAATGAAAAATTAACTAATGACAATTTCGCTAAACTCGATACATTGCTCCTTAAAGAGAATAATAGATATTTTGAACTAGAAAAGAGAATGAAAAGCAGATTAATGCACTTTCAACAAAGCTGAATGCAGTTAATTCATTAGTTATTCATGATGAGGAACAATATAAGCAATTCTGTCTAAACAGGGGAATGAAGACGAAGATTGATATAGGTAAAATGGAAAATGCGAGTGTATCATTTGATGACAATAATATGATAGATAGATGTCATACAGATAATGATAACATTTATGAATTGTGTTTTAGACAGGAAAAAAAGTTGGATGCTGTTGGTTCAGCGGATGAAAGATTGACTACATTAGAAGCTTTACTCCTGAAGGAGAAAGATAGATATGCAGAATTGGAAAATGAGACACAACAACAAATTTACGATCTTGCTACGGCAGTGAACACATTTGATTCCTTACTAGCTAGTGAGAAGCAGATAACATTTAACTTAGATAAGTTAAATAAGAAGCAGAGGCAGGAGATTACATTCCTGACTTCTGAAAATAATAAACTAAGAATGAGGATTGATTGTCTACTAGACGTACTGGCAGGTAAAAAAATATTGATGAACAATAAAGGGAATAATCGTACTTTACGACATGACTCAAGTACAAAAACTGATACTAAGGTATCAATACACCCAGTGGTGATTAGAAGATCATTTCGAGGGAGATATACTTTTCTTCGTCAGGATACTACTGCCAATCCTGAAAATACGTGTTGGCGACAGGATCAGATTACAACTGATCCTAAGAAAACTATTGACGTTGTCAACATTGACAAAAACATTACGAGGAAGAATAATAGGTTAAAGAATAATGCTGGACTTAAAAGGAACAGGGATAATAAAGTTAACACAAATAATTATGATGAAAAAGTTTTTACTTTGCCCAGCAAAGACATGTCTACGACATGTAGGAAACTTAATACATTTGGTAATAATAGGTGTCATCCTCAGTCCAGTCAGGATGATACGACATCCAATAAAAAGACAATGTCGATGTTAAAAGGGAAGGTTAATTCTTTGACAAAGAATACATATCATCATTGTCCACTATTTCGTGACAATGATACTACATATATTGGGAAAAGTGCGTATTCTCGCACAGTGTTAGCGCGAAATCTGCCGCAGGATACTACCTGGCAGGCACTTAGAAATTTTTTTGATTATACAGCAAACGTTAAGTTTGTTCGTCTTCTGCCATCATGCAATGGGCAGAATAGACAGGCGATGGTTACATTTCGTAACAATCGAGACGCTCGTTGGGTAATCGAGCGTGATAATGGTGTTTATTTTCATCACCGTTATCTAAAGTTACAATTAGTACCTGATTCTGCGTTACGCAGATAATGGTTTACTTTCACACTTGTGTTTTATTTTCTTGATGACTCAGCATAGTCAGTCATCATTTCTTATCTTTCTTAATCATCTATCCTAATATAGATTGATTTATTGATTTTTTCTTCTCGAAAAACATTTTTGATTATTAACATCTTTAAATGTGTACACGTTCTCTATCTTATTTGTTTTTACCATGCCTACAAGAGACAGTAAGTTGGTTAAATGTTTCAACTATGCTCAGCCCCATACAGCATAGGTTTATTTGTCATCTATCACGGCTGTCTTATCATCACTGTTGAAAAAGGACATGCCAGTGAAAGTGACATGGACTAGTGAGTGTAATAATGTACTTCTTAATATTATTAACATTTTTTCAAACCCACCTATTTTGAGACTACCTGATGCTTCCAAAAAGTTTATTCTCCGCACAGATGCGAGTATGTACGGAATTGGCGCATGTTTGCTCCAATATCATGACGACATCCTCCATCCATCCTTGTACGTCTCACGGAAACTGAAACCACCAGAGATTAAATACTCAACTGTCGACCGCGAACTGTTAGCAGTGGTGTGGGCGATAACGAAACTGGAGAAGTTCCTGTTAGGGGCCCCATTCGTGGTCCAGACTGATCAACAAGCCGTAACATCACTACGACGGGCGAATCATAAAAGTCCAAAGCTCACCAGATTCGCTATTCTCCTTCAACCTTTTGACTTCTCAATCGAGTACATCACAGGATCAGATAACGTCTTGGCAGATACTCTGTCTCGAAATCCTACTGATGTCGAGTCCTGAACTATAGTAACGTCACAGATACTTACTCAAGAGACATAGCACTATCATTGCTGTTCTATATAGACAGAAACAATTGCCTACAATACACGTATCTGCTTACTAAAGACATATTATATACGAAATGTACGAAATCAATTGACTCTATGTTCGTATTTACACCAGGACTTTGCTTGATATCCAGTCATGGTAAAACTATTGGAGAGATTTTCGTGCATCAAGTGAAAATAATAGAAAATACTATCAAAGTAACTCAGTATGCGACATGAACTATTGTCAATAACGTCGATACTTATGAACTGAAACACATAAACATTTTTTTTCTAATCGGAATTCACAAGGATCAAGGCTACGGATGGATCATCATATCCAACTTTAATTAATTTTAATTAAGTCTTTAAAATAATGGAAATTAAAATGAAAGGTGAGATAAATATGAAAAAAATGAAATGAAATTTGGAAAAAAATGAAAGAAAGAAAAAAATAAAAACTCACATGATTCTTAGATAATGTTATTGTATGTAACTATTATATTATATAGTTAATAATTAGGTTGATACATTACATACTACATTATTGTTTAAATTGGTTAATTTAGATAGGTATTAACAACTTAATACTAAACTTAATTAATGTCCAACACACATAACTAAGTTAAATTTATACATTACTTTCTTTCTCTACTGTATTCTTCATTTATTTATTTCTCTTTTTAACATATCCTTTCATTTTTCTTACATTAGATTTTCAACAACTTTATTCTTATTACACACTCAATATAATTAATTAGTTTAATTTTAACTCTTTAGATTAGTCTGACGTGACATTTCATTGCGACATATTTTAAGTTAATTAATTATTTAATTAGATATCAACATTAGCCATTCTCTTTTAGTTTATATAAAATTTATGTATAACATTTATGTATAATATGATCATTAATATATTAGATGACTGTTAGTTAGTCGACATGACCACGACATTTGTTCTAGACAGAACATCGTAGGCCATATGCCGCATTTTTGTTAAATTTTTTGATATTCATTCAGATAGGTTTTTGAAAATAAAAAAAAAATAAAAAAATCTATCTAATAGATTTTTTTTCCCCCGGTGGACAGGGAATTGTTACGGTAGATTAATTGGCATTGTCTGCTAGAGGTTAGCAGCATGCGATTTTAGGGGTTACAACGTTTAATGTAATGTAAAAGTATTATTAGCCTAGTGAACGCTGTGACGTTTCAGCGTTGGTAGTCACGCACGGTGACCAAGTAACGGGACCCCTTCTTGAATGACCGTCAAACGGAGAAGACGTGTCTTTATATTCTTACAGTGTCGGGCATGGAATGCCACACAGTTATATTGTATTTTATTATGGACATGGGTCAGTCCATGTGACGCTACACTGTAATTCTGACTTTTAACAGGCCCGATTCTGTGGTTCTATTTTGAATTTTCACCAGTTTTATTTTCTTCTGATCACGCGATTTTCCGTTGTTTACGGAAATCGCTATTTTCGGGCACGCTTTTTCACCATTTTTTTCTTCTCATTTGAATATATATCGTGGTTGGTATTTTTTTTTTGAGTAGATAAATTAAATGGGTTCGTTTATGATGGTAGGTTTATTTTATTCTAGCATCAGTGTTACTTTCTTCTGATTTTTCGCGATTCCCGTAGATTTCGTTGTTTACGAAAATCGCCATTTCCGGCACGCAATATGACGAGGCCGGAAGCACGCGGCCGGAAGCACGCGGGGTTTGCGTGGGTTGATAGTATTGATTTTTCTAGCGCTCCCATTGGTCCGGGATTTGCGTAGGACGGGAATTCGCGTGGGTGTTTTCTCTTGTATATAATGGGACAGAAAACGGGGATTCGGTCTCTATGAAAAATAAGTGCCAGCCGACAGACTACGTAATTTATCGTTCTCCACGGGGGGAAAAACCCGCGATGAATTGGTATGTAGGATTTTATCTTATTATCGTTTTATTCATTAGAGGGTTCTTTGAGAAATTCGCCCGTAGTTAATTCTTCGGGGACATTAAAACTTCAAGTTTTAAACGATAGTGCCATCCATTATCAATTTTTGAAGAACGACGTAAATGCAACAGTGTGCTTATTCTTTCTATGATTTTGGCAATAGATAGGAGTGTGGGAAGTTGTGAGAAACACGTGTGCCCATATTTGTAGAATGTTATGTAAAACCACCATTTATTTCTGTGTATTTACTAATGTAATTTATGGGGAAATCCCTGGTGTGTTCGTTAATTTTTCTGAGCCTTAAAAATGTGAGAAATATTGTCGGAGGGTTCAGATTTACGTTGTAAATGAATTATACTGCTTAGGGGAGGAAACTATTCCTATAGCGAGATTTAATTTAAATTGGAGTAAACCGGGAACCCTGTGTTAATGGGGGAAAGTAGGCCCGGAATTTAGGACAAAGGAATTCCCTAGTTGAAATGTTTTGAACACGTGGGTATTCATGCGTAACGTGTCAGACGGTGTCTGGGCTATTGTTTATTTTCTTCTTCTTCTTCCGCCCTTAGCCAAAGACCGACCAAGCAGTCAGAGGCCATCACGCCTTGTGGCGTCTTAAGGGCAACAGCAGATTGATTTTCTCTGTTGTAGTTTCCCATCACGCCTAGCGGTGTCTTTAGGGCAACAACAAATAGATCCATCTGCCGTTGTTTCCGTAATCAGTGTGACAAGCCAACGGGTGATCAGCCCATTGGGCATTGTTTATTTTACCTGGCAGATTTTAGTAGAAGGAGGGGGGATGAAGAGGCCACGTGGGACAGGGGTATTTTATGTATTGTGTGAAGAACGAGAGAAGGAGGGAAGAAGTGAGAATGAAGAGACACGTGTATAGAATTATTTTATGTATCGTATATGTTAGAGATAAGCGATTTTAGAGAGGGTGTACATTAGACGCTGTTTCTTTTAATTTCAGCGAGTCACGGCGGAAACAGTGGGGAGCATATTTTGTCAAATAAAATTATCCACGGCAAAAGACATATCTCAGGGTCATAGTACTCGAGTATCGTCAGGAGCAAAAGAAAATTACCCTATGGTCTCTGGCAGTGAAGTCCCTATGCTTCAGCTGGACCGAGGCTTATTTATCATACAGCCGAGAGCATCGCTATTATAGTCTCTAGCAACGGCAGGTGGCCGGGAGACTAGTTTCATTTTGTACAGCCAGAAATCAAGGCTGTGTCTTCCTCTAAATCCGGAGTGGGAGAAAAGGGGAAAGTTTGCTCAGCAGCAGAGAAGCGTCTACAGTTAATCAAGTCCCTCATGCTTGATATCCGAACATCGTCATCACCAAATTCAGGAACAGGTGACAGGGTTACCATACCTAGGTACTGATAGAAATCGAGAAGAGAGTAACGGAGACGCCGCATCATCAGCCCTCGAGTGTTAGAGAGACACTGAGATCAAGAGAGAAAGGTAGAGAAGGAGGGAGAAAATAGACAGGACCAGTAGGGTCTGTTCAGTATCCATTTGACGGATAGACACTGAGTCTGCGTTCGAAAAAACCAAGTCTATTAATTTTTTTAGTATTTCTTGTGGTGTAGTTATAGGCGCATATCGCCCAACTAGTAGAAAGCTGTGTAGCCGTTCGTTGAGGAAGAGTCACCAGGACTAAGACAGTAGAAATTTATTCGTGGTAGAGTGTGGAGGCTAAAAGTTGACAGCCCCACCAAAGTAGATTTGGTTTAAATCACTAACCATTTTTATTGTTCCTCAGCAGGGTGACAGAAAGAGTGAATGTGATTTGGGGTTTTTTTGTTGTTGAGTGTCTCTCAATTTAATTGTTACTTTGGTTTTTCCAGGCCGTGCAACAGTGCACGCTATCGACTGACTTGATGACGTATGATGCCATTTTATGTTTTTCTTGTATGTAAATAAATATATACATATATTATTTACTGGATCAGCTTCTATTCTTTACTATACTTACTCTATGTTGTCTGTATAGTGGTGTTTGTGGTCGTATTTATACACCTTATCTCCTTGTATTTAAAGGAAGTCAGAGGAGGGCGAGACTAGCCAGTCTAAAGTCACGAAGCGGCAAGGGGAGATTCAAATCCTGGTTCTATCCCTTGAGCCAATAGTCGCGTCTGTCCACAGGCATGTCATTTTCCATCTAAATTCTATTTTTTCAGACTTTCTCATATTAGGGTCTTGCTTTCATTCAGGCACACTCTATAAAATTAAAACCACTTCGTGACAAGTGGGCGGCAATCGTCCGGTGGATCATTCTGTGGAGATCAATTCTGTGATCTATATTCATAGATTGTCTCTAGAAAGTTTTCTGAGAATAGAGTTTCTTTAAATATCCCCTAGACTTGAGCTATTAGAACTGATCCAGTATAGGTTTTTCCACAGGGTGCAGTCTAGTAGATTTTTGTGGTATTTTTGACTTATATGACTAAGAGGTAATTGATGGCATACCGAGATATTTTTCTTTAACAGAAAGGTAATTTAGTTTTTGGTAGCTTCTTAACTAAATTTTTCTCAGGTTATTATTCAGACTTGACGCTAGTCTGAGTTCGGGTTCTTGGAACAGCGGTTATAGAGGGAGTATTTTATATTTCGTAGCAGGTTGTTCCTTCTCTTTTCCTTTTTTGTCATTTCTCTGTATTTGTGAACTTACAGCAGTTTACAGGTAAGATGGCGGATATGGCCAAGTTACGAGCTGCCTGGCGAGAGGCTGCTCAGGACATGGGAATGGATAAGGAGGAGACTAAGGCCTACATGATGAGGGAGAATGAGAGGCATCATCAGCAGGAAGAGAGGGCAGCTGCCGCAGAAGCAGCGAAAGAAGAGAGGGCAGCCGCCACGGAAGCAGCGGAGAGGCAGGCCGAGATGGAACTTCGGAAATTGGAAGCCCAGGAGAAGGAGAAGGCAGCAGAAAGGGAAGCACAGGAGAAGGCAGCAGAAAGACAGCACGAACTTGCCCTGCATTCTCTGGAACTGCAGTACCGAGCTTCGGAGGGCAGTTCAGCTAATGGCGATTCACCCGGAGCAGGAGCGAGAGACACCTCAGGAAACGGAGGACCCCGGATGGCAGCCATGAGCTTCCCATTTGACTCGTTCCCTAATGGGAATGAAAAGATTGACGTGTTTTTGGAAAAATTTCAAAGAATGGCAAAGGCATACAGGTTGGATGAGAGTTTGTGGTGTCTAAAATTATCACAATACCTCAAAGGTCATGCGTATGAAGTTTACAACAAGCTGCTCATAGATGACCAGAACAACTTTGAGGCACTGCGAAACGCTTTATTACAAAGATTTCAGTGGACACCCCGGAAATGCCAAACCATGTTCAGGGAGAGCAGGCCGGAGAAGGGAGAGAGTTTCGCGCAGTTTGCAGAGTGGGTGAGAAATTACCTTACTCGCTGGAGGGAACTGTCAGGACTGGCGAAAACTTTTGAAGGGTTGGATGAGTTAGTCCTGTGTGAGCAGATAAAGGCTAACATGTCTCCTGACTTGAGGCGGTATCTGGCGGAGCAGGGTGCCCAGCAACTTGATCAGATTATTGTGTTTGCCGAAAGGTACCAGACAGCACAGGCCGAAGTACTGGGACAGAAACGAAAAACCCAGACCTGCCAGCCGCAGACAAAGGAGCTTCGTCATCGCAGCCGGCTACTTCACCGGCTCATCAGCAACCAGGGCCTTCTCGCAAGGAGCCTCATTCTGGTTATAACTTGCGCCCCCAGCAGCATAACAGAGCACCGACAACAACCTCTCAGGAACCCGCTAGGAACAGAGGAGATAATGAGAGGTATTGTCAGAATTGTAGAACCACTTCCCACTGGACATCCCGGTGCATGAACAAACCCCCAGCTCATCATGCAGCTTGTTTAAGGCCGGTGAGATGGATTAAAGGGAATAAATGGGAACCAGTCCAGGCAAAGAAGTTGTTCTCTAACAGTGGACCAGCCGTAGTGAATGGGACAGCCACTACGTGTTTGTTTGACAGCGGGCTTACTTACCCCAGTATCATCGCTCGTATTTGGTGAAACCATGCAATGGACCGGAGAAATAGTTGAGATTGGTGGAATTTTGAGAAAAGGGATCTCACAGCGTCTGCCTGTAGCCAATATTGAGGTGAAATGCAAGTTTGTATCTGGCACCATCAAGGCAGCTGTAATGGCACAGCCAGCACATGATTTCATCCTGGGAAGCCCATACTTAGTTTTGGGAAACCCCACCACACCGATCCTTGCTAATGCAAGGGGGCCTACTGCAGGCCAGAGAAGTGAAAGGGGAAAGCCCCAAATTCCCGGAGCCCCACGGGAGCTCAAACATCCTTGTCTTGCTATGAGGAGGAGAGACGCCTCTAAAGACAGTGGAATGTTATTTACAGAGGCGTATTCGCCTGTCAGCCCTGTTCAGCCTAAGGGTCAAACAGTGGTGACGCCTCTTACTTCAGAAGTATCTTCTTTGTCGTCGGGAATTATGCCCCCGATGGTATTACATCTCTCAAGGGAGGGAAATACTGACAAGAAGGAACATGTGCACGGTTCTTCAGTCAACCGCAAACAGTTACGCCCTGTTACGGCGATGTCTGGCCAAGACAGTCAGACTGTTTCAAAACACTGGGAGGTCGCACCATCTGGTAATCAGTATTTACCACGCGCCGCCAGGAAAATTCGTGGGCGAAGGAAACACATGAGAGGCAGGAGGAAGGGCGACCACTCAGGGTGCAGTCGCCAGGAGGAAATCACCAGGCGGGACCATCACAATCCAGTGCTGGCACAGATTTTCAAGGATATGGAAATGGGCCTATATGATAATCCTAATTATGACAGTGATTAGATCGGGATGTAGATCTAGATACGGGCCAGTATGAAACCCAGAGATTTCAGTGATTTAGCACGGTTCCCGTACTTGAAAGGGGGGACTTATGTGACGCTACACTGTAATTCTGACTTTTAACAGGCCCGATTCTGTGGTTCTATTTTGAATTTTCACCAGTTTTATTTTCTTCTGATCACGCGATTTTCCGTTGTTTACGGAAATCGCTATTTTCGGGCACGCTTTTTCACCATTTTTTTCTTCTCATTTGAATATATATCGTGGTTGGTATTTTTTTTTTGAGTAGATAAATTAAATGGGTTCGTTTATGATGGTAGGTTTATTTTATTCTAGCATCAGTGTTACTTTCTTCTGATTTTTCACGATTCCCGTAGATTTCGTTGTTTACGAAAATCGCCATTTCCGGCACACGATATGACGAGGCCGGAAGCACGCGGCCGGAAGCACGCGGGGTTTGCGTGGGTTGATAGTATTGATTTTTCTAGCGCTCCCATTGGTCCGGGATTTGCGTAGGACGGGAATTCGCGTGGGTGTTTTCTCTTGTATATAATGGGACAGAAAACGGGGATTCGGTCTCTATGAAAAATAAGTGCCAGCCGTCAGACTACGTAATTTATCGTTCTCCACTGGGGGAAAAACCCGCGATGAATTGGTATGTAGGATTTTATCTTATTATCGTTTTATTCATTAGAGGGTTCTTTGAGAAATTCGCCCGTAGTTAATTCTTCGGGGACATTAAAACTTAAAGTTTTAAACGATAGTGCCATCCATTATCAATTTTTGAAGAACGACGTAAATGCAACAGTGTGCTTATTCTTTCTATGATTTTGGCAATAGATAGGAGTGTGGGAAGTTGTGAGAAACACGTGTGCCCATATTTGTAGAATGTTATGTAAAACCACCATTTATTTCTGTGTATTTACTAATGTAATTTATGGGTGAAATCCCTGGTGTGTTCGTTAATTTTTCTGAGCCTTAAAAATGTGAGAAATATTGTCGGAGGGTTCAGATTTACGTTGTAAATGAATTATACTGCTTAGGGGAGGAAACTATTCCTATAGCGAGATTTAATTTAAATTGGAGTAAACCGGGAACCCTGTGTTAATGGGGGAAAGTAGGCCCGGAATTTAGGACAAAGGAATTCCCTAGTTGAAATGTTTTGAACACGTGGGTATTCATGCGTAACGTGTCAGACGGTGTCTGGGCTATTGTTTATTTTACCTGGCAGATTTTAGTAGAAGGAGGGGGAATGAAGAGGCCACGTGGGATAGGGGTATTTTATGTATTGTGTGAAGAACGAGAGAAGGAGGGAAGAAGTGAGAATGAAGAGACACGTGTATAGAATTATTTTATGTATCGTATATGTTAGAGATAAGCGATTTTAGAGAGGGTGTACATTAGACGCTGTTTCTTTTAATTTCAGCGAGTCACGGCGGAAACAGTGGGGAGCATATTTTGTCAAATAAAATTATCCACGGCAAAAGACATATCTCAGGGTCATAGTACTCGAGTATCGTCAGGAGCAAAAGAAAATTACCCTATGGTCTCTGGCAGTGAAGTCCCTATGCTTCAGCTGGACCGAGGCTTATTTATCATACAGCCGAGAGCATCGCTATTATAGTATCTAGCAACGGCAGGTGGCCGGGAGACTAGTTTCATTTTGTACAGCCAGAAATCAAGGCTGTGTCTTCCTCTAAATCCGGAGTGGGAGAAAAGGGGAAAGTTTGCTCAGCAGCAGAGAAGCGTCTACAGTTAATCAAGTCCCTCATGCTTGATATCCGAACATCGTCATCACCAAATTCAGGAACAGGTGACAGGGTTACCATACCTAGGGCCTGATAGAAATCGAGAAGAGAGTAACGGAGACGCCGCATCATCAGCCCTTGAGTGTTAGAGAGACACTGAGATCAAGAGAGAAAGGTAGAGAAGGAGGGAGAAAATAGACAGGACCAGTAGGGTCTGTTCAGTATCCATTTGACGGATAGACACTGAGTCTGCGTTCGAAAAAACCAAGTCTATTAATTTTTTTAGTATTTCTTGTGGTGTAGTTATAGGCGCATATCGCCCAACTAGTAGAAAGCTGTGTAGCCGTTCGTTGAGGAAGAGTCACCAGGACTAAGACAGTAGAAATTTATTCGTGTTAGAGTGTGGAGGCTAAAAGTTGACAGCCCCACCAAAGTAGATTTGGTTTAAATCACTAACCATTTTTATTGTTCCTCAGCAGGGTGACAGAAAGAGTGAATGTGATTTGGGGTTTTTTTGTTGTTGAGTGTCTCTCAATTTAATTGTTACTTTGGTTTTTCCAGGCCGTGCAACAGTGCACGCTATCGACTGACTTGATGACGTATGATGCCATTTTATGTTTTTCTTGTATGTAAATAAATATATACATATATTATTTACTGGATCAGCTTCTATTCTTTACTATACTTACTCTATGTTGTCTGTATAGTGGTGTTTGTGGTCGTATTTATACACCTTATCTCCTTGTATTTAAAGGAAGTCAGAGGAGGGCGAGACTATAGCCAGTCTAAAGTCACGAAGCGGCAAGGGGAGATTCAAATCCTGGTTCTATCCCTTGAGCCAATAGTCGCGTCTGTCATTTTCCATCTAAATTCTATTTTTTCAGACTTTCTCATACTAGGGTCTTGCTTTCATTCAGGCACACTCTATAAAATTAAAACCACTTCGTGACAGTCCACTGTTATGATGAAGAAAGATGAAGTTACAGGTTAGTAATTGAGCAAACCTTGTCGAGATGAATTAACAGTCCATTTTAGTTAATACTAGTGCCAGACGCATAATCTCACTGTCGGTCATTGGATTTACCAACCACGCGTGCATATAGTTATGTTGTTCTGACTATTATGTTTTCAAGCTACGAGACAAGGACTGATTTGTAAAGGAATCATATATGAAGTATGAACTGCAATTATTATGTATAATTCTTCATGATGACCATGTGTGAACTGTTCGTGTATGGAATTGATATATTAAATTTATGTGGACTCAAGGAATGACTTATCAAGTCTCTGAACGTTGGAAGTTGAATATATAATAATGTTGACAAACATGCTATCCCACCTTCGCGTAATTTACCATCAATAGCACGACACCATAACTGACTAAGAAAGACAAGGGATAAAATGGAAGTAATTGTAATCACTGAAGAACCCTTTGGTAACACTGGATTTGTAACACTACTAAAAACGCCCCTTGTAACAATAACCCCTATCTTCACATGGCACAAGATCGTAAACAGACTAAAAATAATAATAAAATTGAATACAAAATTATACAATACAAGAACTTTAACACAATAAAGAATGAATTCTGTAACAACAGTGAGATCGGTTGAAATAACTCGTTTTATACAAGAATGACCATGAACCTGAGTACCCAGCAGTCATACCTCATCATGTAAAACAAACTGCTACAGAAACTACAGCTCCAAGAGCACATGCTGAGTGACTTTGTACTAGTTTCAGTAGTTTCGTTCATTCTTTTTTTCGTTTCAATGATTATTTACTTTCTTGTTTCGATATTTCTTTCAGTTGTTACGATTTTTTTGCATTATTATTCTTTTTTTTTCACTATCACCGTGGTTGTTTACATTTTCATCTGCTTGTATCGCTCATTTGGTGTATGTTTCTCATCATCATATGTTTTTGTAGTACCTATATGTAATTCTTGTCATTGTCACCTGTTTGTAACTATGGCTGATGAAGGGTAAAACCCGAAACGTCCCATGTTTCCTGTTAACTTGTAAAACTGATTTCATACCATTTATTTTTTAACTTACATAAATGATTTTAGATTAGCCTTATGCAAAGAGAGCAGTGGCCAATGTTCCATAAAGAGCAAAAAGGAAAAGAAGAAAGTCTGTCAAACACAACATCATTCTACTGTAACATCATTCTACTGTAACATCATTCTACTGTAACATCATTCTACTGTAACATCATTCTACTGTAACATCATTCTACTGTAACATCATGATGTAAGGCACAATGATGACTACTGGAAATAGTTTGAAATATTGGTGAAATGAAAAGAAATATCTAAGTCTAAGCCACCCAATTCACTCATAAATGTTAGCCATCCAATAACATTTTATGGCAACAAAGGTTTAGCAAATATAAAAGAAAATGAACATAGTGATTTTCTCTTCCCTCATTTCTGTTTGCTTTTGCTGAATTAATAACTGGAACATGAAAAAAAAAAAAAAAAAAAAGACATGGCAGAATGTTATAAAATAAAATAAAGAACGTAAGATTTTAATTTCAAATACATGATGAAATATGCTAAATTCCTGTGATCTGATATAACAGTATAAACCTCAACTATCCACCATTTCTAATTTCACAATGTCTTAGAAAACAACATATAATAACAAAGTGTGAAAATAGCATTTACTTTGATCATAATAACTGTTTCAAAGGCATGTACAAACAGACTAACATACCCAGAGAAGCAGACTTCTTCTTTTTCTTTTTCTTGGACAATCTTACAGACTGTGCAATATCTGTATTATCACCTACAATTTTAACAGAATCAAGCAAAAATTAACACAGGGGAAACTGTTCATGAGCAACTTTATCTTGTAAACGCACTTTATAAACACATGAATCAACCAAAAGATCGGACAGCAAACTATAAAAACCATTCAGAAATTTATGGAAAATTTTACCGCAAAAAATATGAGGTTCTTTGTAAGTTAAGATAAGTAATATTAAATTATGTGCAATGTTTGCCATTACTGAAATTATCATTTAAAAGTCCAATGGTTTATTCAATGCTGGATTAATTATTGATTGTATTAACTCATTTCCTACTGCAACTTTACAAAAATAGGTTATGAGCCATTATATTAAATTTTAGACACACACCGTCAGTGTCATGTTCCATATGGCAGATCTGATAATCTGAAAACCTAGCGACTCAACTACTTACTCATAAAATTAACATCTTTTCAGTATTATGGTGGAAACATTTTGTTCAACATTTCTGTATTTAAAGAATCATAAAAACAAGGTGTCAATTTGTCAGCAAATAAGGCCTTCCTCAGGATACAACAAACAAAAATGGCTAAAATATATATAACGAAAAATACTTATAATGTTCTCCTGATCAATGAAAGTTAAAAGTATTAAAAAGATAACGGTTAATTATAGTAATGTTCATGCAATCATGAGTTGTAGTTTTTTTTTGCTCCCATGATTGCTTTTTATCAATATGCTAATAGTAACGTTCTTCTGAATAAGAAACACATATAGTAACATTCTTGTGAACAAGAAACACATATAGTAACATTCTTGCGAACAAGAAACACATATAGTAATGCTCATGTGAACAAGAAACACATATAGTTCATGTGGATATACTGTTGCTAAGAATATCTAAATTTAAAAGAAGAAAAAATTAAAATAAGGAAATAAAATTTAAAAAAGCACATACCGTGCAACAGCTTCAGTGGAGCAAACTTCATGCCTGGATGGCTAGAGTCCACAGTCATTAAGTTTTCTTTAGGCAGGGCAGCCAGTTTATTGTTTTCACCATCTAAATCAGCATCTGAAGTAGTTGCCACATCAGTTGGACTAATACTGATCTGCTCAGAGTTTTCCTGAAATATTTCTGAGTTCTCAATATATTTTGTCATTTCTTGTTCCAAAGAAGTTGCCACCAATTCTGCTTTAGATCTGCCATTGTTAGCATATGCAGTGTTTCCTATGAAATCTTTCTCTTGTGTGTGTTGTGAAAAATCAGCAATATTCTCAACTTTCAAGTAAGAAATAGGTTCAGATGAAGATGGGACATCGTTAATTTCAACAGCATACAGTGTGGTAGGCAGTGTGAACGGGAGTTTATCATTTCCTGATTTTGAAGAATCACCATCATTTACACTGGTGAATATTCCATCCTGAGAAATGACCTGCATTATTTCTTCAGAACTAGAAGACAACCCAGTTGTTGTGTTCTGGGATATTCTTGGCATTCTTACAGTATCACTTGATGCCATCTTTGCTACAGTCTCTTCGCTGCTTCTCAGCTCATCATTACCAATATTTTCATTAAATGCACCATCTGCAAATTGCAAATTTATCAATCCACTTGAACTATCAAATGCTACACCTCTCTTTGGAGACACATCTGCATCGACGTGAGCTGTCTGAACTCTGCTTCTCAAAACATTTTCATTAAAGCTGGAAGAATGATTATCATCATCAGAGCTATGACTCATCACCAATTCAGGAACATTTCCATCCTGAGAAAACGTATCACACATTTGTAAGGATGTCACAATTTCAGATTCTTGTGGTGAACCATTATCTAACTTTGATGTACTACTGTTTGAGCTTACAATTTCATTATCTACACCCATGTGAGTATTCAAATGTCCAGTCTGTGCAAAAACATTGCTGTTATCAAAATCTTTATCAGAATCCAAATCAACAATGTCACATTTGTTTAATGCATTAGAATAAATAACACTGTCACCCTCTTCCATTTTTTCGTGAGGAAGTAACTCACGGTTGTTAATTTGTTCATATATAATACTCTCTTTCTGTTTGCCTTCCTCTAAAAACGCCTCTTTATCTTTATGATTGCTCACATGGTTATCCTTCCTTTGGAATGCAGCAACTTCTGTATCTTCACTCTTCTTCATCTGTACACTGCTAGTTTCTAACGTTTCAGAGGTCACCTCCTTGTTCAGAATTTTCATTTTAGCATCACCCTTTTCCCAAATCCGCTTAACCTGAACACCTTCACTGACAATCACCATTCCAGATGGCAAGTAAGTATG
Organism: Oreohelix idahoensis; assembly: GCA_024509875.1. Taxonomy (NCBI): domain Eukaryota; kingdom Metazoa; phylum Mollusca; class Gastropoda; order Stylommatophora; family Oreohelicidae; genus Oreohelix; species Oreohelix idahoensis. The sequence continues at coordinate 299,915 of JAMPIV010008944.1, read as the reverse complement.
ACCCTTAACCTCCACAGAATCCATGAAATCATCACATGCGTCAAGAGATTCAATAGATCCCTCACTGATATCCTCCATAGAAGCCATGACTTTTTCCACAACATCATTTTTGCCTTCAGCTTTCAACCCTGAGAAACAATTTAAAAAAGCAATATTATACATTAAACGTTAAGTAATCCTTACAGCTAAACAAGCTAAAAGATTAGCGGCTGTGAAGGTTTTAGTGAAAAAGAAACATATGCTCAAACAAGCATTCAACACCAAAAAAAAAAAGAAAAGCACTCAATGAATCTAGTAGAATTGGAAAGACAGAAGTGGAGATTAGGTAAAGGTAGTCCTATAGCAGATACTGCTGAAGGGACGTGAAGTGTTACAGACTTCACACAAGGTCCAGCATCAAGAGGTGAGGTGACCAGTTCCCTTCCTCGCTGCCTTTTCCTTACCTAACTCAAACAGCAGAGTCATGTACCCATTTACAGCTGGGTGGACTGGAGCGTGTCAGTACCGTGATTTGAACCCAGCACCTCTGCCACGAGAGATCTGCACTCTAACCACTCTGTCAAATCAGAGGCTCAAAGTTGAGATTAGTGATTTTTTTTTTTTTTAAATAATAGAGAATGGTTATCCTTGTAATCTTCTTCTTCTTCCTCGTTCGTCCTGAAAAGGACGTTGGTTGTGTTGTGTCTGTTTACAGTGGAGCTGTGATATCTGCGCCTTTCAGCCGGCACATCTGACTTCAGCACAGCATTTTTTGGGACCAGGTTTGCCTTCCCTCTTTGATCCCTACTCTCTCAGCCAGACTGCAGTGATGCAGCCTGTTTCCAGGACCACCACGTGGAGGTGGAGTAGGGTCTTGGTCAGCTCTGGTTCGCTGACCCTGACACAAGCAGTCAAGCTATGAGTCGCTGACTGCATTTTCTATTGCTGCGTCTTTGGGTCCCATCCTTGTAATCAAGGACCCTAAAGTGAAGGAGGTAGTAAAACTGAGAAGAAAAAGAAGAAGAAGAAGAGGTTGTGATGTTGGTGGTGGGTTTGTAGTAGTTGTGGTGATATTTGTGGTAGTGGTGGCAGTTAAAAAAAATATATATATATATATATAAAAGTAAAGTCATGCAAATGTGTGGTGCATCATAACAAAATGAGCCACATATAAGTATCTTGAAATGTTGGCATCACCAGAGATAGCATTAGATGTTATTTTGTTTCACATATGAAACAAAATAACATCCAAGACATAATTAAAGGAGCAACAATAAAATAACTATACTTCATCACATCCTCTACATAACAATCTCAGAGTTGAATTGTTAACCAAACCTGCAAGTATATTCTGAAGCAGATCCCTCTTAATCCTCTTTACCACAGCCTGTCTCATGCCCACCTGATCAGCAGCGATGAGAAGGCTGGAAGAGAGTGACCAAAGTCCTCTGCTGGACAATACTGTGAACAGCTGGTAAATTGGTAAAAGGGTTAGCCTGTGTACAGAGCTGTCTTCTAGAAAGAGGTAGACATCGTTGTTGAAGACATTCATATCTTTGATTCCTGGTGGAAGTAAAGTTCATAAAAACAATTATTATTCTGCCAGAAATGTATGCGCATGCAGAAAAATGAATGGGGCGTCGTGGTAGCGCAGTGCAGTGGTCAGTGCACTAGCTTCCTAGCTCGGTGGTCCATGGTTCGATCCCCAGTTGAGGTGGGATTTTTCAGACCGCAAACGGCTCCAGGGTCGACCCAGTCTTATGAATTGGGTACCTGAGCAACTCTAGAAAGGTTAAGGCAGCCAGTATGATGCTGACCACATCACCCCTATAGTGCCATATGGTCAAGAAAATATGGGCCTAACACCATATTCCCAATATGCCTCAATGAGCGTGTAACGGGATCTAAGAAGAATGAATGGCATCTGTATGATACCATCAAAGTTTTCTAATGCTCATTTTTAGAGTACTTATTCATCATATTGAGCCACTGAGGATTTTTACTGCAATATTTTGCCTCTATCCTTCTCTGCTCTTTATTTTTTCTCTACACTTCCTTTTTCATGTTCTTTTGTTCCAATTCATGCTGGTAACCTAATTTTAATTTGCCTAACTTAAAATTTTAAAATGGAAAAAAATGTCATAGCAAAAGTTAATTACTGATGTTATCAGAAAAATATATAATTCGGTTAACATAGAACAGATGTGATGGACCTATCAAAAGGATAGCACTGCTTCCAAAGTTTATTTTGGAAAGTGAAGAAAATAACTGATGTATTAGACTTTAAATACAAAAAAACAGTGATTCAACAGATGGCACTTTATATAATTTAGGACAGCACATTTCTAGTATTGAGTGTTGAAAGTCAGCCAAACAAAATCATGAGACTTTTAACATATCATATTGCCCAACTGTGAATCACAACCATAAAATCCTTTTTTTCTAATTTCAGGGTACATATTACTGCTGCATGAAATATATACTTCTCTCCTAGAAATAAAAGAAGAAATCTATTTAACAAAATAATTACCTCTAAAACTCTGTGTCCATATCATGACCTTCACATTAATGGGATCAAATAAGTACAAGCCTTTAGAGCTCCAGGTAATGATGAACTGACTGTAATACATGAAAAAAACAGCTCCAGCCAATTATAAAATCATTAATCAATTAAGCAATGGTTACATACAATAAAATATAATTACCCCTAAAGCTGTTGCAAGCGAGTTTTAATAATTACACTAACTTTCTTGACTTTAGTATAGACAAGTCATTGACTTTGAGCAGTCTCCTATAGCAACAGTTCAGGGCTGTATTTATATAATAAATAAAGGATGATATTATTTATACAGCATAAGGATTTGTTATTTATGCAATAAAAGATTATATTATTTAAATAATAAATAAAGGAGTATATTATTTATATGATAAATAAAGGATTATATGATTTGTATGATAAATAAAAACAACGATAGATTGTTTGGTCTGTTTCTGTTCCACAAAGACGCCACTAGGCGTGGTGGAAACAGCGATAGATTGATCAATTTGTTGTTGCCCTAAGACGCCACTAGGCGTACTGGCCACATACTGCTTTGCCGGTTGGTGGCTAAGGATGGAAGAAGAAGAGAAGAAGATGATAAATAAAGGATAGCTACATGATAAATAAAGGATTACATTATTTATATGATAAATAAAGGATTATATTCATCACCATTAGATTAGGCTATATTATTTATTTGATAAATAAATGATTATGTTATTTATATGATAAATAAAGGATTATGTTATTTATATGATAAACAAAGGATTATATTATTTACATGATAAAAAAGGATTATATTATTTACATGATAAAAAAGGATTATATTATTTATATAATAAATAATGGATTACATTATTTATATAATAAATAAAGGATTATATTATTTATATGATAAATAAGGGGTTACATTATTTATATAATAAATAAAGGATTATATTATTAACATAATAAATAAAGGATTATATTCATCATCACTATATTATTTAATGATAAATAAAGGAGTACATTATTTATATGGTAAGTAAAGGATTATTTTATTTATATGATAAATAAAGAATTATATTGCTTATGATAAATAAAGGATTACATTATTTATATGATAAAGGATTACATTATTTATAAATGGGAGCCACGCTGGTGTAATGGTTACCACACTGCGTGGCGATCGGGTGATCCAGGTTCGAGCCCTGGCGAGACCTTTTGAAGAAGTATCATCGACTGGGACTTGGACTGGAATAATTTGAGCCCTGGCGAAGACATGTGAAGCAGTGACTTCGACCAGGGACTGGAATAACCTGAACGGCTCCTGAGCCGACCCAGCTCTAATGAGTACCTCTAAAATCGGCGTGTATCTGCCTGAATGGCGAGAGGAGACCTGTCAGTGTGCAGGGAAAAAAGGATACTCACATAAAATCAGTCTCAGGTTAGACATATTAACCTGAGATTTCGCCTCGAGTTTTAGCAGGCGTACGACAAACAAATAAAAAAAAAAAAACATTATTTATATAATAAATAAAGAATGATATTATTTATATGATAAATAAAGGATTATATTCATCATTATTTAGAGAGCACGGAGCCACCACTGCAAACTGGTCCCTTGCGGGAATCGTACACCAAGCATTCACACGCTCTTGCAGTGGTGCTTTCTGTGAAAATTCGTTTTTTACATGATGAGGTTGCCAGGTACATGTATAATCTCACATTAGTCACCTCGTATGACACACCTGAGGGTGCAGTGGTGCTATTCTTTCTTTGTCTCTTCAGAGACCTCCAGGAATTACACCTGGCCAAAAGGATTATATTATTTTCAATATGTTTGATCACCTGATGTGGAACATTTTGTAGAAGTTGAGTGACTGGCCTGCCTGTGGGGTATTGACATAATCAAAATGCTCAGACCTAGAGAGAAAAAAGAATACAGCTGATCAATTTAGGGTTAAAATATTCCAATCAAAAGTATTATGTAATATTAAGAAATACAATAACAAATTTGGATACATGTAAATCTTGCACAGCCACACAGACTTAAACAAAATTTTTGGCAAGGCCGCAAAATAAGAAATGTGTTCTTAATTTTTAGATACACATACATTACGACAATCTCATCTCATAATCGGAACCTCTTCTACCCCGTAAAACGAAGTGTAGAGGTCATTACGACAAATCCATACAAAACTATTCAGGTCTCAGTCTATCAAATACAACAGACATTTCAAGAACTGGAAATTACTAAGTGACAAAGGAATGTTGAAATTGTATTATTGCTGCTAAAAGCAACAAGGTCTACAAACCCTAATCTGATGACTGGAATGGGAGGAACTGCCAGTAACTGCTTCAACTGATGAGTATTCAGAACCTTGCCTTCAAAGTCTACCTATATGACACAAATTAAGGAATTAATAGTACAGTAGTTGCAAGAATTTTGGTCTAATAAGATTAAGTCAGTAATTACAAATGCACAAATGATAAGAATATTTTAATTCCTGACATTAACAAAACAATTATTAGTTCTAAATAAAGAGCCCACAAAAGATTGAAATGTTATTTAGAATCCACATGGTATATTTCAATTCTTAACTCTTTGACTTTGGAGCAATGGTCTGACTGGTGGTCAGTTCTGACGCCCGTGGCGAAACCCCATAATTCACCAGTTTAATTCAGTCTATATTTTAAATGCATAGGTTGGCTTCAGTTACTATTTAAACAACAAGTTTAAACGTAGTTAAGCAGTGTGTGTACGTGTTTTGATATTACAATTTGTGTGATGATTCGCTTGTTTGCGTTTTTCTTGGTTATTGCTACAGAAATATTTAATGATTTTTATATTCAAATTCTAAGTCCCCAAAGCAATTAACTGTGTCTATTTTACTTAGAAATATTGAATATTGCTTAATAGTCACAGTTTTTGTCAAGACATACTAGATTTAGCTTAGGCGCGGGGATGGCCCTAGTCTGGCTCATCAGAAAACAACAGAACTAAACCTACAGTTACATCTAATAACTAGTCATAGGTAGAAGATGAAGCTAAGGATTCTGTTAAAACCTGTGAATTGTTATAAGGGACCATAGTAAAAATGGCGTGAACACCACCAATTGTACTAAATGTAGCCATAGTCAATCTTTTATTACTTTGTAAATAGATTATCTTGGTGTTTTAAGATAAAAAGAACATGTTAATGTCTGCAACAATAAATCATCATTGATAAGTCACATTGTACTTTTCAATGCTTAGTATTGATCAATGCTGCCATTGAGTTGACAGAGTTCGTTTATCTTTTAATAGCAAAAGCACTCCGATATGACCGACAGACTTTGGAATACGTTGAAAGAGGTGTGCCTCAACACTAAATAGCAAACAACCACAATGCAATCCAAAAAATACATAACTTTTCACATTTTACAAGATTCAACTTGAAGAGCTACAAGCAAGTGCAAAAATTATGACTGTTACCTCCCACATCCTTGAACCAGGTCTGGCACAGTATATGACAGTGTATTTGGAACTTGGCTCTACATAAAAACATGCCCCATATTCTCCATCTCTGTTGAGACAAATTAAAGTGTGCTTTTGTGTTTTCTCATGAGCTAGGAGTTTCACATATAAAAAAGAATACACAATATAACTTCCAACATATATGTAGCACAACAACATGAAAGTATAAATATCAAATTACAATTATGAAAATTAAATTACACAGTTTAAAACTATAGCACTGAAGAGTAGATTACACCGGAATTTTTTTCTTTTTTTTTTTGGTTGCACGATACACATAAATTAACTTCCAAAATGCACCTACTGGATTGTAACAACACATAACCCTAATTAAGAAATGTAATGAATAATGGCAGAAAACAGATACGACAAATGTAGGTGCTACTTACCTAGATTTTGTCCCAATGGTGCTGTAATTTTGCCTGTAGTGTTAAAACACAGAACATTTATTTGCACACCAAAGTTGGAATCATATACTCTAGTTTTAAACAACAAAAATAGTTAAACTGTAAGAAAGAAAGAAAGTGTGTTTAAGATTTTTAATTATCTATTTATGACATCTTCTTCTTCTTTGATCCTTAGCCGTTGGCTGTCAAAGCAATCAGTGGCCATTACGTCTGATGGTGTCTTGTAGGGCAGCAACAAACTGCTTCCACTTTGCTCAGTTGACGGCCATCCTTCATGCATTGCCCCAGCTCTGGTTCATTCTTTGCATCTCGGCCTCCACAGTTCTTCGCCAAGTTGTTTTTGGTCGGCCTCTCTTTCACTTTCCTTCAGGGGTCCATAGCATAGCTGTTCTTGTGATGGCATTAGGGTCTCTTCTGAGGACGTGGCCTACCCAACTCCAGCATCTGCCAGATATGTTGGTGTGCATGTCCTCTTGGTTACTCCAAGTAAGTAGTTCTTGGTTGGTGATATGGTACCATCACTATTGCTGGTTCCCTTGCAGATGGCCTCCATCAAAGCATTCTTGTCTTTCTTTGTCTCCTCAGGGACCACCAGAAACTAAACAAGGCAACAGATAATACAGAGCACCTTTGTTCTTCTTCTTCTTCTGCGTTCAGTTTGTAGTCATGCTAAATCTGCAGGCCTGTCGCCAGGACAAGTCCAGTCTTTTCCAGGTCAGCGCCACAGCCCCATAACTTGAGCTCAGCACCCCTTGGCCAGGTCATACATCGTGGGTTATCATGGGTTGGGAAGCTTTGGAGAATGTGTTCGGAGGTCTAAATACCAGTTCCACATGGACATTCATTTGTGTGAGATATCCTGGGGCGATAGAGATGGCCAAGTAATCTGCAGTGGCCAGTTCTCAGGCAGAAAATGGTGGTCTGTTGGCATCTGTTTAGTTGGTGGATTGGGTCATCTTTGTTGTATATATCCCCTTCCTCCTTCAATCGATTTTTATACTTGTTGTGGATGATGGTTTTAGCTTCTCGATAGGGCATTGGGTGGCTGGGTTGTTCCATTTTACTGCCTCTTCTAGATAGAACATCTGCTCTCTCATTTCCAGCAATTCCACAATGGGAGGCTGACCACTGAAGGGCAATGGTTGATGACCTTTGGATAATGTTAAGCTCAGATCTGATCTCATTCATCACGTTTTCATTTCTGGTGTTCTGTATTGATTCCAGTAACGATCTACAGTCAGTAAAGATTACTATCTTAGTGGGAGCCGCGCTGGTGTAATGGTTACCAGACTGCGGTGGCGATCGGGTGATCCAGGTTTGAGCCCTGGCGAGACCTTTTGAAGAAGTGTCGTTGACTGGGACTTGGACTGGAATAGTTCAAGCCCTGGCGAAGACATTTGAAAGAGTGGCGTCGACCAGGGACTGGAATAACCTGAACAGCTCCTGAGCCGATCCAGCTCTAATGGGTACCTCCGAAATCAGCGAGTATCTGCCCGAATGGCGAGAGGACACTTGTCATTGTACAGGGAAAAAAGGGATACTCACGTAAAATCAGTCTTAGGTTAGACATATTAACCAGAGATTTCGCCTCGAGTAATAGCGGGCGTACAATAAAAGAGAAAAAAAATCTTAGCTGGTGGCTGCAGTTCTGATCTAGTGAGGATTTTCAGAGCTTGTTGTAGTGCCGTAGCTTCTGCCCTGAAACTGGAGGAGATTTTTCCAGTTGGGAAGGCCTTTCAGATCATCTTCCCATTTAGGAACCTTATAAAAATGCCTCCTCCACCATTCTTTACTGCCTCTGCGGATCCATCTGTGTATGTATATGGCCACTCCTTCGGGTTTTACTTTTCTTCAATCATTTCCTGAGCCAAAGTGTTTAGTTGTTGAGGGGGTCTGGTGGCCTTTCTTTTTTATTCCAGGGACTTCTGTGATGATAGATATATTTTCAAGGCAGTAGTTTGGCTTCTCATAATAATCAATTAATGTTTCCATCTCAGTAGGTTGTTTTGGGAGATCTTCATGACATCGATGTAGATGTTTGGAGACCTTTAAGAAGCTGGTTCTCATCAGCCTGTTTTTTTGTCAAACTATGGAGTTTGGCATGCATTGGATGACTTGGCATTCATAGAAGCTTCTAGCTGTGAATAAATACCTTTTCTTCACGTCTGTCATCAAGAGAGCGGATGTTGGTGTAAGAACACCTTTAATATTACAGAGGAGCTTGCTGGTCCCAAGTTTTATGTGCGATTGAAAGGATACAGTATGCAAGATGACAGAGAGGAAGGACAGAATGTAAGACGGGCCTGCGAGCCCAATTCTTAACCTTTGAAAATAAAGTTCGTTCACAAAACAGCATTATTCTTCTTCTTCCTTCTTCCTCGTTCGCCCTGAAAAGGACGGTGGTTGCGTTGTGTCTGTTTACGTCGTAGCTGTGATATCTGCACCTTTCGGCCGACACATCCGACTTCAGCACTGCATTTTTTAGGGATCGGGTTTGCCTTCCCATTTCAATCCGTACTCGCTCAGCCAGACTGCACTGCTGCAGACTGTTTCCAGGACCACCACATGGAGGTGGAGTACGGTCTTGACCAGCTCTGGTTCGCTGGTCCTGATGCAAGCAGTCAAGCTATGGGTTGCTGACTGCATTCACTATTGCTGCATCTTTGGGTCCCAAAACAGCATTATGAGAAATATACAACAAGCCAGACTACTTCACAGATATGCTCCTCAAAATAGCTTTTAGCTTGCTCTGGTTGAGGCTTCCCAATGAATGTTAAATAACAAAACTGTCCCAAAATCCCAGAGTCAGAAAAATCGCATCACTTTTTCAAATATGAGATTAATGAACACCGGTTGTGGAGTAGTCTTACTAAAATAAAGCACACACAAATTAGGGTCATTTTTTTTCCCCATTAAGACTATCCACCTACCTATCACCATTAATATAGCCTTACTGTTCTCATCCTCATTTTCTTTATTTCAGAGAAGGCAAGTCTGCCACATTATGTCAAAATCAGCACGAAGTGAACACTGTTTAAGTTATCAAAACTGTACACTGATTCTGAGTTTGCCAAAGTGTACACTATTTCAGTTAGCAAAACTGTTACATTGTGTCAAAATCAGCAAAAGCGTACACTGTTTCAGAGCCAACTAAAGTGTACACTCTTTCACAGTCAGCAAAAGTGTACACCGCTTCAGTCAACAAAAGTGTATGCCGTTTCAGAGTCAACAAAAGGTAACACTGTTTCACAGTCTGCAAAAGTGTAATACTGTTTCAGTCGGCAAAAGTGTAATACTGTTACAGAGTCAGCTAAAGTGTATACTCTTTCACAGTCTGCAAAAGTGTACACTGTTTCACAGTCTGCAAAAGTGTAACACTGTTTCAGAGCCAGCTAAAGTGTACACTGTTTCGCAGTTGGCAAAAGTGTAACACTGTTTGAGAGCCAGCTAAAGTGTACACTGTTTCATAGTCAGCAAAAGTGTAACACTGTTTAGTAGTTATCCTAAAGTGTAACACTGTTCCAGAGTTAGCTAAATCGTACACTGTTTCGCAGTCTGCAAAAGTGTACACTTTAACAGTCAGCAAAAGTGTACACTCTTTAACAATCAGCAAAAGTGTACACTGTTTCTGAGTCAACAAAGGTGCCATGCAGCGTCTGTTATAGCGTAGAGTACTTACTTTATGGTGTCAAAGAGATGAGTATGTGTTAATGTGGAGACCAATAGCCTGTCCTTCCACCATTCCATCTGATACACAGGAGACTCAACATATGCAATCACTTCTGATGGTGTGGTAAACAGATTTTTGCTCTAAAAAACAATGATACTTAATCATGGCAATGTAATATCTTTCTGATGAAACAACATCCTCTAAAACATCATAAACAAAATGAATAGATTACAAATGTATTCCAAATAAGCAAATTCAGATCATGTTACATGTGTATCATTAATATCAGTTAGAGTTAAACAAATCAGTTGAAATTAAGCATAGTGGGACATGTTCTTTGATGCCAACCTAATTAAGTCGACCACATCATTAGGGTTAGGTTAAAGTTTAGGTTTCTAAACCCAATCCTAACCTGTACTCCTTATTATTGGGTCTCTCAATTCTTTTCTAAAGCTGTGTTGAACACTCGTCCCACTCTTCCTCATTTCAACCAACAAGTCAGATACACAGAATAAATGGAATGTTTCGTGGAAAGAGTGGAAAAACTACAAGAAGTTTGGAAAGTATACAAAGAACATGGAAGATGTCAAATCAAGGCATAACCATAAAGTACGTAAAGCGACAGCCAAAGGCTGAAAACAAAAGACTATGGAAGAGAGAATTGGACAGAAGTGAGCAAATAAAGAAAGTCACTGGAAAACAAACAGAAGATACCAGTTCAAGGGACAGCCCTGAGTGAATAGCACAACAATGAATGTAAAAGTTTTTGCAGGAATGGATTGCTAAGAAGCAGGGAGATTAAGAAACCATGTGCCAATCAGAAGGAAGATCGAGGGATAGCTATGAAGAAAATCAAGAGGAAGAACAATACTGAAATCTACAATATTTCAGAGGAGAGAACTGGAAAGAAATTATCAAGTTTGTTGTAGCAAGTTAAATTTTGCTGGGGAGGTTATGATGGTATCCTAAAAGAATGAAATCCGTGTATGTATTAACCGTGTGAGGTCAAGCACATGTAGGCCCCTGACTCTATAAATGATGATGATGAATTATGTGCAGGGAACCTAACGCTACCTCCCTAGATCTCACACGGTCACTATTTTGGCTCTAGTGTCTGGTGTATGATGTACCTAGTGTCTAGGGGAGAAATGAAATGATGGTTTACAACACAAAAACACTTTAAGTTTCTATGAGGAAGTGAATAAAAACCAGTGGTTAAGTTTTTCTTTAAATTGAATATTTTTTTTGTACAATTTATTTTGCCTGTCCAATCATATCTTTTGGACAGGTCTTTGAAAATGAGGACAAGATAGTTTACAGAAAAGATCAACTAAAAATGTGTGGACAATCTGCCCAATAACTATAAAGTTAATATCTGTCTTTCCTATTGGAATGTTCACAGCTTAAACTTTATTCATCTAAGAGGGAGAGTCACTGTGTATGAGGGGCTGTATTATCATCATACCCCATAAACTTCCTGAGTATGATTTGAAATACCAGTGTTTATTTAAAATGAAACTGTCAGATATACCCAGGTCCTTAACCTTTAGCACGCTGCATTCTTTTCCCAAAAACTTGCCCTGCAGCTGCATTCTTTTTCACAACCCCCCGTTTTTATAGTGGGCGACTTGTAACGTCTATAGTTTTTGTTTTTGTTTTTCTTGGTCAATTGCTATCATTTTTGGAATTTATATAAATAAATGAATGATGAATCTGATGATATAAAATTTGTTTGTGTACATGTTAGATGTGATAGGAAGAGAGGAAAGGAAAGATGAAAAAAACGAAAAAAATATTTAAAAAAATAAAAAATTAAATTTTTTAAATTTTAAAATTAAAAAAAAATAACCAAGAAACGAAGAGTCCATATCCCTTGCATCTCAATGAAAGTCATTTGACCAATACAAATGAAATGACGATCTTTTCATTACACCCATCATCAGTAGCAAAGCAACAAACGCCCTTGTCAGCAGTGACATCCGGCCGTAACCCTAAACCTTTCCGATTAAACCTAATCCTAACCCCTAAAATTATACATACTAGCAATGCCATTCTACTTTCGTTTCCATCTCTGTCATCAAACATATTCTGAGAACCGATATCAGCGCTTATAAAGACAAAAATCTCCTCCTCATCGCATCGGCTTCAGAATCCAATAAAATTAGAGCGAAAATGGCCGCGTGTTCGATGCCGATTCATTTCGATTAAAAAAATTCACAGAAAATAAACGCGAATGCACCCATTACTAAGACCGATCGGAAACGGAAGTTAACTCTCTCTCAGATAAGTTTAAAACTTAACATCCGGGGGTGAAGTCACGTGTACACACATCCTAATGCTCATCATGTGACATATTCTTTCCAGAACGTTGTCTCCATTACAGCTGCTCTGAACGCATCACGATTCTGGGCAAGTCGACCTGCATCAGCCAAAGACAAGTTCAGACTCTCTGTGATGTCCTGGGTCCACCGTCGTCTAGGTCGACCCCTTCCCCTTTTTCCAGGGACCATGCCTTCCATCACTGTTTTTTCCAGACTATTATGTCTTTTTATATGACCGAAAAATTTCAGCTTCCTTATTGCGATGGTATTTAGGAGCCAATGTTCCTGTACGTTTAGTGAGTGCAGTACTTCTCTGTTGGTCTTTTTTTCTGTCCAGGGTATTCTCAACATCCTTCTGTAGCATTTCATTTCGAATGATGTAATCTTTTTTGCAACTGTTTTATTGAGTGTCCAAGTCTCGCAGCCGTATGTTGCTACTGGGAATATACATGCTCTGATCAGTTGTAACTTTGTTTCTTTGCTTGTGCCTTGCCATAGGTTTTTCATCTGTATTAGCTTATGTGAAGCAATTGCAAGTCTTCTTTTAATTTCTACTGCACAGTCGCCAGAGCTGTTAATGATTGATCCTAAGTATTCGAATTCATTGACACTTTCCAGTTCTTCGTTATCAATTTCAATTTCTGGTTTGGTCTTTACTTTGTCTGTTGTCAATACTTTGGTCTTCTTGGTGTTTAGGTATAGATTCTGGGCCTCGCTGTGTTTTTTGGTGGACAGAAGTAATTGTTCAAGTCCTTTTGGGTTGGTCGATAGGAGGACTGTGTCGTCAGCATATCTGATTTCCGGGATCTGGTACCCACCGATGTTAAATGAGTCAAACTCTGTGTGTTCTTGGTCATCTCTTACGTTTCTCATGATATTCTCGGCATAAATGTTAAACAGGTAAGGGGAAAGGGTACAGCCTTGTCTTACTCCTTTCTGTACTTCAAACCATTCTGATGTTTCCCCCTCTATTCTTACGGCTGCCTGTTGTTCTTGGTACAGCAGTGCGATGAGTTGTATAAGGTGGTTTGGAAATCCCATATTTTTCATAATAGCCCATAACTGCTGATGTTGTACACAATCGAAAGCTTTGGTGTAATCAATGAAACAAGTATGTAGGTCAACGTTGAATTCTCTACACTTTTCTATGATGATCCTCATGTTGAATATATGATCTCTAGTGCCTCTACCTGGTCGAAAACCCGCCTGTACTTCATTTATTTCCTAATGCTAGAAAACGAAAATATCCGCTTGTCAACATATGTCGACAACAGCTGGGAGAGCATAGGTTACCTTCGTCAACATATGTCGACAGCAGCGTGCTAAAGGTTAACATATCACCTGGGGTTTCTTGTTGAATGATAAGATAGTGTGTAGTTGCAGAAATATCGATATCACATCACACGCCCAAGCTCCTGCTGTTATCTCTTGACAGCATACATGAATTGTCGGAGACTTCTTGGCGTTATCGTCACTCCTCAGGTTTCCTGTTACCAGCTGGCAACAGGAAATAAAACCTCTGCAACAAAAGGACACCCTGGCCTTTTATATCTGATCACTTTTGATATTATTTATTTCCCTACGGTGATATGGGGGTCAGCCTCGCGTGCCTTACAGGTGCACTCGCCCCTAATTTTACATGACTCCCACCTTGCTGTGACCACACCTCAGGTCCCTATGGCAGATACGCCACTGTACATTTACATAGTTTTCCTCAATAAAATAATGTGGGGTAACCACATTTCCTTTTATATGATTTTCTCTTCTTTTCCTTTTTAAATATAAATGCTTCAGGCATGTTGAACAGTGTTCATGGAACACGGAGGCTTACTAATATATTCTAATACAATAATATTCAAACATAATCATGACAACATACATCAGTTAGATACATTTCAATGTGAGGACTCAACAATGTCTGCTCCCGGCATGTCCTTCACTGTTTCCCAATAGCAGTATCTAACTTTGGCAATGGGATTAAACATATTAAATTCATAAAGCATTGTCACGAAGTGGTTTTACTTTTATAGAGTGTGCCTGAATGAAAGCAAGACCCTAGTATGAGAAAGTCTGAGAAAATAGAATTTAAATGGAAAATGACAAGCCTGTGGACAAATGAGACTATTGGCTCAAGGGATAGAACCAGGATTTGGATCTCCCCTTGCCGCTTCGTGACTTTAGACTGGCTATAGTCTCGCCCTCCTCTGACTACCTTGACACACAAGGAGATAAGGTGTATAAATACGACCACAGACGCCACTATACAAACAATATAGAGTAAGTATAGTAAAGAGTAGAAGCTGATCCAGTGTACAGTAAATATATATATTTATTTACAAAATAAGGCATAAAAATTCAGCATACATCAAAACGTATCAATGGCGTGCGCTGTTGCACGGCCTGAAAACAAAATAACCAATTAAATTAAGAGACACTAGAGACAAACAAAAAAAAACCCCAATCACATTCACTCTTTCTGTCACCCTGCTGAGGAGCAATAAAAATGGTTAGTGATTAAAACCAACTCTAATTTGGTGGGGCTGTCACTTTAGCCTCCACTCTCTACCATTAATAAGCTTTCTACTGTCTCAGTCCTGGTGACTCTTCCTCAACGAACGGCTACACAGCTTTCTACTTGTTAGGCGATATGCGCCGATAACTACACCACAAGAAATGCTAAAATAATAGACTTGGTTTTTCGAACGCAGACTCAGTGTCTATCCGTCAAATGGATACTGAACAGACCCTACTGGTCCTGTCTATTGTCTCCCTCCTTCTCTAACTCTCTCTCTCTTGGTCTCAGTGTCTCTCTAACACTCGAGGACTGATCATGCGGCGTCTCCGGTACTCTCTTCTCTCGTTTCTATCAGGACCTAGGTATGGTAACCCTGTCACCTGTTCCTGATTTTGGTGATGACGAGGTTCGGATATCAAGCATGAGGGACTTGATTAACTGTAGACGCTTCTCTGCTGCTGAACAAACTTTCTCCTTTTCTCCCACTCCGGATTTAGAGGAAGACACAGCCTTGATTTCTGGCTGTATGAAATTACACCAGTCTCCGACCTCGTGTCGTTGTTGGAGACTATAATAGCGACGAGCTCGGGCTGTATGATAATTAAACCCGTTCCCGCTCCTCACTGCAAAAAAAAACCGTAGGTTAAGTTTCTTTTGCTTCTGACGATAACTCGAGTCCACTGACTACTGAGGTATGTCCGTGTGCCGTGGGTAAATTGGTATTTCCAATTTACGCTCCCCCACTGATTCGCCGGGACTCGCTATTATCGTTTTTTGTTCCCACAATGGAGACGATAATACGAAGTCTTGCGGCTGACACTTATTTCTACATAGAGACCGAATCCCCATTTTCTGTCTCATTATATACAAGAGAAAACACCCACGCGAATTTACTCCTACGCATATCCCGGACCAATGGCAGCGCCAGAAAAAATCAATACTATCAACCTACGCAAATCCCGCGTGCCGAAAATTGCGTCACGTTACGCGATTTCCTCGTGTTTCTGACGTGTCATACAGGCGTGCCCGAAAATGTCGATTTTCGTAAACAATGAAATTTACGGGAATCGCGAAAAATCAGAAGAAAGTAAAACTGGCCGAGTGAAAAATAAACCTACCGACCTAAAACGAACCCATTAAAATTACCTCCTCAAAAATACCGAACACGATATATTCACATGAGAAGAAACAAGGCAAACCCATATAATTACAAAGTGAAGAGAAATGGTGAAAACTCAAACTAGAACCACAGAATCAAGCCTGTTAAAAGACAGAATTACAGTGTAGCATCACAAGCATTCTTACCACAAAATTCAAGAAATATAAACAAATGATGCTGACTTTGCAAAGAAGTGGCCTCAGTTTCCTCTGCACTGCCCAGACTGTGAATACTTCTTTATATTTAAGTTTAAATTTAACACAGCTGTTCTCAGCGTATTTGAATGAAAAATATTGTTCAACTGGCAATGAATAGTGAAAGCTTTTTGCTAATATTTATTAGCACTAGCCAATCGAAAGCTTGCGACTACCAGAATTCAAATGCACTTTTTGAAAAACAAAAATAATTCCAAACATACTCTGCATCTGGTAGTCGATTGGCCAGCCTGCTTTAGTTATGCCAATACAAAAAGATGTTTCGTTTTGGATTACATTTTCCTACCGCTCCCCTTTTCCCTCCTATACTCGTTACCCAAGCGAATTTGAATTTACCTTCTAAGCCGGTGTCCCCACTAACGTTATGAAAAACAAGCAGGAACAACAGTCTGTCTGGTCGTGCGTCCGTAGACATTTTGTATTTTCTCAATAACTTGGCTAATACTGGGACTATCATATTATTTAAAACACATTCTTGCTCAGTGGACTCTAAGCTATACTACCATATGATTTTTATGGTCAGATTCATTATGGTTTAGATTTTCAATTTTCATCATAGTCAATCATCAAATAAAATTGTATACAAGACGGCCATCTTCCCCTCTCGCTAGCATGTATTTTTCAAATAACTACTTGTTTTAGTGACGTCAGAAATACTACCGCTAGGAGAAAAAAAATTGTCTGCGTGTTTTGCCTCTGTTGGCTTTGTCGCAGCGTGTATATATGCATGGCAGAATGTGTCAAGCGAAGCGGGGTTTTGCGTGGCGGGGTAAGAATAGGCGTTAAATATTGGGAGTGTCTCGTGTTACACTACCAAATTTGTAAGGATTATTACTTATTACCAGCGTTAAAGTTAATATATTACGTTAATTCAGATAGTTATTTTGCGGCACACTTCCGCAAAATCGTTAATTATAAGGCTAGGCTGCATTGTGTATGCAGCAGATCTGGCAAAATGTTAAATATTGGTAGTACGTTTTCGAAACCGAAACTAAAACGCGTGTTAGATTTTTACCGTGGGATCGTTCTATAGGCTTTAGCACTGCACAAAAGGCAGTGTTGCTGGCGTGTGAGAGTATCACCGTCAGACACAATAGGGCGGGTTTATTTATTATCATTTTATGACTAAAATCTTACTGAAATGAGCGATTATTCTCGCAGATTTTATTACATTTGTCAAGAAGTGGATTTAAGTTTAGAGTGTGTCCAGAGTATAGACAAGACCCTAGTATGAGACAGACTGAGAAGATAGATTTAGATGTGAAATTACAGTGAATGTGGACAGATGAGCCTATTGGCCTGAGAGATTAGAACCGAGATTGACTGTCCCTCGCCACTCTGTGACTACTATAATAGCTATAGACTCACCACCTCTTGCTGCCAATAAAGGAGATAAGGTATAAATCAGGACCACAGACACCACTATACAGACAACATATAGGTACCGTATAGTTAGCTATAACTTAGAGAACCTGATCCAGTGAACATTTATATAGTTTTATTGCAAAAAAAATTAATCAACATAATCAAATCACATAGAAACAAAATCAGTAATATGCAATGTGGCACAGACCTGCAAACAAGAAAAACAATTAAATTGGTAGATACTAGAAAACAACCACTTTCACTCCTTCTGTCACCCTGCTGGGAAAAAATAGAATGATTACTGAGTTAACCACAATTAATGGGTGGGGGCATCAACTTTAGCCTCCACTCCCTTCTACAATCTATTTCCTACTGTCACTGTTCTGCTGACACTGCCTAAACTATTTTCTACACACACACAGCTTCCAGGCTCTTTAGGCGATATACGCGCCGCTAATTTAACACCATTGGACTGCTACCCTAGTAGACTTAGATTACAACTATGGCTCAGAGGCTATCCATCTAATGGATAATATAAGACCCTACTGGTCCTGTCTATTTTCTCCCTCCTTCTCTCTCTCTCTCCGCCTGTGATCAGTGTCTCTCTAACACTCGACGTCTGCTGATGTGGCGTCTCCGTTATGCCTCTTCTCTTGATAACGTTCAGAACCAGGAATGATATCCCTGTCTCCTGCTTCTGATTTCTGCTCTGATGACTTCGGTTTCAAGCTCGAGGTACTTGAGTCACTTGTAGAAGCTTCACGGCTGCTGACCGACTTCTTACTTGCCCCGTTAACCCACTCGAGGTTTAGGGACATACAGCTTTATTATGGCTGTATAAAACTTTAGACCAATCTCCCAGCCACGTGCTGTTGTCGGAGTGGTATAATGAGCTAAGAGCTCTGGATTAAAAGACAAATCCTGTTCCCAGCTGAAGATTGTCTTCGCTACCTGGGGAACATATGGTATTTCTTGCACTTTTTCCGATCTCTCGAGCTATATGCTTCTGAGATGACAACTTGCTGTTGTAAAGAACCGAGGCTGGTTGCTCCTCCTACAGACCGTGAAAACTCGCTGCGGACCAAACAAAGCAACAGCTATATAACCCGTCAAAAGTTACACATCTCAAATACTAAACTCCCTTCTCCCTTTAAATCAATTACAGCTCCCCTTCTCTATTCCCGCTATGCACAACGATACAAAATATTTATGCCCCATAAAGTCAATCTCCCAGGCAATCCCCTCTCTCTCCCGTTTCCAAAGTAAACATCGGCTGACCCAGATCTTTTGTTCTGCATGACTAGCCACGTGTCACAACAATTTTTCACTGAGGACATTTCTGTCCGAAAATACTTGGGCTACTTTTCTCACTGACCCTTGGGGTACATTTATCAATACAAAATTAAATCTAGGCAGGCTGAAACCCGTCTCAGAAAACACTTCCCTTATCAAAATAAAATCTACATCTCTTGAAAATAAAAGGAAAATCCCATAACAGAATTATAGATTACATCTCATGTCTTCTGACTATACAACAATAAAATGCACAATAAATAACATAAGCCAAAATTTTGCTAGCGTATTTAAACTGCAAATAAACTATAACCACTCGAGGTTATCAATGTATCCCCCTGTAGTTAAATACACGTGTTCCTGTGTTCAACATCATGTTAACTTAACCCTTCTCTGGGTAACATTCCTGAATTAAAACTCAATACAATAACCGTGCCCACATGCTTAAAATTACAAAATCCCGCTCCCATTTATATACAGAAGTTTAACATAAATCAAAGATGCGGATTTTTCCTACCGACCTTCTTTACAAAAATTTAGACCTTCTTTTAAATATTACGGAGCTCATATTAAATGTCTCAAAATCTTTACACACTCCTAGCTATGGCTATTATCATATAAAGAATTCTCTGCACCTCTTACATTAAATACTTTCTCTGAGATTGTAATTGATGGCGCTTCGGTTTAAAAACTAAATTAAAACCTCCTGAGGAAAGCTTATACTTTAACCGGCTAGTCTCTATTAGAAGCGAATTACAAGTACCACGCTAAATAGTTATGGCTTACCCAATAGATCAAATATCTCACTGAAGAGCAAGTGCCTATGACGTAGATTCTCACAGCTGAATATTCTTCGGACCAAAGGGACCTACAATTAATTCCTCTAGTATTTATTACAAACGAGACCAGATACGTCATCGCTGGTGTTCCTCTCCGACCAATGAAATTCCTGTAAAATTAAACAACCGAGCCTACGCCAATAGATTTGAAAACAACGCGCAGACCGCATGTCCAAAAAAATTGCGTCACGTTATGCAACGACCTCGATTCTTTTTAACAAAGAAAATGAGATTCCCTGATCGCGATTATCTAGCGAAAAGAACTGGTGAAAAACGAACTAGTGAAAATCTATTATAACTCCCCTGTAGTTTCTATTAAAACCGCAATTTTTAGACCTACAGAAAAAGACCAAACTTGATATATTACAAAGAGAAGAAACATGGCGAACACATATAGTTACCAAGGGAAGAAGACTGGTGCAAACTCAAACAGAAGAATGGAATCGGGCCTGTTGAAAAATAAAACCACAGTACTGCATCACAAAGTTCAAAGTCAAACAAGCAACAATTAAGCTTACAGCAAAGAATCTGGTTCAGACTGCTGAAATGACATTACCTTTGTGGGCACAAAAATTATGGAAACTTTCCCAGCGTTATCTCCAATGAACACCTTTGAAGATGCAGTATCCCATGTTAGAGCTGTTACTGTGTGCCCTGCATGGTCCTGGGCATACCTAACCCGCTCTGGTTTGGCTCTTTTGTCTATATTTAGCTCATATACAGCAACATGACCTGAGCTGAAAATTAAAAGAGTTTATTGTTGGATTACCCCATGTCTTAACAGGGTGTTCCAAGACAATAATTTTGTTATAAAAACAAAAGCATTTACTGAATGCTTATAACTTCTGCACAAATTGAGATAGAATTTTGATGTTTTGTTAGAAACGACATGGATTATGACATTTTGATGTTTTGTTAGAAACGACATGGATTATGACATTTTGATGTTTTGTTAGAAACGACATGGATTATGACATTTTGATGTTTTGTTAGAAACGACATGGATTATGACACTATATGAAAAATGAATGTGCTACTACTGGCTCCTTCTGCTTCATTGTCATCATCATTACTTTCCTTTTGTGTGTGTGTATAGTCCCACAGCAGATACTACCCTTGGGGAGACTTTACCTTACTAGGTCCAGCTTTATTGGGGGGGTGGGGGGGGGGGGGGGGGGTTGCCTGACCAGTTTCCTGCCTCGCTGCCTTTGTCTTCCCAAAGTCAAGAGCAGAGTCAGGTATCCATTTACAGCTGGGCAGACTGTACTGTCGTGGTAACTTTGCCACACAAGCGCTCTAACTACTTAGCCAATCAGATGCTCATACAAGTATTAAACCAATTTACATATAATTTTCCTTTTTTTTTGTAAAAATGTAATGCCTAAAAATGTTTTTCTCCATAAAGACAATAAAAATGGTTACATTGTCTTTGGCGCTTATTACATAAACAGATTTCACCATCAATCTTTCCTCCCTTCACATTTTGTAATAAACTTAAAATTCTCTAAACCTTTTTCTATGTACATGCTCAATAAAAGCATTTACCACTTCTGTATAATTTAATGAGCTGCTTAATGTTTTTCATTTCTGTAGTAAGGGGTCAGAGTAGCTATCAGGTATGGTGTACGCCTCGAATTCTAGACGTACCGGTTTTGATTTGCGGTAGAGGGAATATAATTTATGGAAATTTGTTTCCGAACCAGTGGTCCTAATGATGTCATACTCCCCCCTGATCTCATGGGTAGTGAGATCGGATGCCTAGCCTTCTTGGATAAGGATGAAAAAATTGGAGGTCTTGTGCATAAAAATCCCATGGCAGTTGGAAATCGTAAAGAGTAGGCCATAAGGCCACATCCCTGGCAAAATTTAAAAATTATAAACCTACCCACCACAAAAATATTTATAGAATGTGTGATTCCTATAAACACACATTGGGATTCTTGCTGGTGCTACAAAGTGTGCTGTGCTGAGATCTTCCTTTTGTGATCTAAGGGAGGAGATCGGAGCACTGATGGAGCTGTCCGTGTGCAATGAAGATGGTCCTTAAAACCAAATCAAATCACTTCTGACGTACATTTTTTCTAAACCTGCACCAAGCAGTCATACACACTTGCAGCGGTGATTTCTGTGGCAACTTGTTTTACATGATGAGGTTGCCATCCACATACACAACCTTATGTCAGCCACCTTTGTACAACATGTTTGAGGGTGTAGTAGTTCTTTCTTTGTCTCTTCAGATCCCCTGAGAAATTAAACTAGTTATAAATCACAGAGCAAACGACTGAGATGCATCTACCTCAAAGCAATGGCCACATGCTGATCTGATGGTGACAAGCTAACACCCACTACAAGACTTGCCTCCTGTGCAGATACACAACATTTCAAACATTCAGAAAGATCACACATATGTATCGATATATGGTAATTTAGAGAAGATAACAACAGCCAATGGTAATTTAGAGAAGATAACAAAAGCCTATGGTAATTTAGAGAAGATAACAACAGCCAATGGTAATTTATAGAAGATAACAAAAGCCAATGGTAATTTAGAGAACATAATAAAATCCAGTGGTAATTTAAAGAAAATAACAAAAGCCAATGGTAATTTAGAGAAGATAACAAAAGTCAGTGGTAATTTAGAGAAAATAACAAAAGCCAATGGTAATTTAAAGATAGCAAAAGTCAGTGGTAATTTAGAGAAGATAACAAAAGCCAGGGGTAATTTAGAGAAGATAAAAAAAGCCAGGGGTAATTTAGAGAAGATAACAAAAGCCAGGGGTAATTTAGAGAAGATAACAAAAGCCAGGGGTAATTTAGAGAAGATAACAAAAGCCAGGGGTAATTTAGAGAAGATAAAAGCCAGTGGTAATTTAGACAAGATAAAAGCCAATGGTATTTTAGACAAGATAACAAAAGCCAATGGGTAATTTAGAGAAGATAACAAAAGCCAGTGGTAATTTAGAGAAAATAACAAAAGCCAGGGGTAATTTAGAGAAAATAACAAAAGCCAGTGATAATTTAGACAAGATAAAAGTCAATGGTATTTTAGACAAGATAACAAAAGCCAATGGGTAATTTAGAGAAAATAACAAAATCCAGAAGATTTCAAAACATTAAGATGATTTAATTTAGTCACTGCCATATACGAGGGGCGTTCAGAAAGTAATGCACCACATCGTTTTTCTCAGGAGCTGTTTATTCAAAAAGCATGAAATTTATACACAATATACATGGATATGTCATGTAAACATCGGTATTATTCAACATAATCCCCATCAACTTGTACGGCTTTATGCCAGCGCAAAACAAGTGCATGTATTCCTAGCCCGTACCAGATTTTGTCTTGATCATGTAGCCATTTCTTCGCTGCATGAATCACTCCTTCATCATCTTCAAACCTTGTCCCACGGAGTGCATCTTTAAGTGGACCAAATAGATGAAAATCAGAGGGTGCCAAATCAGGACTATAGGGTGGATGGGGTAGTACAGTCCAACCCAATTTGGTGATTGCTTCCCGTGTTGCCAGACTTGTGTGAGGGCACGCATTGTCGTGAAGGAGAAGCAGGTCTGCTGGATTCTTGTGCGGCTGAACTCTGCGAAAACGTTGATTGAGTTTTTTCAATGTCTTAATGTAAGCTTGCGAATTGATTGTCTCTCCTCTTGGCATAACGTCCACAAGAATCACACCTTCAATGTCCCAAAAGACAGTGATCATGACCTTTCCAGCTGAAGGAATTGTCTTGAATTTCTTTCTTCTTGGTGATTGCGGATGATGCCACTCCATTGACTGTCTTTTTGTCTCAGGTTCAAAATGATGTGCCCAGGTTTCGTCGCCTGTAACGATTTTAGCCAAAAAGTTCTCTCCATCAGCATTGAAACGCTCCAACAATTCAGAAGAAATTGCTTTCCTTTGCAATCGGTGGTCATTTGTGAGACTTCGAGGAACCCATCTTGCGCAAACCTTAGAAAATCCGAGAGTTTTTATAACTGCATTTGCACTACCAATGCTGACTGACAGCTGTAAGGCCAATTGTTGAGTAGTGATTTGCCTATCAGTAAGAATAATGCCCTCAGCGCATTTCAACATTTCTGCGTTGGTGGCTGTGGCAGGACGTCCACAGCGCGGCCGATCAAGCAGCTCCGTATCTCCACTTCCTGATTCTTTGATTCTCTGAACCCAGCGACTGACTGTACTCCTGTCGACTGCAAAACTTCCATACACATCACATAGACGCTTGTGAATATTCACAACAGTTTCCTTCTCTGCAACTAGAAATTCTATCACAATTCGCTGTTTATAACGCAAGTTGCTAACATGCTCCATTTCAACGGTTTAGGGCAGCCGTATTATTTGGCCGGTTGCGGTGCAATTTAGTGCACACAATTGGCACATGCCATATTTGAAGTGTGCAAAATTTCATGCTTCTATCTTCATTATTAGCTGAGAAAAACGATGTGGTGCATTACTTTCTGAACGCCCCTCGTATATGCATAT
The DNA here is from genome assembly GCA_024509875.1 of Oreohelix idahoensis. Lineage (NCBI taxonomy): Eukaryota > Metazoa > Mollusca > Gastropoda > Stylommatophora > Oreohelicidae > Oreohelix > Oreohelix idahoensis. The sequence continues at coordinate 275,619 of JAMPIV010008944.1, read as the reverse complement.
TTTATTATAACTGTTCGCAAATACATATCTCCTTGACTTCTAAATAATTTAGAAAAAGAAACTATTTCATAAAATTATTGTTTATTAAAACATCATAAGACCAGATCCATAAGGTTTTAGAAATGAAAATTAAAGAGGAAATAAGGAGCAGCCCGGACTATAGCAAGACTGAGAATGCAGCAATGAATTTAGTGGCTCAGAATATATAAGAATATCCTAACATAGAAGAGAGATATGAGGGCACTGGACATAAATCCAGCAACATGGGAGGATGAAGCTGCCAATCGCACCAAGTGGCGATGCTATTTACGGCACCACCTCAGATTGGACAAAAAGAAGCTCACACAACAAGCCGAAGAGAGGAGAAAATGTCGAAAGGACATCAGGAAAATAAGCAGCTGAGGGCTGTCACCCAGGTGCGCATTCCCATAGTCAGTTATGACTGAAGGAGCTATTATTATTATTATAACATAGAACATAAAATGTTGAGCCTTGAGGCCCTAGTCAAATTTAAAACTTCAGACACCACTAGTACAAAACAATGCATTCCTTAGCTCAACTTCTGGCTGCCTTGCCTCCAATTTCTGGCAACCAAAGTTGCCACTCATGTTCTAGAGATAAACCCAGATTTTCTTCTTGAAAAAACCCAGAAATACCCAGATTATTTTATGCCTCAAATACACGGGATAGACAGATACACAGACTTAGTGTATGTGAGTGGTGCAGTTTGAGGGAATCTTTAGTAATGTTATGACCCACACACACACAATGCATGGAGGCATGTCTGGAGTCATCCTTATATGACCACCAGCTACGTACTATACTATAGTATAGTAATGTGGACGTGAACCTCTGTCTGTGAGGCTAATTACACCCTCATTGACTCTTGAAATCATCCACACTATCTTTTAGTGCAACTTTAGCAAAAATAAGCTGTGTGCTACAAATTTTTATTTATTTCTTCATTTTTATTTTATTTTTTATTACCAAAAATTCACAATTATTTAAAAATGATTTTATTAACACCCCAATATATGAACTCTTGAAAATGAGATATTTTAACAGTAACATACTTACAGTAGTTACATTAACAAAATGTTCCTCAAATCAAATATAAAATGTTAGTTGTAAATTGTTACTGTTGAAAATTGTCACTTGTCAGCGACTCGGCATCCATGTCGACAATTTCTCCTTCGTCAAGATCATATGCATGAATTGACGTGGAATCTTGATTATGGAGTTCTAAAATCTTTGCATATCTCTGCCGACAACGTCCTTCATGCAACCACGCTTTTGCTAGGATTAAACTTATGACAAACTCCATCTCTGGCAACTGCTTGCTTGGCTAGTATTCGATTGGAAACTGTTTCACACAAAAGCTTGTTGGTTTGTTTAGTTTTATCTAAGTTAACCTTCGAAAACACTCTTTCGACGCATGCTAAGGAGTGAGGTAGTGCCATAAGCGTGCACATGAGGTGAGCCAAAACATCATATTTCTTCTGGTTATTAGCATCTGTTACTTGTTGCAGTCCCAGCCAGAATGCGGGCGGATCCTCATCCCCCAGATGTCCAAGATCTTTTCGGTACGATGCCAGTTCTCGCCATTGATCAGACAGACAATCAAGGCTCTCTTCTGAAACAACTGTTGGGAACTGCGCTGCTAATGGAATGACAGAAGGTTTGTTGATCTCGAGAGCTTGCTTTGGATCCAACAGCTGCATCTGCGCCATAACACTGTTTTGTCCAAGTGGGAACCTGTGTCGTATTCGAGTCCAAAGTTCAATCAGGTATGCCAATACATCCTTGCGAAACTGGACTTCTTTATCTCCTAACGGTTGTCGGATTAACTGCACTTCACATCGTCCACCCAGCTCAATGTAATTCAGTTTCTTGTGCACCTGTACATTCGAAGGATCAATGTCGGCAAGAGTGCGATGCACATGCTGCAATACTTCCTGCCTAATAAACATACTGAGAAGAAAACGATACTCTCGTGTACATCTGCTTGCAACATTCAATCAAATGATCAGCATTCAAAAACGGAGTATTATGTTCTGCCATGAAAGCCGACAACAGTATCTCCGCTTTAGCAATTGTCTTGGAGACAGGGCTCTTTTGGTTTGATGAAAAACTTGTTAGTATTCAGAGTTTTGCTTTTGGCTTCGAAGTTTTTCATGTGCTTTTATGTGTCAATAAAGCTGTTTTGTTGGCATTAGTTAATGTACAGGAACAGACCGTACAAATCGCACCATAGCGATTGCCAGAGTCCGGCTTTATCCAATCCTTCAGTTCGCTGTCTGTTAGCCATTCCACACAAAAAGCCTACTGATACCATGGCTTCACTATTTTATGCGGTGGCGTGTGTGTCGTCATGCTGCTACAACTACCTTCATCATCGCTCATTTTATAATCTTATAATAACCAAAAAAAACAATAAGCTGTTTATCTGCTTAAGTCTAACATTTAAATAGAATACTTTAAAACACATTGCAAAAATGGCTGAGTATTGTAGATGAAAGCCATTAACAGAATAATAGGAAATAGATAGTTGCTGTAAACGAGTCAAAAAACATCATTGATGTGGTTACAAATAAGAATTAAATTTAAGTGGAATAAAAAATATACAGCACATTATTTTTTACATTTAATTATAATATAAATATAATGTATAATGCTCAGTTTCTTCTTGATTTTGTTTGTTTTTTTTTGTGTTTTTTTTTTTGGTTTTTTATTTATTTATTGTGTAAGCACAATTGTGATTGTCCCTATTTACAACGATTTGACAAATGTGATGCCACTTTCTCATATCGGCAGTTTTTCATATTATTTGGAATTGAAAACAATATATATCCTAATTATAACCCATGAGAGGTTGAACAGGATATTTTTCTTCATTAATTTTAAAAAAAAAAAATACATTGTAAATGCCAATTGTCAAATATACCCAGATTAATGCAGATTTGGAAAATAAATACCCAGATACCCAGACGGAAGCCAAAAAACCCAGATCTAGTAAATAATACCCAGCTGTGGCAACACTGCTGGCCACCAACAATTACTTGGCAGCAGTAAATTTCACTGCCTGTCCTAATACACGTGGTGAAATTTTTAATAACTTATAACTGCACAATGACTTTTGGAACACTGTATTTTTTCTATCACTCAAAGAACTTACTGTGCCACCAAAGACTACTTGCAAGTACTTGAGAGTGTCTCTGCTGAACAAGTATACAGAGTTTGATCCTAGCGCCAGATACTTTCGTGATACTGACAAACATGTGTACTGAAAGTCAAACAGAGCAATGCCAAGTTTACACATAAAAATGAAGTTTTCATTAGTTCTCTTCTAGGACAAAATAAATAAAACACAAACAACTTCATGACTGTCATCTGCTAGGATAATAAATAAAGACATGCAAAATGTCACACTGGGAATGATACTGTGTTAACATAAAGTGCCGTTACGAGAGTAACAATGACTGACACTTTCAATAATCCCTCTACAACTTCTAGTTCATGTACTCACTATTAGCTCTTTAGTTGATGCTCACCAATTCTTGTTGCAAGATTGCCCATCACATTCTCTACCATTCATCATTTCTCTTTACGTTAATTATATCTACTATCTCAATGTCTCTAGCTTTGCTCCTCTACACACAAAAATGCAATCACAGTGGGCTGTCTCTATAATTTTTTTTCTTTGCATACTGGCCACTTTAGGATATTTTCATTACACTTTTTAGCTGCTCAGAGAGCTCTTAATCATTTTGTTTTACAATAATATTAAATACTGAAGTACATGAATGTTAATTTAAAATAACAATATACAAAGACAGAAATAAGGACCTGGTCAAGATCACAACATAAGAATTAAAGTAAGTTTGGTGCATACATTTCTCATGGTGGGTGTTGGGATTCTTCTTTGTACACTTTCATATGTCAGCTGTAATATGTTAAAGAAAGTGTGGTCAGCCCGAGATTGTTTGTATCTCCACAAAGTTTGTCCAGAATGGTACTGGTGATGGCCATTTGTAATTTCTCCATTCCTCACTTGCTGAGCGCTTGGTCACTTCTGCTGAGCTGGTATTATGAATTGTTGTTTTGGTGACCTGGATGATCTGCTTCCCACTTTCTCCTGTATCTACATCTGATAAAACTCTTGGCCTATTCATAAGTTTTACATGAATCAGGTTGAGGTAGCGTTCCACCTTACACTGCCAATCTGTAAGCCTCTTCATTGCAATGAGATTAGATCCACTGTATCACAACTCTATTGAATCGATAAGAGTTTGTGGAGTATTACTCTTAGGTCTGCATTATTCTGGCTCTTGAACACTGCAATTACTGACAGCGCATCTGTGAAGAAAGCTTCTTATCTTTCCGCACTTTTGTTTCATTAGGACTTCAGCTGCAATTTTCAAGGCCTCTGCCCCTGAAGTTACTTGACACTTGTTTCTGCTGCCACTGACAGCTTTTTTTTTATATGTACTTCTTCTTCTTTGATACTTAGCTGCCGACCGTCAAAGCAGTCAGTGGCCATCACGCCTAGTGGCATCTTGTAGGGCAACAACAAATTGATTCCACTTTGCTCGGTCAGTGGCCATCCTTCGTACAATGCCCCAACTCTGGTTCATTCTTTGCATCTCAGCCTCCACAGTCCTCTGCCAGGTTGTTTTTGGTCGGCCTCTCTTTCGTTTTCCTTCAGGGGTCCAAAGCATAGCTGTTCTTGTGATGGCATCGGGGTCTCTTCTGAGGACATGGCCAACCCAGCTCCAGCGTCTACCAGCTATGATGGTGTGCATGTCCTCTTGCTTGCTCTGAGTAAGCAGATCTTGGTTGGTGATGGTATTCTGCCAAAAGATTCGGTGAATTTTTCTTAGGCATGTTGTGTGAAAAGAGGACAATTTTGACATTTCCTTCTCTGTAACTCTCCAGCATTCCGCACCATAGAGAAGCACAGAAAGCACACAGCTCTGATATGTTCTTAATTTTGTGCTTGTGCTGTATTGAGAGGACTTCCAGATGTTGTTTAGGCTAAAAAAGGCTGTTCTTGCCTTATTCATTCTGATGTTGATGTCTTTGCCTGCCCCGCCGTCTGGTGTTACTATGCATCCTAGGTATGTGAAGGTGTCTGTCTGTACCAGTTGCTGATTCCTTACTGATATGGGCTCAGGGTTGCTCACATTGAGCGTCATGACCTCTGACTTCTTTAAATTGATGTTCAAGCCCACTTGCTGGCTAAACTTATTAAGTCTATCCGTTTTTTCCTGGATGTGTTGATGTGAATGTGCTAGTAGTGTGATGTCATCTGCATATTCCAGATCTTCCAATGTAGAAAATGTAGTCCATCTTATTCCTCTTAGACTGCCCTCTGTTGTCTGGCGCATCACCCAGTCTATGACTGTTAAAAGTAGAGTGGTTGATAAGGGGCATCCCTGTCGTACTCCTGTCTTCACCTCAAAGGTTAGGTTGCTCTGCCCAACACTACATGTAAAGTTGGCATAGAGGCTTTTTATGATTGACACTATGCAGCTTGGAATTCCATAAGCCCTCAGTATTTTCCATAAACTGTCCCTATGTATGCTGTCAAAAGCCTTTTCAAAATCAACGAAATTAATGTACAGCTGTCTTTGCCATTCTGAGCACTGCTCTATAATGTTCCTGAGAGTGAATATATGATCTACACATCTTCTGTTCTTTCTAAATCCTGCTTGTTCTTTCCTCAGTTTGTGATCTACTGCTTTTGAAATTCTCTGTATAATTATCCTGCCTAGTATTTTGCTGGGAACTGAGAGAAGAGTGATTCCTCTCCAATTATTGCAGTCTGCAAGATCTCCCTTCTTGGGCAATTTGACAATTATTCCTTTGTTCCACTCTGATGGTGTTGTCCCCGTTTTCCAGACTTGTGCAAATAGTGGTTCTAATAGTTCTGCTGCTAGCTCAGGGTCTGTCTTAAATAGCTCTGCATTTAAGTTATCATGGCCAGGAGCTTTTCCGTTCTTTAACCCTTTGATTGCTGTGATGATTTCTTCTTTTCGTGGAATGTCTGTATTTACATCTAGATCATTTTCAGCCTCAGGAACATTCAATTGTGTCTCTGGTGGTTCCTTGTTCAGAATTTCTCTGAAATGCTCTGCCCATCTTGTTTCCTGTCCCTCTGCTGTCGTGATGAGATTTCCTTGCTTATCTCTTACTAATGTAATATTGTTTGCACCTCGTTTTCCGCTGATGAATTTAGTTATTTTGTATACTGTGCTTTGTTCATTTCTCAGTGCTGCCTCTTCTGCCTGTCTTGCAAGATCGTCTAGGAAATTCCTTTTGTTGGCTCGGTTTGGCGTTTAACTTCCTTGTCCAGCTGACTGTACTGTTCGCTATATAGTTGCTTTAACCTGGGGGACTTCGCTTCTGTTTTCTTTCTTTTCATTTCCTTTCTCAGTGTTATGGTGTTTAATGTTTCTGGTGTTATCCAGTCTTGCTTCTTCCTTTCCTAGAATCCCAAGCATGATTTGCTGCTTTCCTTATATATTGTTGAAATGGTGTTGAATTTCTGGTCTATATCATCAGTCAATGTCTTTTCCTGACTTTTGGCAAATTTATATTGTTTCTTTATGTCAGCCGCAAAAGCTTTTCTGGTAAGGGTATCCTTCAATTTGCTGATGTCAAACCTTTTCTGTGTAGTTACAGTTGGTCCAGCCCTTCTTAGTTTCACTTTCAGTTTTGCTACTACTAAATGGTGATCACTTCCCACATCTGCACCTCTTCTTACCTTCACATCTTGTAATGCATGTCTCCATCTACCGTTAATCATGATGTGGTCTATCTGGTTTCTGTTCCGACCATTTCGTGATTCCCATGTTAATTTGTTAATTTCTTTATGTGGGAAAAGTGTTCCTCCAATGACCAGGTTGTTAATACTACAGAAACTTATTAATTTATCCACATTTTCGTTTGCTGTTCTGCTGCCGCATTTCCCCATTACTCTTTCATTATATGTATTGTGTGTACCAACTTTCGCATTGAGGTCTCCCATTACTATAATAAGATCATATCTAGGTGTGTCTTCTATTTCTTTCTGCAGTTGTTGATAGAATTCATCCTTGACTTCTTCATCGCTGTCATTCGTTGGTGCGTAGCATTGTATTATTGTAGTATTGGTGAATCTACCTCTCAATCTTAATCTTATCAGTCTGTTGTTGATGGGTTTCCATTCCAGTAATGTCCTTTCTATTCCTTTCTGTAGAATAATGGCTTCACCTTCATTGTGCTGTCCATCCTCTCTTCCAGAGTAAAGTACTGTTTCTCCTGTTGCTGTTTTAACTTTTCCTGCCCCTGTCCATCTGCTCTCGCTTATCCCTAGAATGTGTAACCTATAGTTTCTCATTTTTGCCGTGACCTGTTTTAGTTTACCCGTCTCGTTCATTGTCCTGACATTCCAAAATCCTATTCTTGTATCATGTTTTGCGGTCAGGACGTCTGTTCTCATGTCAGTGGCTTCCTTTAGGCTTTCACCACTGACAGTCATACGAGCCTCAGACTCCGGATGTCCGTCCCGCAGCAAAGTTTGTTTATTCGTTGTTGTTTCCGTAACTTCAATTTTTTTTTTTACATAGACAGGGGTGTCAGCCCTATGCTAAAACCCCCAACCTGGAGGACCAGGGTGTCTGCTTTAGTCTGACCTCTGCCCGCGCAAACCTGTCCAGCTTGGTAGAACCTTCCAGGAGTAAAACTCCCGCTGGCATAGCTCTGGGAGTAATCAGGGTACGCAAGCCGCCATACCTCAACAAGGTATTGACACCGGTGATAGCAGATATGTACTTAAAACACGGAAATATTTCTCCACCTCTAAATTATTTGTCAGAATCTAAAGATTGCTGATTTTGTGAGTCCTCCATCACATGTGAACTACTCTACATGTTTCAGATTTATTGTTATACTGCACTTCTTTGAGATGGTCTTTACCTCTGTTTTCTTATTACGTACACAGTCTTTAACTGTTACTTTTATTAACTACTGTATCCAACAATGACTGCAGTCTCACTCTGAGCTATTAAAACTGAGTCATCAGCAATTTTTAAGCTGAATCATCCAAACTGATATTCTTTGAACATCTTTATCTCTCAGTATTTTTTTTTAACTGTAGAGGGAGCAGAGGTCAGGTTCTCAATTTAATTTTTAAAATTCTGATGCACAATAACTGAAGATGTCCAATGAAATGCAATATTACAATAAAGTTTACAGTTGTTTTTGTTTAACTTGGGCTGCTGAGCTTGTCATTCTTTTGCAGCCAATGCCAAGGTGAAGAATTGACATGTGTTCTGTAGCTGTTGAGTGGTGCTGCACAGTGTGTTTGTGATTGTTGGGAAGCTTGACAGTAGCTTTCTTCTTTCTATGGAGAGTCCTAGGAAAGTGCGTAGCACATGCTAAACTGTCTCATATGGGGTGGTACAGATGCAGCAATTAGGCTCATGTGAGGAGTTTAATTGGTTTAAGTGCTTGTTGAATCTGGTGTGTTATGTTCTTAGTTGGAAGATAGTGCAAAGTTTACAGCTTTAAAAAAAAAATGTCCTTTCTTTACTGAACAAACAAGCTTGCAATAAATCATATTTAACAACAATATTCATGCCTCTGCCACTGAAATGTTACCTTTAGCCTTGTAGATCTTCCTAAGAGCGAACTCAGTTCATCAAGCGATGACAGTTCTACAAATAAATGGGTCACTCCCCCTTGCCTTGCCATAATTCAAGATTACCCTAAAATAATAAAATAAATGTTCCATATGTTTTGGGTTTTAAAACAAAAAACTTTCTACAAACATAATTCATCATCATTTTTATTTTCGCTCTTTACAGAGCATGGAGCTACCACTGCAGCTAGTCTCTCTGATGGAAGCTTGCACCAAGCTCTTGCAGTGGTGGTTTGTACTGCAATTTGTTGTACATGATGTGGTTGCCAACCTCATATTAGTTACCTTGTATGACATACATGAGGGAGCAGTAGTCATATTCTTTCATTGTCTCATGTGAGACTTCCAGGAACTACACTGGACCAGATTATAATCCCTGGGATGATGATGCCGTTGTGCATACAGATGGGTCTGTGATCCGTGGTGAGAAATCCGGTTGGGGCTTCTCTGCTCCGGTGCAGGGCAGAATCGTCACCGAACATAGCGGGGCTTACAAGATAACAACCTCCAGCAAGAGAATGGAAGTCGAGGCTGTTACTGCAGCCTTAAGGTGGATAACTGAAACTTCATTAACAAAGGCTATCATTGTGTCAGACTCTCAGTCCATGCTTCGGAAGGTTCAAAGTGGTTGGTTGCGGCATGAATGGAAAACATTCATAGAAGCTTCCAGTCTAAAAGAGCTGGTGTGGATATACTGTCCTGGTCATGCAGGGGTATGTGGTAATGAAAGAGCTGACAGATTAGCATCACGAGCATCCATAGTGGGGACACTAGATATGGATAAGGGAGATATACTGAGAGCAATTAATGATCGCCTGTTAGAGAATGACACTGCAATAGATGAATCATCAAAGTTAAGAGTGTTGGAATTTGGCATCAAAAGTAAGGCTAGTATAGATGGACGTATGAGAGGATGCATCCGTCATGTTTACAACCAGCGAGCTACAGGAACAGTTAGCATTCACACTCTTCGGCATATACTGATGGAGACTGAACACCTATGGGTTTGCCCAGAGTGCAATGATGTCAATTCTGTATATCAATAACAATAACACTGGACCAACATTATAATTAGGAATTAATATTTTCCATGGAGTAAGAAGGACCTGGTGACTTAGTGTCATGCGTGAAGCTGGATTTTCCAATATGAATTCCTGAATGTTCATAAACAAATCAAGTTAATATCTTGATCTCTATTGTGTTCTGCAGCAGTGTTTACAATAGTAACTTGTGTGGTTCTTAACAGTAATACACTAATAGAGCAAAATGTGAGGATTTTACTATGGTTTAATCACAGTATATGGTACACAATGTCGCCAAGTTGCCCAACTTGCAACTGATTTGTTGCCAAAGTCGTTCTGTGCATGCGTGAGCCCAATTCGCGATTCATAACTACCTCAATTGATTTTTTTTGGGTGTCAATAATTATTTCTCAATATATATATATATATCGTACGACAAATTATTGTTACCCCAAGAAAGGTGACAATTTGTCTGTAACGTATGAGAAAAAATAACTGCAGATGAACAAGCGCATGCATATGTAAACCGACTTATCGATCGCTGGTTCAGTGACATGGCGGAATGTGTACTGTATAATGTGATTTAACTCAATACTATACAATGGACTCTCAATTATCTGAGATTGCATTACCCAGGTTGCGGATTGAACAGGATGACAAGCCATATGGAAAAAAAAGAAAATAATTTCCAACAGAGGAAGATGGTCGATGAAAAAGTACACTAAAGTATAGTGTATTCCGATGCTGAAATTGTATTAAGTATGTATGTAAATGTAATCATGGCAAAAAATTTTACTAGGCAAATATGAGGAATTTCTTGGTTTGGAATACAGGTTTAACTGTTTTAACAAGTTGATGCTTAAAGCTGTATTGCGCTATTTACACAGTGTAAGTGGATGTGCAAATACTGGCGAGGAACTGTGCACGACTGGATAAATACAGACCTAAAATTGCATGGTCATGAACTATTAAATGGCGTAGATATTGTTCAACATATTACTGCCAAAGCTGAAACAACAGCTGCCGATGATTTGGACCAGGAAGAAGACAACCTCATATAAAAGCAGAGAATCAGTTATAGCTAGATTATACCTGAGCAACTGCAGACAGCACCCTCACTGAGAACTTAATGCTGAGACATATGCAGCACCATCTGATGAAACATAAATGGAGGAGAAAAGCAAACTTCCTTGTAGACAGAATTTTTTTTAATAAGACCATTCTTTTGTTTTTGGTTCAATTTTTTTCCAATACAAGTTTTTCCCATGCAATTTTAATAGCAATTTTCTTATATTTCCCGTGACTGGCGATTAACCAAGATTAATCCCCCCCCCCCCCCCAATCAACCCTAATAATCTAGAGTCTACTATAATTCCCAATTTAAGAGAAGTTACAGTCACAACTTAAAAACAGTGTTGAGTTTGAGGAGACAGTTATCTATTGTGCACAGGACAACATGCAACAAGTGAGCTGTCGTAGGCGTCTATTTTATTTACTGCACTATTCCCCCACTACAAATCATGTGTGATTATTAAATTTACTGTTAAAAGTATGACTTTACTTCTGTGTGTGTACATTTGTTTGTCTATGGCTTATATCAGGGGTCGGGAGCCGCGCTGGTGTAATGGCTTCGGCGTTGTACTGGCGACCAGGTGTTCATGGTTCAAACCCGGGCGTCGGCGTTTGAAGAAATGTTTGCGGCCGGAAATTTGACTGAATAGCCTGAACGGCTCCTGTGATAAACCCTCTGTGGATGGGAAGGAGCAAAGCTCCTGACCGGGTTGGAAGGAAAGTCCTCAGGTTCCCCAGCCTCGCAATGACATGTCATTGGGCCGAAGGGCTGAAAGCCCAAGAGCCGCTGGTTAAGAAAAAAAAAAAAAAAAAAAAAAAAATATCAGGGGTCAGTAACCTAGTGATCTCAATCACTGGTATATCACAGATGTTGACCTGTAGATTTTTAGGTGATGGAGGAGGGAAATAATTTTTAAGCTAGGGAAATTTTGGACTAGCCTTCACCCGCCAGTATTTAAAATCACAGAATTCCCCAGACTAAAGGTATTTTTTCATATTCCCAGTGAAAACCCAAGAAATAGCTTACTAACATTAACTTCAACTTTATTCGTAAATTGCATAAGACAGGAAAGTGATATTTTCTTGAACTGAAGTTAACATTCGGTAAAATATCATTTAATTAGAATTTTCAGTAGCGTCTGTCATGTTGTGCAAGTGGCTATTCATATGTATGCAAAAGCTAGCCTTAACCTAAACCAAATCCTGTTTCAAGCTTATCAACAATAATCATGTCAGGCAAACAATGAGGCCATATTAAAAATAAAAACAAACAAATTCTAACTCTAAGCGAGATGTTGTGTAACCGGAAACTTATATCCGGTCAACTTGCGGCCTCCAACCTACTGTCCCCTACTTGAACCAAATGTTCCACTGCTTTTTTTTTTTTTATGGCACTGCAAGAAGCAGATCATCAGGCAGATAAGCGACATAAAGGCTTCACTTATTCCTAATTCCAATCAAGGTAGCTCTTTAGAAAGCTCAGTGTTTCTGAAGAAGATCACCACAGCTCCTGAGTTGCCTACTGCTGGGCTACACCATCTGCGTCATAATTTTGGTAACAACATCTCCCAAATTACCGAATTTTCACAAGTGGTGTTGAGAAACACTGCAGGTCACTATACTATAGTAATTACAAACATGCACTTATAGCACGTTTCACTAGCTTTGCCCAACTTCAAAATGCTATATCTCAGCAAATATATAACGCATATAAGTGAAATTTTGTGTGTGAATTTGAAATGATATAGACCCTATGAATTAAATTTTTCATTAAAATGCGGCCATTGGTTTCAATTTTCATTTCTTTGCGATATAATATCAAAATCCTACTTGCCAACACACATCACACACACTCATATTGAAATGTCTACAGTAAATTATACGACCTCATTTGCACATTTTTGGTTTATCAAACAATTGGCATGATTTTAGCGTGAAATTGCACTTCTTGAACATAAAACAGTTTATATCTGGTGTTACGCACACATTGTCAATCAGGGGTGTGGCTACAAAAAGTATTGTGTGGTTAAGTAGGAAAAATGAGTCTGCGAGTACATTTTATGACATTACAGCAAATCACAAATAGAATTTTTAATTATTTCTGCAATGAAGCTACTCGAGGAAAACTATATCATTCTATTTCAAACCCACAAAAGAGGACTATTCTTGCCTTGGGGATAAGCAAACGATCATTGCACCGCTGGATAGCGACATCTGAAATTTCTAATTCCAGTGTTTTACACACGAAAATTAGGCCAAGAGTGGTGGATAATTTTGACAGAGAATTGATCCGCAGAGACATTTGCAATATGTTTCACAATAATGAGGCAGTGACTTTAAGGAAATTGAAAATTTGGTTAAGAAAGAATAATGACATTGATATTTCCAAATCTACGCTATGGAGGACTATTAGGAGTTTGGGATTCACTTTTAGAAAATATGTTGGTGGTAGAAACCTTATTTGTGAGAAGCCTCATATAGTTGCAATGAGAAGCAAATATTTACGCGAGGTCAGAGAAATGAGAAGAGATTGTCATACATGCCACACCTCAGACATGAAAAACCTGTACAACAAATCCAAAAACCCTGTACAGAGACCCGCAAAACCTGTACAGACTGAAAAACGTAACAATAGAGTTAATTAATGTACAAATATATTCAATTAGATGGTTCTGCACCATCATAGTGACATGCGCCCTTTGCCTTTTTAAGCATGTCTTCACTTGCTTTAAAACCTAAACAACAAGAGTTAGAATTTATTTTGTACCGGTATTGTAGAAAAGCTGTGACTGTATCATCATTTAGTCTATTTCTGCAAAAAAAATTAATACAATTTATGGTGGAAATGAAGAACAGTTTGGTGTGTGTTCTATAGTGCCTTATAAAAGTATAGATCTAAAGAGACCAGTAATAAGCGTTATGGGTTAGGTTTAGGAATATATATATATTTTTTAAAGCTAGCAATGAAAATATAAACTGGCGCAATATTATATATTCTCTACCGAACTTCAAAAATTGGAATAGCTGTTATACCCATACGAATTTTAGTGTCAATCAAACATTGATAGTAATTAATTATTTAATAAAGATAAATCATTGGATGACCGTAATGATGATCACCCAAGGCAAAATCACATTGTTTTTTAAAGAAACGAAATTAAAACTAAGAAGAGAAGTAACTCCAAATAAACTTTTCTCTGACCTGGTTAAGATGCAAATTTGCCTTGCTTTTGTGGGTTTTTTTTCAGTTTCATAATTTGGTCATATCGGAATGACGGTCGCCGAATGCTCCGCATGTATTTTCGTACCATTTAGATTTCGGGTTAACCCTAACCCCAACTGTAACCCTAATCCTAACTCTAAATGGTACGAAAATACATGCAGAGCATTCGGCGACCGTCATTCCGATATTAGGCCTACCCATAATTTGTTTTGTATTATTATTCAAATTTACATTTCTTACGCACTTTCTACCGTAAACCTAACCACAACCTTAACTCTAAATGGTACGAAAATACAAATATTAAACATACTCGACGGCAATAAAGGTAAAGATTACCAGAATCTCAGTAAAAAGAGTTGTCAGAATCATTCAAGTTGAATAAATTCAACTCAAACAAGAATTTTCGTGCTCTTTTTCCACAAAATGTTTATGATTCGGCGGTACGGCAGCGTCCATGTTTGTAACTTTCGCTTTTGTAAAATCACTATTATCAGTTCTACCGTATTCGCTAGCAGTAAAATATTTTGTTCGTTTCAAGCTTAGTGGCCAGATTTTTCAATGCTGAATCTGATTATGCCCAGCAATTGCCGATACGATTGTAAACAGAAGAGTTCTGGTGCTTTTAAAATAGGACATACGTTCTATAGGTGTATGGGAACGAGGTATCGCACTACTTCCGTGACGTACTCGGTACGGCACAGCGACAAAAATTGTCAAGATTTATGCCGTATGGCGTACGTCATAATGGTGCTGAAAGGGTTAATAATTAGGCAAAAAAACCCGTACAGACGTCTGTACGGGCCGTACACGTCCGAAAACGCAAAATCCCCGTACAGATTATGGGTAAACCATAGCATGTGGCATGTATGGATTGTTATGATTTTGTGTATTTAGATGAAACTTGGATCAATGCGCACCACAGTAATGAACGAGAATGGCAATCATCTGATGGGACAACTAAGAGACTAGTACCAAGCAGCAAAGGACAGCGCCTAATAATTGCACATGCAGGAAGCAGCCATGGTGGGTTTCTAAATAATACTGAACTCATATTTGTTTCAAAATCCACAGATAATAGGGATTATCATACAGAGATGAATGGCAAGATATTTCAAGATTGGATTGTGAATCATGTACTTCCTTCATTGGATAGACCGTCGTGTTTGATAATGGACAATGCTTCATATCACAACGTTGTGGCACCAGAAGATAAAGTTCCTAATTCATCAAGTACTAAAGATGTAATAAAGATTTGGCTGACCAAAAACAACATTCCATTCAACGAAATGTCCCTGAAGCCTGAATTACTTGGAATTGTAAAAAAGACACAGCATGCAAAGATATTTCACATAGACAAGGCAATCCATGAACATGGTCACAGATGTTTAAGTTTGCCTCCTTACCATTCTCACTTAAACAGAATAGAATTAGTCTGAGCTAAAATTAAGGAACAGGTAGCAACAGAAAATAGAATGTTCAAATTAAAAGATGTTGAAATACTTACAAAAGCCGCCATCTCCAATATACTTACTTACTTACTTAGTCGTTCCTCTTCTACCGTGAGGTGTAGAGGTTTGGAAGAGAGAGCGCCAGACCATACTATCGGCTGTCTTCCTCCTGGCCTGGTTCCATTCCAGTCCTCGGTCCTTCAAAGATTGTCTAATGTTGTCCTCCCAGCGGACTCTGGGTCGTCCTGGGGGTCTAGATCCCTGGCTCTTTGTTTCCCATGTTTGTCGTAGTAGCCGATCCTCTCCCATTCTGCAGACATGGCCAAACCATCTTAGTTGGGATTGTTCTACTTGGGTCTGCAGGGGGTGGGATTTAAGGCCTTGACGTATCATCTGGTTGCATACCATGTCTCTTCTTGTTACTTCAACCACCTTCCTCAGATACCTCATTTCTGAGGTTTGGATCTGGCTTTTGTGGGTTGTAGTCATTGCCCATGACTCGCATCCATATGTCAAGACTGGGTCATAGGTGGAGCGGTATACAGCCATCTTCGTTTTCTTACCAACCTCTCTCTTGCTGAGGAATCCTCGATTTATGGCCTGAAAAAGTCTCCCAGCTGCTGCTTTTCGAGTGGCCAACTCTTCTTTGATGCCTCCCTTTCGGTTGATAATAGCTCTGAGGTATTTAAAGTGGTCTACCTGCTCCAGGACCTGTTCTCCCAGCTTAATCTGATGTCTTCTTTCTTCTCGTGATATCACCATGGATTTTGTTTTAGAGCTGCTTATGACCATCCCTCTCTTCTCCAGCTCTTCCTTCCAGACTTGCAGGTTGGATTGGAGATGTGCCTCTGATTTAGCAATTAGAGCAACATCATCAGCAAATGCCAGCTCTGAAATACAGACCTGTTTCATCTTCAAGTACCACACTGAGTACTTTCTTGTTCTCTCCTTACATGCCTTAATGACATCGTCTATGAGGAGTATGAAAAGGTAAGGTGACAGGATATCACCTTGTTTTACACCAGTGGTGGTCCTGAACTCTTCTGACTTATGGTTTGCTGTCCTCACATAATTTCTGCAAGACTTGTAGAAGCTCTGAATAGCATGAATCAGAGGTGCTGGAATGTTCTTCCTTGCCAAACAATCCCAAAGTTTGCTCCAGGGGACCCTGTCAAACGCCTTTTCCAGATCTATGAAACAAAGATGGATCTCACTCTTATACTCAAGGGCCTTTTCACTCAACTGTCTGAGTGTGAAGATTAGGTCTTGAGTACTTCAGTTCGCTCGGAATCCGCACTGGACCTCATCCAGTTGTGGCTCAGCTAGGCGTCGGAGTCTCTGCTCTAGGATTCTAGAGTAAATTTTACTAGGGACACTGAGAAGGGATATGCCTCTATGGTTTCCACACTGTCGATTGTCACCCTTTTTGAAAATTGGTGTTATAATGGCAATCTCCCAATCCTTCGGTATGGTCTTGTTGTACCACACTGACTGTAGAACCCTTAAGAGTAATAGGTCGCCTGATGCTCCCATGTACTTAACCATTTCTGGTGTTATACCATCATGCCCTGCTGCTTTGCCCATCTTGATTTTCTCCAGTGCTGCCTTCAGTTCTTCCATCTTTATGTCATCTTCACCATCATTGGTTTTCTCTTTTGTGCTAGTGGTTATCATTTCTGATGCTTCACCATGCTCACCATCCAGGAGTTCTGAGAAATATTCTTTCCATCTTTCCATTACTTCCTTCGGGGCAGTAAGCAATTTGCCTTGCTTGTCCTTTATAAATTTGAGAGGGCATTGTTTTTCCTTTCTCATGTTCTTTAGGGTCTTATAGAACAATTTCTGGTTTTCTTGTGCATCTTTTTCTAGCTTTTCTCCAAATTCTTCCCAGGACTTCTGTTTTGCTGCTAGCACTTTGTTCTTTGCTTCTGTTCTGAGTGTCACATATTCTCTATATTTTTCCATCTGTCCTGTTGTGTTTTTAGCTCCTAAGTATTGTTTCCATGCCATTTTCTTCTCTCTTATTTTCTCTTTGACTTCCTCTGTCCACCAAGGTGTCCTCTTTCTCTTGTTCCCAAGTCGGACTTCACCGCATGCTTCTGCTGCAGCTGTCTTTATGATATCCTTGAATTTATTCCAGAGGGTTTCCACGTCATCAGGTCGTTCTTCTGTGTTGCTCACCGCTGCAGCAATAAGCCCCTGATATCTGGTCTTAATTTCTGGCTCTTTCAGCTTGTAGGTACTAATGCTCATTTCTCCCGCTCGTTTACTTGGTTTCTTGCGTGATGTTGGGCAGTTCCTAGGCTGAGCAACTCTTTCAGTTGTTCTTTTGATTGTTAGCAGGTAGTGATCACTTCCAATCTCTGGCCCCCTCCAGACTCTAGTATCCCGGACATATTTGAATGAGCTTCTCCTAACAATGGCATAGTCGATCACTGACTTCTCATTCTTGGTTGGTTCACATCTAGTGTATGCATGTATGCGCTTATGGGGGAACTTTGTGTTTGTGATGATCAGATTCTGCTCACTGCAGAATCTAAGGAGTCGCTTTCCATTGTCATTGAGAGTATCTTCTCCATATCTTCTGATAACTCCACCACATCTAGCATGGTCATTTCCAACTCTGGCATTAAAATCTCCGAGCATGATAACTTCATCTAGGCAGTCATCCACTGTCCTTTGAAGCAGCTCGAAGAATTCCTCCTTGACCTCTGCTCTCTCATCCTCATTTGGCCCATACACTATGACCAGGTTGACTATGGTTTCTCCTTCTTTTAGTTTTACAACCATAATGCGCTCTGAGACAAAGTTCCATCCCTTGATACTATCTTTCTGGTTTTTGGCCACAATGCAACCCACGCCCCCTTTAGCTCTTTCAGATGTGGGTACACCACTGTATAACAGCGTGTTGCCATCGAGATCCATGACTCCTTGTCCCTTTTTCTTTGTTTCGGTAATAGCCAGGATTTCTAATTTTGCTTTCCTCATCTCTTCCATCAGCCCCTCTTCTTTCCCATTTATACTTCTTGTGTTCCAAGTTCCATAGGTCGTAGTCCGTTCCAGTTCGTCGCCTTTAGAATCAGTCCGGTTTTCTCTCTTATATTGCTCGTAATCATAGTTTAAAGCAAACAGGTGATTGGCCTGTTGTGCCTTTGCATGGTGGAGGGGCTGCCTCCTTACGGCCTCCATGCAGGCCGCCCTCCTCCTTTTTCATCCGGGCTTGGGACCGGCATAGGCGGAGTTCATCTCCAATATAGCCAGGGATTATTGGAAGAAATGTGAGAACCATGTGTTACAAGAGGAAGAGGAATATTGGACGAATGATGGTTTGTCCTTTATTCAGCCGAGATTGATTATCAATTTATCGGAGACATCTGATTATGATTCGGATGAAGTTTAATTTCTTTAAAGATGACCTTACCGTTATTTACAAGCACAGTAGAGGAGCAACGTTCCATTACGATATTTATGAACCACAAAGTGGTGATACCTACTGAAATAATTAGATCAATGAAGGTCCAGTTTGGTAGCGCACTAAATGTCAATGACAAACAATGTCATGAGTATCTCGCATGCAGATCATTTAAGAATTCATCTTCAACAGGTATTCATATGCAAACGTGATGGCCACACTATTGTAATAGTAGACATGCCTATGCCTAATCAATTCACAGAATCTGTGACTGAAGTGGTAAAATTTCTTTTCTCGATACACAATAATTAGTATGCCGACAAAGATCAAAGGATTTCATTCGTTTATAGGAACTAGACAAGATGCACAGATATAAAGTATATATTTGTTGGGTCTAACCCAATATAACATCGTATGCAAAAAAATGGCATTAATACGTTGGACGGTTAATCAGATAATTACATTTGTTTGAGGGCAAAGCCAGTGAAACGTACTATAATTATTCAGTACTATGTGAAAAATTAAGCTCTTTGAGAAAACGATGCCTCTGTGTAGTGAATTTCTAAATACAATAGCTAAATTAGTATATAACAATATAGGGCATAAAGGCAAAGATAAGAAAGTACAAAGAAATTTCTGCTAGAACGGTTGGTGTCGCATACGCTTTCAGATTATTATTTGCTAACGAATAGCCGAACAAAAAGGTACCCAATTTTTCAAATTCGTCCTTGACATAAACGAACCACTTTTCCTAGTTCTAAGAAATATTTGCCTAAAAATGCAGTGTGGAACGAGGAGGGGCAAGGATAGATGAAAATGCTAATTCGTTTCGCATTGATTTTACACTAAAAGCCAACTGTAGCACAGTGGCAAGCCTTGCCTTAGGGGTTTCCCCAAATACAATGAAAAAGTTAGAATTGTGGACACTACGGTCATGTAAACATGTTTAGCTCTTATTATGAATGACCTGAACTCTCGTAATTAGCTTGAAAGTACATGAGAAAAGAATTGAACAGGAGGTAGTTTAAAATCAACAACTAACATGGAAAAAATTATAGAATTTTGAACCAAACCACACAGCCCCTTAAAAATAGTATATTCGTGTACCTGAAGACTTGCTGACCAAGAATATGTTGTTAGTTATATAATAGTCCCTTAACTAATCAAATAATGATAAAACAATACATAGAGATCAGAGATACTGTCAGGTCAGGTCATATCTGCTTAGATTGGATCGCATATTTTTTGGGAAAAAAGTAGGTGACAGATAGGCTAAGATAGTACAGTGAATCCGATTGGGTGGCATTTGAAGTGAGACGAAATATTATTGGCTGACCTTTGAATAAACATAAATAGCCTAGTAACGTAGAAAGGTTTGAATGATATTTTTTTGAAAGACTGTTTACACTGTAATATTAAGAGTGATTGGCCAACTGAGTCGATATTGTCAGAAAAAGCTTTAGGGGGGACGCCATTACTTGAAAAATTCTACCAGCGATAGATGAGATCAGGCTGTGCTTTCAAATACAATTTCTAGGCAGCCTGGACAATAAAATAGATCGAAACTGTGTCAGTCATCATCACTGTGTATTTCATTGAAAATATGTGGTAAGATTGACATTTATTAACATGTATTTTATATAAAAATTGAATGTGAAATAATAACATGTGTCTGTACTTGAGTGGGTCTATAGCGACCATGAGGCAAAGCCTAGAGATTGATCCACCATGTGATAGACTGTCAGAGAGGTGTAAAACTACAAGAATATGTATGATTGTCATAAAGGAGCATAACACCTATCCTATTATATGGAAGAGATTACAGCTGGAATTGCAGTGGCGTTGTAACTATTAGGGGAGAGGAATACTGGTGTACATTGTCACATCAAAAGATAATGGTGGCATAGGTTGGTATAAGGCTATGACCCTTTTTGTTTGTTTGTAGTGTACATGTCCTTAATTGTGGACTATTTGTGTATGCTAGGTATTAAGAAGGATGCATACCTTCACATTTCAGAGGTCCTGGGTACTGACGTTAATGTGGTACCAAACGCTTGAAAACTGATTGATTCAAGACTCTGTCTATATACTGCGAGCCCATGCTAGTGGCCATTGCCTATCAAACAGGGAACAGATTGTCGAGCGAGCAGAGGAAAAGTTCTACCTATATTCTACGGCCAAGATAAGTTCTTGTTCGGCAACTGAAAGCTCAACTTTTAACAAGGAATATAAAGTGACAGTGAATAAAACTGGGACAAATATTTAATAGTTCCACAAGTGACAAATAGAAACAAACATTACTGAAAGGGAGTGATTTTAAACAACAACCTAGTGGTACTACCAGTATTACCTTAAAGTAGGAGAACACTACAGACGTTTATGAGAATAATATTTTTATGTATGGACAGAAGATATACTGTGCTACTTGACTGATGTAAATGATTATTTTGATTCACTTTTAAATTGTCAGTCCTGATTCAAATAAATTAGAATCAGGATAATAAATTGTAAAAATTATATTTACACAAATTTCAACCACAGTCTTAAATAAGATAGCCTTTTAGAGTGTCGTTTGTATGTTATTGTGGTAGTACTGTGTGTTGTTGTGAATAATAAACTATTGTTTGTATGTTTGTTAGTTATTACACATTACACCCTACCTTCATAACCCTAGACACAACACGAAGTCATTTAATATAATAATATAACTACATTCTGAATGAGATAAAAGGGGTGGTAGCGGCAAGGTACCCTGAAAAGTTCACAATACTATTGGGTAAATTTAGGGACCTTCACAGCTAATCTCATTAAATACAAATATAATACATAACAACAAGTCATAACATCAAATCCACCACACTCTGGTCAAGCACTAAGACAACGATCATGTTCTATAAATCTTTCATTAGAGGCAAAATTGATTATGAAAGCATAGCATATGGTTCTGCAGCACATAGTCACAAGATTAAATTAGACAGAATTCAGCACCAAGCATTATGTACAAATGCAGATGCAACCAGATCAACACCAAGGGGTGCTCTGGGGGTGGCCTTAGGAATCCTCCCTTTGGAACTTCGTGTGTAGACATTTCTAAACAACAGCGAACAAGAAGAAGAAGAAGACTTCGGAGAAAGGAACTAAGACTAAATTACATGACCAAAACTATGTTGGACAAGACTCATCCAGCTTTTCCAGCATTTGCTTGGTATCAATTAACAACAACTCAGAACATCTTTATGAATCCCAGTAGATGCCAGGTTGGAAATGCATGGAGGAACTAGTTTACGTGGATATCCTAAATGCATTAATTAATAACAGCAGTATATACAAGCCGGTAGCCCAATGGGCTGATCACCCGTTGGCTTGTCACACCGATTACGGAAACAACGGCAGATGGATCTATTTGTTGTTGCCCTAAAGACGCCGCTAGGCGTGATGGGAAACTACAACAGAGAAAATCAATCTGCTGTTGCCCTTAAGACGCCACAAGGCGTGATGGCCTCTGACTGCTTGGTCGGTCTTTGGCTAAGGACGGAAGAAGAAGAAGATACAAGCCGGTGGTCCCACCCTGGAAACTCAAGAAACCAGATACAGACTACCATCTGGCAGGCATAATTAATAAACCAACTGATATGGCAACCATCAAAAACAAAGCCAGGAAATATATTCAACAAATATCAAAGGACAGTATTACAGTGTACTCAGATGGATCTAAAGGAGAGGATAACAAACTAGGGATATGACTTTATGTTCCCATGTGGCAAATGGTGAAACGATTTAGTATAACAGATACTACATCAATTTTCACAGCAGAGATGGTTGCAATTCTGAAAGCTCTGGAAATCTTCTCATAAACTGACAATATCAACAGACTCAATGTAAGCTATTCAAGCTATAAAAAACTTACAAGAATTCAGTAGAGTAGACCCGATATAGCAGAGGAGATATTACTGGAAAATACTTACCTAGGGATGAGTAAATCAAAGATTAAGGTCTTAATTAAAGATTTAATAACAGATGAATGGAAAGCAGAGTGGGATAAAAATCTGAAAGGACGACATGCATATTAGATGTTCAAGGTTCCAACAAGAAAATGTCAGATATCTAGGGAATTGAAAATTTCCAGTAATAAGAGACTACAGCTGGGAAAAGGCTATTTCAGAATAGAAGAACCTTACTGTGCAGGATGTCTTCAAGGCAATAATATAGAGCATTTCTTGTTAAAATGTAAGAGGCATGGTTTGGTTTGGTTTGGTTTTAAGGACAATCTTCATTGCACAGGGACTACTCCATCAGTGCTCCGATCTCCTCCCTTAGATCACACAAGGAGGATCTCAGCACAGTGCATGAACTCCGTAGCACTGGCGAGAATCCCAATGTGCGTATATAGGAATCACACATTCTATAAATATTTTTGTTGTGGGTAGGTTTCTAATTTTTTTTAATTTTGCCAGGGCAGCGGCCTGATAGGCCTACTCTTTTCGATTTCCAACTGTCGTGGGATTTTTAATGTGGGCAACTTGCACACGGGACCTCCTATTTTTTTGCCCTTACCCGAGAAGGCTAGGCATCCGATCTCACTACCCAGGAGACCAGGGGGGAGTAAGACATCATTATGACCATTAGGTTCTGAAAAAAAATTTTTCCATAAATTACATTCCCTCAACTGGGAATCGAACCCAGGTACCTCTAGAACTCGATGCGAATGCCGTACCTTTTAGCCACTCCGACCCCCAAGATGTATGAACAAATGAGAATACCAATACTAGATTATTAGCAGGCATCAAATTTACCTTTAAATATAGAAGAGGTATTGAGAATAGACAAACCTAGGGAACTGCATAATACAGTCAAACAGTATTTAACAAGAATAAAAGTTAATATATAGTAATTGGGAATGTGAAGGTCTGATGCTGTTCTTACAATACATATGACTTTTAACAGATGAAAGTCAATTAAATTTCTGTTAAAGTCAGTTATATAACTGGAATCACCAGGCATTTTCGCCACTCCCCCTTAATATTATTCTTGTTTTGAGTTTCTGTTTGATTTTGTTCAGTTTTATATTGTTTGTTTGGTTTTTTTTTTTTAACATACAAGCATAATTGGTAATTGTGATTTGCCCTATTTTACAATGATTTGACAGGTGTGATGCCACTTTCCCATATCGCCAGTTATTCATATTATTTGGAATTGAAAACAATATATACACTAATTATAACCCATCAGAGGTTGAACAGGATATTTTTCATTATTAAATAATAAAAAATGTTCTAATGACTTGGATACTTATACCTTCACATGTTGGTATAGAAGGAAATGAGAAGGCGGATAAAAAAACTAAGAAAAGTAGAAATAATAGGAAAAAAAATGTGGGGATGAGTTTTCTTCTTCTTCTTCTTGCGATCGCATCTTTGATGTTTACACCGTCAGACGAGTTCTCATGATGAATTCGACTGTTGTTTGAAGTTCCTCTTTAGCTCCATATAGCTTTGAGTTTAGTGTTGAGTCATTGGGCCAGTATATCTTTCTTAACTGGTCATACAGAGGACAATACTGTAGAACATGCTCAGCAGTTTGTTCGTTTAATCCACATGTGCACAGTGGTGAAGCAGACAATCGTAGCTTGTGCATGTGTTTATTCAGTTTGTTATGCCCTGTCCTGAGGCGAAAAATAGTTATCTGTCCCTGCCGGTCGAGAGTGTGATAGTCGTCTTTGGGTTGGTTCTGTTCTCTTCTGATAGTCTGGATAGCTCTCTTTTTCTCAAAGTATGTGACTTCATTATCTTCTTGTTCACATTCTCCTCCCTTTTTTGCAAGTTTATCTGCCTTTTCATTTCCGGGTACACCACAATGAGATGGTACCCACTGAAGTATGGTTCTCTTTTTGGCAGCTACCTTGTTTAGTTCATTTCTCAGATGCGGGAGTTTACCACCCTTGAGAGCTTGCAGGACAGATAGTGCATCTGTGAGGATGACTACCTGGTGGCAGTCAGAGTTGGTGTTATAAATCATATTTGCAGCTTGCTCTAGAGCTTGAACCTCAGCTGTATAGTTGGAACAGAATTTACCAGTGGGAATGTGCCTAGTCTCATAGTGGTTGTCAGGATATGAGATAAAGATACCGGCACCTCCATTCCTAACAGCATTAGTTGCTGATCCATCTGTATAGGCATGTATCCATGATTGATCGGGATAGCTTTCTTGGATCATACTCAATGTAGCAGTTCGTTTTTGCAGATCATTATACTCACATCCACTTGTGAGACCACTGACTGATGTATTAATTTGGAGGGCATTGCTGGCCTGCTCCCATGGTACAGGGTATAGGGTGGGCTTCAGTGGTGTTGTCTTCATGGATAGGTCTTCTTGATGCTGTCTTTTAAGTCTTTTTCCCCGATGCACAAAGCTGCTACGCTTTAGACGTCCCAATGCCAGATCATCTAGTCTTGCCTTCATTGGGTGCGTTGGCATACTGTTGTACTTTTCCATCTGGATCATGGTTTTTGTGTCTCTTCTATGGGACAATGTCTGTAATCCAGCAACCTTCTGCATCTCTGTTATTGGTGTAGTTTTCATGGCTCCTGTAATGAGCCTGAGAGCTTGATTTTGCACCTTGTCCAAAGACTGCAGATGTGAGTTAGCAGCTGATGACCATGCTGCTGAGCTAAACTCTAAGTGTGGTCTTATTACTCCATTATAAATCTTCTTTAGATTTCGTTCATTTGCTCCCCAGTTGGTACCTGCTAATTTTCTGAGTATGCCTAGTCGTCTTCGGGCCTTTCCTTCTGCATTTTCAATATGCTTATTCCATGTAAGCCTTTGGTCAAATGTCACCCCAAGATAGGTGGGGTAGCTTTCTTCCTTGATCACGGTTGTCCCTAGGTGTATGTTAGCTGATTTGTCCTTGGGGGCGAGGGAGAACAGTGTTGTGGAGGTTTTGTCTGTGTTTATTGTGATAAGCCATTTCTCTGCCCATGACACTAGCATGTCTGCTGCCCGCTGCATTCTATAATTTGCTGTGGTGACATTTTCATCAGCGCACCAGAGTACTAGGTCATCTGCATATAAGGCAGCTTTAACTCCTGCAGGGAGATCTTTCACCAGGTCATTGATGTAAACAAGGAAGAGTGTTGGGGAAATTACTCCTCCTTGAGGTACCCCCTGATGGAGCAACACTTTTCTGCTCTGCAGACCGTCAAGAGTGACTCTAGTTCTCCTGTTATGCAAGTATGACTGGATCCATTTCATCATGTTGCCTTGGATTCCACTTCTCCTAAGTTTTGCAATGAGGCCATCTTTCCACACCTTGTCAAAGGCCTGCTTGAAGTCGACCCAGATCGTTAGGACCTTTTTCTTCTCCTGGAAGGCATCTTCTATTGCTTGAGACAAGTAAGTAACTTGGTCTTCTATACTGTAGCATTCTCTAAATCCAGCTTGTTCCGGCACCAGGATCTGCTCAGACTCTAAATACCATTTCAATCTGTGGTTGACTATTCGCTCCATAGTCTTCCCAACACAGCTTGTGAGACTGATTGGCCGGTAACTTGCAGCCTCGGTCTTACATTTCCCTTTCTTTAGTATGGGTATTGTGATGGCTTCTCTCCATACTTGGGGTACCGTTCCTTTCAACCAGCTGTGGTTGAATATCTCAAGCAGTTTTGTCTTTGCTGCTGAGCTCAGATTTACTAGCATTTCGTTGCTGATTTTGTCTGGGCCGGGTGACTTTTGAAACTTAAGCTTGGAAATAGCCTTCTGTAGTTCTCCTAGTGTGATGGGTTCCCTCATTGGGGCAGGAGTATCTGTCTGTCCCATGGTTGCCAGTATTTCTTTTCTTATCTCTCTCTGATGGTCTATGTTAATGGGTAAGTTGCTTTCTGAACTGTATCTTCTAGCAAACAAGTCTGCAGCTTGTTTTCCTCTGAAAAGTTTGCCACCTTCATCCAATGTGATAGTCTGCCTAGGTGAGGAACGCTCTTCATTTAGAGACTTGACTAATCTCCAAAGTTTCCTGCCGTCTTTCTCAAGGTTCAGCGATGCCGTTTTAGTTCTCCAGCTTTTCCGTTTTTCTTCTAGCTTTGTTCTCTGAAACTCTGCTACAGCCTTTTTCCATTTGTTGTGAGTTTCAAGTGAAGGCTGAGACTCTGCGTCCTTTCTAGCCCTGTCCATAGCTTCCTGACGTTCTTGGAGTGTGCTGGACCAGTATGGTATGTAGTTACGCCGGCATCCTTTGGGAATGGTTTCTTTTGCAGCTTGTAGTATGCATCTGTTGAAGTCTTTTACCACTTCATTAATGTCTCTGTTCTGTACCTTGAGGGTAGACAGCAGCGTGTTCACCTGATGCCTGAATAAACCCCAGTTGGCTTTTTTGTAGTTCCATCTTGTAATGGCTGGGCCTGTACTGAGAGTTGCACTCTGGACAGTAAGAAAGATTGGGCGATGGTCGCTTCCCCCTAGTTGGTCTCCTACTTCTCTACTAATAGATCCAGCTATATCTGGTGTGGAGAAGGCAAGATCTGGTGTTGAAGTTGTGTGCCATCCTCTGGAGTAGAAGGTAGGAGTATCTGTGGCATTATTGACTAGGATTAGGGAGTGATCATCTTGCCAAGTTTCAACCTCTTCACCTCTGTGATCCAGATGGTTATAGCCCCAGCTCTGGGAGTGGCTATTAAAGTCTCCAACTGCTATAAAGTTGGTGGCTGGTACCTGTATAGAGCTGAGACTCAGGGGTTTGTTGTTCGGACAGTAATAGTTCAGGAGTTCTATTTCCATCTTGTCTACCTTTAGCTGCAACAGCTGATATTCTGCTCCATCCATGAAGGTTTTCCTTTCGTGTGCAGGAATGTTATTCCTTACAAGAGTAAGTACTCCTCCTTTTCGTCTATCTTGTCTGTCGGATCTGAAGCATTGATATCCCCTTATTTTAAAGGTTTGATCTGCTTTCAAGTGAGTCTCTTGGATACAGCAAACACTTGCTTCTCATACAAGATGTTTTCCAGCTCTGTCTTTTTGCTGTATCCAGCCTGCTTGCTGTTCACTCCCTCTGCATTCCAGTGCATCATGACAAGTGGCACTCTGGGTTTCTCTTTTTCTGTTTTGTTTTGGTCAGTAGTTCTCCTCCGCCGTCTGCTGACTCCACAAGACGGTCTAGAGGGTCCTCCAGTAGCTGAGGGTGGGCTCTGTCGAGGCTCAGAGCCCGGCACTGCACCTGCCTGGTGGAGCTCCACAGGGCGAGCACCAGTACGAGATTTATTTGACGGTGTACTCATCCATAAAAAAAAAGCGAGTTGCGTGATACTGTGGTTTCCGGTGCGCCTTCTGGCCCAGTATCTACGACTTTAGCACCTGTTCAATGGGAGAGTGGGCTCATCCCTAATCTGTTTATGTTCCCAGTAGTAGACTATTCGCAAGCAGCCTGGGGGTGTCACTGCTCTGCGCGGACCTTGTTTACCGAGGCGGCGTCCGAGCTCGTATGGTGAAAATATGGTTGCGTTATCTTCAAAATAGACCTGTCTTTCCCGTGGCTTTTCTGCCATCCTGCAACTTTGAGTTAGGGAGTTCTGAGCTCCAGTCTCTTTCCCAGGCATTTTATCCTGGCCTGGCACGCATACAGAGGACCCCACTTCTGGTTCTAAGTTAGCAGTTGGGGATAGGTGGGGTGGCACACTGTGCATTCCCCGTCATCCAGGGGGCTCTCCAACTATGCAGAGCTTGCACAATGCTGTGCTCTGGTTCTGGGCTCTCCCAAGGAATCCTCACGTCCTGCACAGAGCCACTTCCAGATACCCACCACCTGCCAACCCTCCATTGTAGAAATCTCCTGCATGCGGCCATCCAGTCAAGAGCCAGTATTAAGTCTGGTGCCCAAGTGATCCCCCCAAGCTCAGTGTGCAATGCTGGGTTCTCATCATGCTGCAACACAGGGGGGATTGTGATGCTCAGCCATCTCTCTCAACTCTGCACCGATAAGTGACATCGGGGACTTAACTGTGCCTCAGTACTGGGAGGCCCCGTTTCCGGGTACACCACACACAGCCAATTGAGGCAACGGTCGCCGTGGGCGTGTCTTCAGTGGGGAAGTTGTGGAGTCTTCCTGTCCATGTTCTTGCACATCCTAACACTGCCCGCAAGACATCGGAGGTTTGGAGAGTGGTCTTCTCTGCTTTCTTGAGCCGGGGTGGGCTCCCCGGGCAAGTCTCGATGGGGATCGGGACGTGTCCAAGCACCAGTGGGCCCAGCATCAGCCGCATCTGATGGAGGACTTGCTCTGCCAGGTTTGAGTTAGTAAATTCCAACTTTGTCATCTTCATGGCATTGTGATGCTGGGGTGCCTGTGGATTTTCTACCGCCCCGGGTAGGAGCCAGAAGTGTACTGTGCCAGCTCTGGGGGAGATAAAGGGGGTGTTTCTGCATCTCCTTGTGATACGTAGCCAAGGTAGGGCTCACAGTGCTCTTTCCCCGCCGCCAAATTGCCTGCTGGTTACGCCGAGTTCTCCGAGGCTCTAGGCATGTGACCAAGAGTTGAAGACAATAGGATCGTCACGTCCTGAGTCTCTGTGCCTGTACGATGGGTTCCGATCTTCAGGGAGCAGTCCACACACGTTCCCACTCCCAAGACCTGTTCAGTATCCATCTGGCTCCTTCCCACCCACAGAGGGCGTGTACGGTGTAGTACACCGGTTTTATTATCGAGGTTTGCTCCTCTAGATCCGTTGTGTTTAGCCTGAGGATTCGCACCCTCAGTTACCAGGACTACCTCGAGGAGGGTGTGGCTCTTCACCACGCACAACGATCTTGGGGTATGAGAGGTTTTGCTAGGCCAAGAGACTAACACCACAATGGTCGCTCCTTTCATGAACAAGAATTCACTAGGCCTAGGGTGAAGCAAGGGGGGGAACCCACTACCCACAACACCAACACATCATACCCCCTGTCTGTAAAAGACTTTGCCCCTGGGGATGAGTAAAACAGATCAAAAGCTTAGTTGTCCCTGTACAATGAAGATAGTCCTTACAACTAAACCAAACAAAAGCTTACATAAAAGAATAAGGGCCTAATAACTGAGGAATGGACAGTAGAGTGGGATGGAAGTCTGAAGGGCAGACATACATACAATTTTATTGTCTTGAATTTACTACACTATATATCCTAATTATTATCCTAATTAAAAGGAAAATCAGCAGGCACGGACAACATAAAAATTGAAATGATAGAAGCCCTGGAGAGCTTTGGTATAGATACAATCACAGATCTATGAAACGATATATACAATACAGGATATATACCACACGACATGAAGACATCAGGTTTTATAACATTGCCCAAAAAGAATAATGCAACAGAATGTTCAGACTTCAGAACAATCAGCCTGATGAGTCATGCAATTAAGATACTGCTCAAAATCATACAGGAAAGAATAAAAAGTAAAGTAGACAGTGAAATCCAAGAAGAACAGTTTGGTTTTAGACGGAACAGTGGAACAAGAGAGACAATATTTTGCCTAAGAATATTAGCAGAAAAATATACAGAGGTCCAAAAAAGTATGTACATGTGCTTCATTGACTATAAGAAGGCTTTTGACAGAGTCCATCATGAGAAAATAATTGAATGCCTCAAAGACATAGGTATTGATGAAAAAGATATAAGAATACTCATTAACCTTTATTGGGAGCAAACTGCCACAATAAGATCTGGAAGGAATTATTCACCATACATAGACATAAAAAGAGGTGCCAGACAAGGTTGTGTGCTGCCCCTGCCTATTTAATCTATACACCGAAAAAATTTTCAAACAGATACAGGAAATACCAGGACTGTACATCAGTGGAAGGTCAATAAACAACCTTAGATATGCAGATGATACCGTGTTGTTAGCTGAAAGCGAACAGGAGTTACAAGAACTAGTGAAGCAAGTGAACAGTATAAGTCATGAATATGGACTCGAAATTAATATTGAGAAAACAAAAACTATGATAATTAGCAAAACAGACGATAAGCCCACATTAAAGATAAGCGTAAATGGGAAAATCCTGGAACAAGTCAAGAGCTACGTATATCTTGGTCATATAATAACAGAAGATGGCAGATGTGAAACAGAAATAAAGAAGAGAATAGGAATGGCCAAAGCTACATTCAACAACATGAAACATATACTGACATCTAAACAGTTATCTCACAAATTATAACTGAGAATCATAAAGTGTTATATATATATTCTGCATTTCTGGTATGGTGTAGAAACATGGACGATGAATAAGCATTTGGAAGAAAGAATTGAGGCTCTTGAAATGTGGATATATAGAAGAATGGGGCGTATCTCATGGAAAGAGAAGAAAACAAATAAGGAGGTCCTAGAAAATCTAGGTATGAAAAGAGAACTAATGAGGGAGATCAAAGTTCGGCAGCTAAAATACTTTGGCCACATAAAAAGGCATAACACCTTGCAGAAGACCATAATAGAAGGGAGAGGTGAAGGCAAACGTGCAAGGGGAAGACAACGCTATAAGTGGGAAGATAACATCAAGAGATGGACAGGGAAGAGCCTATCAGAGTGCACCACCAAGACAAGAGACAGAAGACGTTGGAGATCCTTTACAGCCAACCTTCATTGTGGAGATGGCAGCTGTTGATGATATCCTAATTATCACCCATCAAGGTTGAGCAGGATACTTTGTTAACAACAAGAAATGCCTCCGATTTAACTATCACATGGATCAAGATTCACAGCGTCAAATGTTCATGTTGTAAATTACGGCAAGTACGTTGTAGTGTTTAGCAATAATTTACATGGGGGCCTATTCCTTCAACAAAATTGAAAGCCGCAAACATTATGGCGCGGTACTAAATATACTTAAGAAGCTTATTTTACATCAGTAGTTACTTCGGTAAGAAAATTATTTGAATGCGTTGATGGGCGGAGATCAAACTCATAATCGATGTTGTCTGTCAGCAATGGCAACATGTTTTACAAATACGCGGGATCTGGATTTTAATTACTTTTCACCACAATGTAGGCCCTACTAACACTTTACCCTTCACTTAGGAGTTTTTCAGTATGATCTCAGACATATTAGCGTGATCAACAATGCATGAAGTAAACTGGCATTATAGTTCCTTCTCCGCTGGTTAGTATTTTTCCAAGATAACAAATCACATGATTACGTCGATAAAACAACACACTGTAATGCTACTCTGTTGTGGGGAATAACTCTATTTGCACTCTTGACTAGTCTTGACAGAAAATGTCTATCGTTTCGTTGGTTGTATCAGCATTCTGGGAGAACGAAAGGTGGAAGTACGAGACAGACTTCAAGCACAAAGAGTTTCCACTAATTTTTTTGATTTTGTGATCTAGTTATCTATGAAATCTTTATAAAGTATATAAAACTCCATTCGACACATTTTCAGTATAATTAAACCAATGGGGGGAAAGGGGAGGGGAGAAGAGAGCTACCTTTTAGGGAGACCATATCGTTCAACACGGAGTAGGTTTTGCGGTCAAAAAATCGCTAACTAAAATGGTTGAACCAGGCGAGAATGGATCAGAACGCCTGTTAACGCTCCGCCTGCAAACTAGCACAGGTCCCATCACCCTTGTCAGTGTGTATGCTCCTACTCTGTACTCTGCCTCAGAAACTAAAGATGAGTTCTACGAGAATCTAACAGCAATTATCAAAAGCATACCTAGGCAAGAACAGCTTGTTCTCCTTGGTGACTTTAATGCTAGAGTGGGTGCCGATAATGTTTCATGGCCTTCATGTCTGGGCAGGTTTGGTATTGGCAAGATGAATGAAAATGGACAACGGCTCTTAGAGTTGTGCGTCCACCATGACCTCTGCGTGACCAACACCTACTTTCAGACAAAACCCCAGCATAAGGTGTCATGGAGACACCCACGATCCAAGCACTGGCACCAACTTGACCTGATTCTCGTCAGAAGGCCACTCCTCAGGTCTGTGCTCTCCACGCGCTCGTACCATAGTGCAGACTGTGATACAGATCACTCCTTGGTTTGCTGCAAAATCAGAGCACAACCAAGAAAACTCTATCGTGTCAGACATGAAGGGAAACCACGCATTGATACCAGCAAGATGTCAGACCCTTTCATGATCGCTCAATTCACTGCGACCTTCGAGAAAGTGCTCAGTAGCCCTCAGCATGGTGATACTATTACAGAGAACTGGGAGCATCTACGGAACACCATTCAAAGTACTGCACTTGCCACCTTTGGTAAGAAAACAGCAAAGTCAAATGACTGGTTTGATGCTTCATCAGATGTGATGGCACCTGTCATTGAAGCTAAGCGCAGTGCTATGAATGAATACAAACGTTCACCGAGTGCCAGAACCCTACAGATCCTGAGGGCTACGAGAAGCAAAGTTCAACAAACTGCTCGACGCTGTGCAAATGACTACTGGCTCCAGCTCAGTGAGAGCATCCAGATCGCAGCGCAAACAGGCAACATTAGACAAATGTATGACGGTATAAAGAAAGCACTTGGCCCCCATAAAAGTAAGACGGCACCGCTAAAAACCATCAGCGGAGAGAAGCTAACCGATAAGGGTAAGCAGATGGAGAGGTGGGTCGAGCACTACTCTGAGCTTTACGCTAGAGACAATACCGTTACGCCTGCAGCCCTTGATGGTGTCAACAGTCTGCCAACTATGGAGGAGCTGGATGCCGAACCAACATTAGAGGAACTCAGCAAGGCCATTGATAGCTTGGCCTCTGGCAAAGCACCAGGCAGTGATGGGATTCCTCCTGATTTAATCAAATGCTGTAAGAGCACGCTATTACATCCCCTGCATAGGATGCTGTGCCAGTGCTGGGAAGAGACAACTATTCCTCAAGACATGCGAGATGCCAAGATTGTAACACTGTATAAAAATAAAGGAGACAGAAGTGATTGCAATAACTACAGAGGCATCTCTCTTCTTAGTATTGTTGGTAAGGTTTTTGCCAAAGTCATCTTAATGCGACTACACAAGTTAGCTGAGCGCATATATCCAGAGTCACAGTGTGGATTCCGAGCTGGCAGATCAACAACAGACATGATCTTCTCTCTCCGCCAGCTTCAGGAAAAATCAAGAGAGCAGAAAAGACCATTATATATCGCCTTTATAGACCTCACAAAAGCATTCGACCTGGTTAGTAGGGATGGACTCTTTAAAATCCTCCTGAAAATAGGCTGCCCTTCTAAAATGCTGGAAATGATAAAGTCATTCCATGACGGCATGAAGGGAACAGTCCAATATGCTGGAAGCACGTCACAGCCCTTTGATATACGAAGTGGCGTTAAACAAGGCTGTGTTCTGGCTCCGACCCTCTTCGGAATCTTCTTTGCCTTACTCTTGAAACATGCATTCAGAGATGCAACTGAAGGAATATGCCTTCACACTAGGTCAGATGGCCGTCTGTTTAATCTTTCAAGGCTGAAGGCAAAAACAAAAATCAGAAGGGTCACTATAAGAGACTTGTTGTTCGCTGATGATGCTGCAGTCGTCACTCAAAGCCAACAGGAGCTTCAGAGCTTGATGAATCGCTTCACTAAAGCATGCAAGGACTTTGGCCTCACAATAAGTCTAAAGAAAACGAATGTGCTGAGTCAGGATGTGGGTGCTGCACCAGTTATCACTATCGATAACTATGAATTGGCAGTGGTGCACCACTTCACATACCTAGGGTCTACCATCAATGACAAACTCTCACTGGATACAGAAATCGACAGCCGCATTGGCAAAGCTGCAGCTACCTTTGCCCGCCTCACATCGCGTGTTTGGGGAAACTCTAAACTCACAATGAAGACCAAAGCTGCGGTATATAATGCCTGCGTCACCAGCACACTCCTATATGGCAGCGAGACCTGGACGACCTATGCTAAGCAAGAAAGAAGGCTCAATACCTTCCATTTGCGGTGTCTACGCCGCATCCTCGGCATCTCGTGGAAAGATAAAGTGACAAATGTCGAGGTGTTGTCACGTGCTGGCCTTCAAAGTATGTATACGCTTCTTAGACAGCGCAGACTTCGCTGGCTTGGCCATGTTCGCCGCATGGAAGATGGTCGCATCCCAAAAGATATCTTGTACGGACAATTAGCAGATGGCAAGAGAACAGTTGGGCGACCACAGCTGAGGTTCAAAGATGTATGCAAGAGAGATATGAGGGCACTGGACATGGATCCAGCAACATGGGAGGATGAAGCTGCCGATCGCACTAAGTGGCGATGCTGTTTACGGCGCCACCTCAGATTGGGCAAAGAGAGGCTCACACAAGAAGCAGAGGTGAGGAGAAAACGTCGAAAATAAAACCAGGAAAAGAAGCAGCTGAGGGCTGTCACCTCAGGGGCGCATTCCCATAGTCAGTTATGACTGAAGGGGCTATTATTATTATTATTATCGTTCAACGCAAAGAGGAGGACATTATTCACTTTTTTGTCACGAAAAGGAGGACAAATGCGGACATTATAATGAAAAAGTAGGACATACTTATTTTAAATAATAAATAAAAGTGAAGCTTATTTATTACACATCAAACAATAATTTCATCAAATCACCTCGATTTTGTGTCTATTGGTGTATTAAGATGATAAAAATCGTCTTTTTTTTTTTTTTTTTTTTTTTTTTTTCTTAACCAGCGGCACTTAGGCTTTCAGCCCTTCGGCCCAATGACATGTCATTGCGAGGCTGGGGAACCTGAGGACTTTCCTTCCAACCCGGTCAGGAGCTTCGCTCCTTCCCATCCACAGAGGGTTTATCACAGGAGCCGTTCAGGCTATTCAGTCAAATTTCCGGCCGTAAACATTTCTTCAAACGCCGACGCCCGGGTTTGAACCATGAACACCTGGTCGCCAGTACAACGCCGAAGCCATTACACCAGCGCGGCTCCCAAAAAAAAAATCGTCTTTAAAAACGCTTGATTACTTTTTAAATACACCCAGAAACATTGTCACATAAATAACACTAGCGATTGTCCTGGTTCTAGCACATAAAAATTTGTGGGCACTTTCTGAATGATGGAAAACATTTTAAAGTACAGTCCACTGATTTCAAATTATTGTAATGTTTCACAGTGTGAGAAGCAAAGGGGTCGTCTGTAGCAGTTATTTTTTTCGGTTCCGTGCTTGTTTCTTTTGTACATAATGTCAGTTTTAATTGCGAACTTTCAGACACAAGTGCGTTCTTGTGGCATTCATGTTTTCATGTGTGTGTGTGTGGGGGGGTTTGTTCTTTTTTAATCAGCAGCAACTTTATTTGCTACTGACAAATGTCCCACCTTTGCACACGAGACATTCTGCTTCTAAATCTTGCCGACCTCTGGCAAAACATGCAAATTTCTTTTTCAATTTATCTGCGAAACCACACTTTGTTGTGCAAACCACAAGGTCTTTTATATTTGGACATGAGCCCTAATATAACCGACATCCCATGTGTCTAGGTTGAAGGATGCGCGCCTCGCAAAAACGAAGCAAAATGCTATTTTTTTTTTTTTAATTTCGCTCTTAGAGTAGGCTTGTGTAATAAATATATAATGTCATTAATTAATGTTTAATTCGATATTAATGTTAAAACTATTTGTAATTTGCAATAGACAACGAGGTTTTAAATGACTAAACCTCATACCGTTTTATCATTAACAGTGCATTTTTGGATAACAGGTAGCAACAAACAAATACTGTAGTGCGAAAATGCGTACAACTGGGTTAAAACGTGATTATAATATATTACTGATAAACAATGTAACAAGATGAAAGCTCTTCTCGATTTTTATATATATATATATTTTTTTTATTTATTTAACGTATAAGCACAATTATGATTGTCCCTATTTACATTGATTTGACAAATGTGATGCCAATTTCTCATATCGGCAGTTGTTCATATTATTTGGAATTGAAAACAATATATATCCTAATTATAACCCATCAGAGGTTGAACGAGATATTTTTCTTCATTAAAATATATTTTTTTTTAATTTAAAAAGAGTAAAGCTTCAGTGATTATTGATACATTGTTTGCTGGATTCTGAGGAAATTCAGTCGTCGGAAGTGAAATTCAAACAGGGAATTTTGGAAATGGCATCTTTCATATAATTTAGTAAATCGCGAAAAAGCCGGATATTTCAACATCTAAAAAAAATCCGGCCATATACACAGTTTAGGCATTGAACGGCGGACAAATCCGGACGCATGGTCGCCCTGCCTTACATGGATTCGCCAGATGCGTATATTCAAGATGTGCAAGGGAAGTGCCGCATGCTAGGGAAAGTCATGAAGAAATAATTATTAAATGTAAATAAATGGTCATAAATTTTTTTTTAATTCATGGTGAAAAATAGTCAGGTCAACTTCTGAAAGGTTATAATAATTAGGATATATACTGTCTTCATGTCAAAATTAAACGTTCAATTGCAGCTGTGCGAAAGTGGCATCATGTCCGCTGTTCTGCTTTTGCAAATACAGGAAATCAGAATTACCAAATTGTGTGTGTCTGTTTATTACTTGTGGTTTTTTTTATATTTTAATGAAGAAAAATTTTCAAACAACTCACGCGTCAATTGCACTAGTGAATCCGGCGTTCCTGTAGCAAAAAATAAACTAGATGGGGAGGGGCAAAAGTGGATGATCACTGCTGCACTATTTCCATCTGTGACA
Organism: Oreohelix idahoensis; assembly: GCA_024509875.1. Classification (NCBI taxonomy): domain Eukaryota; kingdom Metazoa; phylum Mollusca; class Gastropoda; order Stylommatophora; family Oreohelicidae; genus Oreohelix; species Oreohelix idahoensis. The sequence continues at coordinate 238,111 of JAMPIV010008944.1, read as the reverse complement.
TTCACCCACTCATTCAACCTGCATGGGAAAAAGAATTAAGGATTAAACACACAGTAATTTGGTGGGGTCTCTAAGTACAAGCCACCACTCCTAACTATCCTATTATAAATTATTAAACTCTAACACCACTGTCCGACTGCAGACGTAACTACCCGTCTACGCAAAATCAAATTGAACCTTCTAAAGTCCTACACATCTAATCACAAGCACTGATCCCTAACGGAATTCTTCAGTGCAACCTCCGATGCTGTTCTCTGCTCTGACTATCTGACTCTATAAATTCTGTCTCTCCTCTGTTTCTGCTCAGTGTCTCTTTGACACCCTTGGTTTCTACTGAGAGGCTCCTTCGCTACGCCCCTCCTCTCTATAGCATTCGGAAGGAATGTTGACCCTATCTCCTTCCACGACTACTGCACCTGATGACTTGGGTTTTATTTTGAACTAGGTACTTGACCGGGATGTATAGGCTTCACGGCTGCTGACAGTTCCTTAACAGACGATTTAACCCGCTTAGGGTTTAGGGACCAACAGCATTATTATGGCTGTGTAAAAATAGACACAACCTCCAGGCCCCGAGCCTCTTTGGAGTGGTATAATGAGCTCAGAGCTCCGGATTTTATAAGATAAACCCGTTCCCGCTGAAGCATGGGGCTTCACTGCAAGAGAACTGCTTTCTTTTACTGGTGCAGACGTACTTGGCTCCGATAACTAACGCGTCACCAGTTTTCTCGACCCCTCAGCTCCTTGAGAAGGCAAATCCGTGTTAAGTTGTAGAGCAGGTTACAACTTGCCCTATGTGCCGTGAAAATGCTGGAAACAAAATAATAACAACAGATATACAACACATCAAAATATACTCATCTCTAACACATATAACCACCTGAATAAACACCTCTCCCCTAAATCAATACCGCTCCCCTACACAAGCTACGCAAAGCGATAAACGCTATTTCTGACCAAAGGTCAGCCTACCATACAAGTCCCTCTCTGATCTCTCTACCCCGCTTCAACACTGTCTGTTAGATAAGAAAAACCCCTGACACAGGCTGACCTAATCTATTACGCTCGTCTAGCCTCAGGCGTCAAAACAATTTCATTCACTGAAGGAAATCCCGTGTACCAAATAATTCCTAGGCCTACTTTCTACGACTGACCAGGGAAGGTTATCAAATTCACAATATAAACACACCGTTCTAGGAAATATTAAAACCCAACTCAGTAATAGTTATTACATCCCTTACTATCCGACTACATAACAATTTGATACACACTTGAATAAAATACATAAAATCGCTAGCGTATTTACACTGCAACTATTATAATCAAAATGCGGTTATACGGCCGTTATAATTACATATTGCAAAACACCCGTTTATCTTAGCGCTTAACCCTACAAAGTTAATATCTCAAAGCCTTTACACAAATCATAGATACTGCTAATTATCCACAGAAACTTTAAAACACTCTTACATTTCTACTAGTTCTTTAAGATAGCAATTGATGGCACTTCGAGCTAAATTAACTTTAATTAATTTCCCAGAAGAAATACTTTACTCTAACGTGCTAAGATCTTACAGAACTATCTCCTACGCTAATAAAGTTATGGACATACCCAAATACCGAATATCTCTTAGCTTGAGCAAGCGATAATGACGAAGATTTCACGGCTGATTTTCTGGAGACAAAGAGACCGCTAAAACTAAGACCCCGTTATTTATAATCAAAATTACTGATGCAATACCCACGCTCTGAGTCATGGCTTTGCGTCGCTCTGGGCCGTCCCGGACCAATAAAAATGCTGAAATTAAGTTTCATCTGACCTCCTCCAATCGATAACGTGAACAAACACATGACTCATGTTTATTCTGCTACCGCGCCCTCATTGCGTCATGTTAAATACTGTTTCTTGGCCGTTTGTGTTACCAAAATAAATTTGATTGGATCAGTGTTGAACCTGGGTCGTGTTTCCCCCTACCCCTTGTTTAAACATAGAATGTACGAGAGTACGGAATTATCTCCTAACGTCGGGATCGTTTGCCCAACCCTCTAATATCTACACACTCACCTACTTAATAATATAAATGACTGCAATTATTTTACAAAGAAAAGAAGACTGGTGCGAATCTTAAAATTAAACTCTCCAGTAATCCCTCATAAAACCCGCAATTTATTACCTAGAGAAAAGAATGGGCTCATAACAACGTAAATAATTACCTAGAGAAAAAGAATGGGGCCTATTGAAAATAAAATCACAGTAACGTCTCACACAAACCTGGCTGAAAAAGGAGAAGGGCGGCCTGCATGGAGGCCGTAAGGAGGCAGCCTCTCCATCATGCAAAGGCACAACAGGCCAATCACCTGTTTATCTTAAAAACCAGATTACGAGAAACGTAAGAGAGAAAACCGAACTGATTCTATAGGCGACGAACTGGAACGGACTACGACTTACGGAACATGGAACACAAGAAGTATAAATTAGAAGGAAGAGGAGCTGGTGGAAGAGATGAGGAAAGCCAAATTATAAATCCTGGCTTTAACAGACACAAAGAAAAAAGGACAAGGAGTTATGGATCTTGATGGCGACACGCTGCTCTACAGTGGTGTCCCCACATCTGAAAGAGCTAAAGGGGCCTGGGTTGTATTGTGGCCAAAAACCAAAGGGATAGTATCAAGGGATGAAACGCATTATGGTCCTAAAACTAAAAGACGGAGAAACCATAGTCAACCTTGTCATTTTGTATGGGCCAAATGAAGATGAGCGAGCAGAGGTCAAGGAGGAATTCTTCGAGCTGCTTCAAAGAACAGCAGACGACTGCCTGGATGAAGTAATCCTGCTCGGAGATTTTAATGCCAGAGTTGGAAATGACCATGCTAGATGGGGTGGAGTTATCGGAAAATATGGAGAAGATACTCTTAATGACAATGGAAAGCGACTCCTTAAATTATGCAGTGAGCAGAATCTGATCATTACATACACAAAGTTCCCCCATAAGTGCATACATGTATACACTAGGTGTGAACCAACAAAGAATGAGAAGTCAGTGATCGACTATGCCATAGTTAAGAAGAGCTCATTCAAGTACGTCCGCGATGCTAGAGCGTGGAGGGGGCCAGAGATTGGAAGTGATCACTACCTGCTTACAATCAAAAGAACAACTGAAAGAGTTACTCGGCCTAGGAACTGCCTAACATCACGCAAGAAGCTAAGTAAACGAACAGGGGAAACAAGCATTAAGACCTACAAGCTGAGAGAGCAGAAGTGAAGACCAGATATGACGTATAATGGAAATATAGCCTACAGTATCTGACAGCTCGGAAATCCCGTTAACGTTCTATGATTTGCTAGTGAAGGTCAGGCATTTGTCTGCCTGCATTACTCACCTTTAATCCACGCCTCTTTTCCTTGAGACATAAACAAACAGAACGTTACCAACTTCAGCGACCTGCCAGTCATAACAGGGAGCGAAATCTGGTTTGTTTACCCGAGTTTGTCACGCAAGCTGATCTGTCAATCATCAGATATCAGACAGATGCACTTGGAAAAACACCGAACCTCTTTGAAGTCAGACGATCGGGCAAAATACTTTCCCGAGGAATCCTTTGATTCTGATTTCTCTACTGTGCACGGTGGTGTGAAAATTAGCATGCTCTAGAGTGCAGATAACAATAATGTATATAAACTGCGTCTTCTCAAATCAGTTATCAGTTGTCGCTCAGAATTTTTTGGAGTCTAAACATGTAGTCTAGAACCATTTTGTGGAAGGTGTGTTAATAGCCTTCGTGGGGATTTCATTCGGATTTTCTGGTAATAGAAATGTGTGCTTAAGTGTTAAAATATGTTAAGTTTTACCATTATAATTCACTGTGATTTCCTAGCGTTAAAACTAGTGAAATAGAATAACGCGTAGATATTTCTTGCCATTTGTTCAGTTTAGTGTAAATTCCATCACCCGCTTTCTTACACAAGAAGATATGGTTTAGCTGACGAAATTAATATGCTAGGCACAACTGATAGTGGACCATAGAATTCACGTTATATTTCATTTTGTGCAATTATAGAAGTGACTAGTGTTTAAGATCATGCGACTAAACAAACAGACGCCGACAATCTAATAGCTATTAATGACAGGCGATATTTGTTAAGTGCGCGTAAGGATAATTAAATAATAATTGACATTGTGCGCCGATCGTTGACCAGAGCAGAAGGGGAAAGGCTGCATGACTCAACCAAACTTGTACCCGCTAAGCGACGCGCGATAGGAAAGGCTAGAGACACCGTGTGCCTGTTAGCTTAATCAGGACTGACGGGGAGGATAAAAGATCGTCGTATCCCCTTCCGTGTATATATATGTAGAGATATAATAGTAGCATTTCTTTTCATAATGTTCTCTATTCTTAAGCAGACCTGATCAAACGGCGACCAGCGGTCTATTTTGGTCCTTTGTCTTCATCTACTGATTGATTAATGTTGTCTTCTTCTTGGCTTACATGTCCCAAAGTTCAGTTGTGAACAGGACTGGCCAAAGAGGCAAATTAACCATTTAAATAGTAAATTTAACTGGACTTATAAAAACCCAGATATTGTTCAATTTTATCAGCCCACTGTGGCGCAACAAAAATAACATTTCTATCTGACTTCTGACAGTCTTATCCAAGTGGATTTTATCCAAAAGAGTTACGCTGTTTCAAAATCGGCAATCACCACAAAGCCAGCCGATAGGATTTACCATCATCATCAGTTATAAATTGTAACAGTTTTAGCAACCAGATGTTTCAAAAGATTGGAAGTATTTTCTACTGTTTACTGTGAACACAGGTCGCGGGGTTTTTTTTTTTCTGCATTAACTATTCGAGGTGACATTTGTCCATCCAGGAATCAACCACCAAATTTTGCGCCCCCTCATAAAATCTTATTTGTTATAGAGGAAGGACAGGGGCCAAATTTGGAAGATAAAAACACTGGAAGTTTATATCCAGGATACTTGTATTTCCACGAGATATACCCAGATTAGGTAAGCGTGATTGAGTGGCCACTGTATGTCAGACAGAGAGAGTGAATAATTTCTTAGTTACAGACACTGTATCATCATTGGTTTTGCTTAAATATTGTTTACTTACTGAGTAGCATTTAGTAGGAACTTTGTTCTTTTCTTTACTGCCTATGCTGTAACATAGTGCTAACTTTTAACCTTTGGGGTTGGGTTCTGTTCTTCTCAATGAGGGGAGGGCACATGTATTCTCTTATTTTTCAATGTATGACATTCTGATTTTATTTGATCTTTCTTTAGACATTCGATGTTGTAAAGTTTAAATGATAATAAACCACAAAAGAACATACCTCTGTGTGTTGGTCAGACCCATAACCAATTTACCATAGTTTTTCACGTTTGTGTGTCTTGTTGTCACATAATTATGTGTGTGTGTGTGTGTGTGTGTGTGTTTAGTTAAACTTATATTTCTAGATATAGGGAGGTGCAAGATTGTCTTATACTAAAAGATAGTCGTATAGATAGGCTGGACTAGAAGAACTACTCATTCCAGAGACAGATCTTCTCCTTAAACTATCCACTCGTGAAATCTATTCTCACACCTTTATTTCTCACGTACTATTACCATCCACTCTACTCAGGCGGGACCATAAATATCTTCTCAAACCTATCTAAATTCACGACACCAGACACCAGGGGCTTTTTAGTAATAACAGTGGAAAACACAGAACAACAACCTGATGACCTGGAAACACTCTGGCTGAAATTCAATGACATCATAAAGACAGCTGCAGCAGAAGCATATGGTGAAGTTCGACTTGGGAACAAGAGAAATTGGATACCTTGGTGGACAGAGAAAAAGTTAAAGAGAAAATTAAAGAGAAGAAAAAAGCATGGAAACAATACTTAGGAGCAAAAAACACCAGGAAAAACGGAGAATATATGATACTCAGAACAGAAGTAAAGAACAAGGTGCTAGCAGCAAAACAGAAGTCCTGGGAAGAATTTGGAGAAAAGCTAGAAAGCGATGCGCAAGAAAACCAGAAATTGTTCTATAAGACCCTAAAGAATATGAGGAAGGAAAAACAGTGCCCTCTTAAATTTATAAAGAACAAGCAAGGCATATTGCTTACTGTCCCAAAAGAAGTAATGGAAAGAATATTTTTCTGAGCTCCTGGATGCTGAGCAAGGTGAAGCATCAGAAATGATAAACCACTTACACGGAAGGGGAAACCAATGGTGATGAAGATGACATAAAGATGGAAGAACTGAAGGCAGCACTGGAGAAAATCAAGATGGGAAAACCTGCAGGACATGATGGACAGCACCAGAAATGGTTAAGTACATGGGAGCAGCAGGCGACCTATTACTCCTAAGGGTCTGTAGCAAAGTTAATTTGCTGGAGAAGTTATGATGGTAAATGATAAGAATGATAGATCTAGATGTGTTAACCGTGTGAGGTCAAGCTATGTAAGACTTTGAGTCTAGTGGTTGAAGAAGATGAGTTCTCAAGGGACCTAACGCTACCTCTCTAGATCTCACACGGTGTTGTAAATTAATTCTAATGTATGGTGTTTGATGTGGCTAGTGTCTAGGGGATGCAATGAAATGATGGTACATCAAAACAACACAGTATAACTCTCTAATAGAATCTTACTAACGCTGTTGTTTAGTTTTCAATTTGGAAATATTTTTTTGTACAATTTATTGTGCCTGTCCTGCAATCTCTTTTGGACAGGTCTTTTAAAACTGAAGAAAATGTATGTTACACTGAAAAGTGAACTGAAAATAAGGACTCTTGGTCCAACAATAATACTATTAATATTAAAATGTTCCGTAAGGTGTTTCACAGCCTGTTAAGTAATAAGTAATAATGTGAGTCAGTTATTGGAGAGACTGTTTATGTCATCATTTCCCCGAGAGTTTCTGTTAATGGGTAGGGAAACAGTTTTCTCCAGATAAAGTGTCAGATTTCCCAGATTGTGGCACATAACCTGAAATTTCCTTCGTGAAGATTCAATCGTTGATATGGCTCTGTAAAGAACATCAGCTCTCAGAGCTCCACTTGACAATTATTATACAGAATACGCTGTACTGGAGACGTTACTGTCTTCACTCGTACTTCAGCTTTCCTGTCACCGGCTGGTAACAGGAAATAAAACCCGGCAACATAAAAGACACCCTGGCCTTTTCATATCTCTAATATTTTCCCCTCAACTCTCTACATGACATGATGGGGTTCAGCCTCGTGTGCATTACAAGTGCACCAGCCCCTAAGTTTTTTTGAACTCACATCATATTGTGACCACACCTCAGGTCCATATGGCAGATACGCCACTGTCATTTTACATAGTCTTCTTCAACACAATTTAATAGGAGTATGTACATCTCCTTATATGCATAGGTGATTTTTTTTCTATTACAAAATATAAACGCTCCAGGCAATTAATAGTGTTCAGCGAACACAGAGGCTTGCTATTTTACTTTAGTCTTACAATAATTTTTAATTACAACAATGCAATATTCAAACATAAATCAAATATGTATACCCAAACTGTCTCTTTAGGCATGCCATACACTTTCCCACTTTTTGCCTTTGCACATATTACATAATAATATAGATATTCTTCTTACCAGAATTCAATGAAATAAGCACAGGTGCGATGGATGGCACAAATTCAGCTTTGCTGCTGGCTAGACTATGACAAATACTTTTTAGTTTTAGTTACAAATAAAAGTCACACTTCTAGGATCACATCGACCTGCTTCAGGGACAGCTTTCTACAAAATGGCAAAAACCTATCTAAGTTTTCCCTAATATAAAATGCGTTGGCCAATCAGATCGGAAGACTAAGCTTTTCAATTTTGAATTTGAAAATAAAGTCAAAATTACATCTCAATTTTTCAAATGTACGTCGCTCACATTTTGGCATTAAAAGTTAAAAACAGTCTTGGTTTTTGACCTAACAAGTTCTGCCTCTCATTCACCTCAAGATTTCCACTACCAAATATTTTTAGTTTTAGGCCATCCCATAATATCTCTACCCTTGCCTGTCTCATTTCCCATAACGCGTCCCAAAAGTAACCGTTACTGAATGCAAAAACAAGCGTCTGTTCGTTCATCTGTCTGGGCATATCTAGTCTTTTGTCAATATCTTTACTTTTAATGGGGCGATCTTGAAAATTGTAACATAATATTACTCAGGAGATCATATGCTATCAAACTAACTAGGTTTTATGGTCTTATTCCCCTTAATAAAGAATTACATATATTTTCCATGTGAGTTTCAATTTCTAATATTACATAAACACGCCATCTCTCTCCCCGCTTCTGTGTAGTTCAATTCGAAACAACAAGTCTGTGACGTCATAAAATGTACCAATTTGCAGACAGAGCGAGGCGTGTGTGTTTATACCAGTCACTCTGCGTGCTTCTGGAACGAACAAATATTGGACTTAGTGTCGAATTTTTCCATCTCCCGCTAACAATATCGCCCGCGTTTGCCTACAATTTTGCGTGTTTCAACCATTTGTGTCAAAAGTCTCATTCTAAAAATACACTTGCCTCTCTCCTCCTTTTGGTCTGAAACAAGGCTAATTCTGTCAAAATTGTAACCGATATTTTCAAGGTCACTGGCATACGATAGTATCTTTATGTTGATGTTGTATATATCTGTTTCGATGTTTAGTTTGTTTCCCACTAGAGTTACTTGCCCTTATGGGAACTTTTCTTACTTCTTCCTACTTCCTACTTCTAAGATGGCGAATTAAACATGTCGATCCTTGTATCTTGTGTTCAAGCTTCGTGATTATGCTTCGTAACGTGAGTATGTATGACAGCCAGCCACGTCTCATTATATTTAATAATATTTACTACACACGAAGGTAAATATTAACATGGTGGCAGCGGTGTTTATTTCGACAGAATTCGGACTATTCTGCTGAATATCTTGTAACACGTGTGCTGAATGTCATTAGACTTGAGGTGAGATTACTGATTATTGCTTGCATACCATTATTAGACATTTCGTCATGGCAGAACGGCCATTATTTCGGTTACCACCCTGCCTAGACATAAATAACGTCGAACCAGACACATTTCGTAAATGGAGACGACAGAGCTATACATGCATGCATCAGAGGTGACGTCTAAACCTGATTCTGTTCGGGCGGCCATTATTCTACACTGTGCTGGACCTCAAGCTGTTGAAGTTTTTGATCAACTGGCAGAGGAAGGAGACCACTCTAATCCTACTAAAATTCTCGATTTGCTCCAGAACCATTGTAGCTCACGAAGCAATGAAGCATTACATACATTCAGATTCTGGAACACACCTCTTCAAGATCCTTTTAATTCTTTTTTGACTGAGTTGAGAACTAATGCAGATTTGTGCAACTTTAACGACAAGGATCGTATGATAAGAGACAAAATTGTCTTTACTGTCAACAAAAGGTTACAAGAGAAGCTCTTGAGAGAAGCTGACCTCGATCTAAAGAAAGCCATTCACATATGCAGAGTCTTCGAGCAAACTGGAAACGACATAAGAGAGATGAGTAATACAGTACAACCTTCTGAAGCAAGGGTTGAAAAGGTACAGAATAAATCACTCAACCATAAACCTCCCAAGAGATACACTGGGCATGCTGCTGGTAAAGCCTGTCAAAGTAACACTGACAGTGGGTACTTTGAACCTAGAAAGGAGTGTCATTACTGCGGACAGAAACATCTGTTAATTAAGAAAAAGTGTCCTGCATGGGGGAAGTTTTGTTCAAATTGTGGGGGAAGAAACCATTTCAAAGTTAAATGCAAGAAAGTTCATACTGTTCACACAGAGTCAGTGGAAGATTCTGAAGTTTTTCTTAATTGTGTGAAGTCTAGCAAAGCTTGTACATCTGCACAACTCATTGTCAATGAAAAAATGGTAAAGTTTCAGTTAGACACAGCAGCTGATGTGAATACAATCTGTCAACGCTTTGTGATGCAAGAACAACTGTTACCCACTAAACAGAGGCTTGTTATGTGGAATGGTACTAAGATGGCTCCACTGGGAGAAGTTATATTAACTGCTGAGAATCCTAAGACTGGGACAAAACACAATATAAGGTTTACTGTTGTGAAAAATAGATTCACATGTTTGCTGGGCAACAACACACTGCAGGATCTACAGTTTGTGACAGTCAACACAAACAAATTTATTGCTAAGGTGGCTACTGATAGTTCAGATATTGATCATAACTCTGATAACCATCTAGGTGTCCTGGGTGAAGCTGTGTTGCATATTGATCCTAATATTCGTCCAAAGGCACTGCCGTGCAGAAAAATACCATTTTCACTTAAGAGCAAGGTAAAGTCAGAGCTTCAAAATCTAATGAACAGAGGTATATTAATACCAGTAGAGGAACCGACTGAATGGGTTAACCAAATGGCTGTTGTTGAAAAGTCTGATGGTTCCTTAAGAATATGCATTGATCCTAGACCCCTGAATGAGGCTTTGCAGAGGGAGCATTACAGATTACCAACTTTGGATGATGTATTGCCTGAACTCAACAATGCCAAGATTTTCACAAAGCTAGATATCAAGGAAGCATTCTGGCATATCAAACTTGATGAGAAGTCTAGTAAACTTACAACAATGATTACACCTTATGGTAGGTTCAGATGGTCTAGATTACCATTTGGCTTGAATGCAAGCAGTGACATTTTCCAGAGGCATCTAGCACAAGCTCTTGAAGGTCTTCATGGTTGCATCAATGTTGCTGATGGCATAGTTATTGCAGGTTGTGGATCAAACAGACAGCAAGCAATTAAGGACCATGATCTGAAACTTAAAGCACTGAAACATAGGTGTAAAGAAAAAGGCATTAAACTGAATGACGCTAAAGCTCAAGAGAAGAAAGAAGAAATTACCTTCATGGGTCACCTTATTACTGCTCGAGGTGTTGAACCAGACAAGAAAAAGGTTGAGACAATACTAAACATGCCCGTTCCTAAGGACTGTCATGAGGTTCGCAGATTTTGCGGCATGATACAGTATCGAGCAAAGTTTCTCAACAATCTTTCAGAAGTTCTTCATCCAATAAGAGAACTTACACGTAAGGATACTGATGCGTGATGCCATATGATGATGGATGGCATCCGCATGTCTGGTTTTGTGTAGTGTGTAGATGTGTTCAGTCAAAACAATGTTCATGCAACAATAACAGGGCAATCCACATAGGACGTCAGTAAACTCACGACGTATAAAGTCAATGAGTCTTGAAACAGCCGTTGACGTTTTTCTTCATTATTTATTGTGGACGCCACAGTGACAAAATGGTTACGCAAATGTGTAGGCACATCAAACAGTCATTATCACAGCAACATTCAATACAGCAATAAACGGTAGACAGCATTACAATGATGAGTCAGATGCATGTTATATTTCAAAGTGCTGTAAATGTAGTCAGGTGAACAACTCCATCCTTTTCTATAACAGCCAGGAGATAACCAGATGTATGAGATCAGTTCACTCTCCTTAGTTTGACTTCAGCAAGACAGACACGTCTGCCGAAGTATAAATAATGTCCTCAAAAATATCCTCTAGATAATAAAGGTTTTCTAAACCTAGTTCATTTAACAAAGTAGCAAGTAATGGTCCTTGGTACCTGCATCAACCGATGCAGTACAATGCAGCGACATGTGAGCTGGGAAAAACATCTCGTGACGACGACTTTCGGAGACAGGCTATGAATCGAAATCGCTCACGACCCAAAATCGATAGAGTTAATGAAAAAGTCAATTTACCTTGCTTTCATGAAATACACAGAAATATCACGCCTCCCGACATGTGGGAAAACACTAGAGGTATTATCTCGAATAAACGAAATATCCATTAAGAGGACTACACATCCCTGACAGAACAAAAAAAAGCGGAGATCCCCTCTTCAACGAGGCATCTCTTTCGCCATTCCAAATCGCTCACTCCCACTAGTGGTGGGCGGAAACCGATCGACCAAACAACAAGACAAGTCATGCGCAGTCCAGCGCAAAAATGACCACAGCTCAAAAGTTAACTGCATTCGATACCAACGCGAGAAGACAAATGCTTACCGAGAAAAGTGACTATAAATTTCAAGCAGTTGTTGCCCTTGCGTTATAAAACAGATATTGAAATAAAACGATGTTGCGAGAATTTATCACGCAACATATCACCACCTCCTCCCGATAAAAAAAAAATGTGGAACATATTTTTTTTTCAATATCAAAGAGCAAGCGATAAGCGGCTCAAAACGCACGAATTATGCGCTGATAATTAATTAAATTGCCAAACAATAGGCTAATTATAGAGTGTCTGGTGAGGATATACCTCAACAGAAAAATAAATATGTCTCAAAAAATATTCACATCGGGGAGGTGTCACCAACACACATCACGTTAGCATGTAAACACAATATACGTATGCAAGTTACTATAATCATCATTAAACAGCATACTCTAATATTGTCTTTAAAAATGGATGTACAAATCTGATAGGAAAATTCAAATAGTACATTCTTTGACATGTAATGACATAAGTACATAGTAAAGTTAAACTACATGACGATCCAGGACATATGCTCTGGTATTCCGAGGGTAAGTACACAATCTAGAACTCGTAAGGTAAGTCCTCAGCTCAACAATGACATTCTGAGAAAGTACAAGCAATATAATGCTAATTAATAACTAATATGCTTCATAAGGTACAATACATTATTAATAATTGTGGCTGTTTAGTAAACTAACGGCCCTTATATTAACTACTCAGTCCTCCTCTATCATCTTAAAAAACGAACAGAAGAAGATGACAACAAAGCACGATAGTGTGTACATATAAAGTAAGTACAGATGTGCTAATCTATTGTAGAAATATAGGTGTGTTATGACTCTGTAATATATGGAAATATAGGACAGAAGTATTAGTTGGAGTCATGTGGGCATCTAGACAAAATGTCAGCCATCACATTATCCGCACCACGGATAGCTCGTACCGTGAAGTGAAAAGGTTGAAGAGCTATAGCATATCGAGTGGATCTCGAACTCTTCAAATTCTTAGTCTGAATAGCTGTAAGAGCTTTCTGATCAGTCTCTAGAATGAAATGTGCGCCCAGGAGGAATCTTTGTAGCTTTAGAATTGACCAAACCATCGCTAACAACTCACGGTCTAAAACCGAGTAGTTCCTCTCTGCCGCATTTAGTTTTCTAGAAATGTACATAACAGGATGCAGAGTATTTGCATATTCTTGCATCAGTGCTGCTCCAATCCCAGTGGATGAAGCATCACTCCGAAGAACAAAAGTCCTATCAAGAGTAGGTAATCTTAAGATGGGAGGAGAAGAAAATATATTCTTGATTTGGTCTAGTGAAGATTGGCATTCTTCAGACCAACGGACCAGATTAGGCGAACCTTTCTTCAACAATGTTGAGAGAGGTGCCATGATCGAAGATAAATTTGGAATAAATCTCCCATAAAATTGAATTAAACCTAAGAGACTCCTAACTTGTTTCTTCGTTTTAGGAACAGAGATGTTCAGTATTTTGGAAGTATTGTGGTCTTCTGTCTTCAAGAGACCATGACCAACACGATGACCCAGGAAAGAGATTTCACCAAAACCAACAAAAGCTTTAGAAGGTTTTGCTGTCAAATTATTCTCACGTAGAGTGGACAGTAAGTCATATAACCCTAAATAGTGATCTTCCCAGGTATCACTGAAGAGACAGATGTCATCTAAGTATGCGATGACATCCGAACGATGTGACAGAATTCGACGCATCATGCGAACGAAAGTGGCAGGGGCGTTCATGAGACCAAAAGGCATAACATTCCATTGAAATAGACCCCTAGGTGTAGAAAAAGCAGTAAGAGGTTTGGCATGCTCTGCTAAAGGCACTTGCCAATAACCTTTAGACAAGTCAAGTTTAGTGAAGAATCTAGAATTAGAAAGTCTAATCAGTAGATCTTCTAACAAAGGCATCGGTTCAGCGTCGAACTTTGTGACCTGATTCAATTTGCGATAATCAACGCAAATTCGTATGTTCTTATCCTTCTTCCGGACAATAACCATGGAAGAAGAATATGGTGAAGTCGATGGTTCAATTATATTTAATTGAATCATTTCATCCAATTCCTTTTCCACTTGCGACTGAAAGTGTATAGGAATAGGATACGGCCTAACCCTAATTGGATTATTGTCGGTAAGAATTATGTCATGTTCTATGACATCTGTGTGTCCAGGAATGTCAGTGAGAACATCCTGAAATGTTTGTAACATCGACGAGACTTGTCGATGTTCGTCACCAGAAAGATTAGGAGAAACAGAAACGTTTTTCCAAGATTCCGTGGAATGTAATGGAACCACTGGAAGGGGAAGGTTGACATCAGAGAAGGTAGCTTCCTCATCCTGAATGACAGACAGGGATGAATAATGACCGTGAGGTGCAGGAGCATCATCCGTTGCCTGGAAAATAGGCAGCAAATAGTCCGGACGTTCGTGAAATTCCGAAAGCATGTTTATGTGGAAAGTTTTATGCTTTCCATCAATATCGACCACATAGTCAACATCGGAAATCCGAGAGACTATTGCATACGGACCTTTCCATGCAATAAGAAGTCTATTTTCCCTACTGGGGAGTAGGACGAATGCTTTGTCACCTGGACAAAGTTGTCGTAGACATCTATTCTTGTTAGCAAACTGCCTTGCCTTCTCTTTAGCAATTTCTGATGAAGCAGTTGCTAGCTTACATGCCTCAATGATCTTTTGTCTAAGAGCAATGACATACTCATATGAGGATTGAGTTTCATCGCTAATATCATCGGCAGTGATGAGATCGTGTAATAAAGACATAGGGCCGCGTGGACGCGCGCCAAAGACAAGTTCGAAGGGAGAAAATCCTGTGTGTTCATTAGGGACTTCTCTATAGGCAAAGAGAGCCGCGGGTAAAACCCTGTCCCAATCTTGAGGATGATCTTCAGTTATCTTACCAAGCAAAGTCTTGAGCGTTCTATTCAGACGCTCAACTAACCCATTAGACATAGGATGGTAGATACTACTGAGAGATCGTTCAATATGTAAGGTAGACATTACCTGTGACATAGTGTCAGATATGAGTTGAGTGCCATGGTCTGACAATATTTCTCTGGGGAACCCCAAGCGAGAAAATATCAACCAAAGAGCATCTGCGATATCTGTAGTAGATATGCTCTTAAGAGGAATAGCCTCTGGCCAACGTGTGCACATATCGACACATGTAAGGATAAACTGATGTCCTCTGGCCGACTTGACCTTAAAAGGGCCAATAATATCTATGGCCATTTTCTGAAACGGCCGAATAGGAATGTCAGCAGCCTGGATAGGCGCAGCATGTCGTGGTCCTCTAGATTTGACCTCCTGACATACCTTGCATGATCGGCAGTAAATACGAATGTCCTTATTGACAAAAGGCCAAAAGAAAGCCGCAAGGACTCTCGACTTCGTACGGGCAAAACCCATATGTCCAGCACATTGCGAGTCATGAGCATGTTGTAATATTTGGACTCTCATGCTCTTGGGAACAAGAATTTGCGAATGTGCCGACGTAGTCGAATCTTGTACCATACGTACAAGTACGCCGTTTCTCATTGCAATCCAAGATTTTCTATTTGTATCCTGATTCGGATCACCTTTCTTCGCAAGAACGAAGAATTTTTTTAAAGAAGGATCTTCTTCTTGCAATTTTATGAAAGAGTCACGAGTGATTACTAAGTGACTATCTTGGCTATCAACTTCATTATCACTATTCAGTGAAGTTTCGGGTGTTTGTAGAGCTTGTGCTCTTGTAACTACTGCATTTGTAGCTTGCATGTTATTATCTTCCCAAGCAGCAATCTGCTGTGGGGTACACTCCCTAACTCCGTGAATACGACCAATAATAAGGTCCGCAATAGGATTAGGTAAGAGACAAGCATGCACATCTCCAGTAAAGAAAGGAGTGGCAATGCGAATTACAGCAGTAGGATATTTTTCTAGAGTGCCGCCAAATGTGACACATTTAATAACCCTTCCTGTAGCACAAGATGGATCTACAAGCGATTGTCTAACACCAATAGTGGTGCATCCGGAATCGAAAAGTAGTGAGACCGGAGTATCATTAACAAGACCCTTATGTAGAATTAAAGAACCCCTCCCGTCATGCGCAACAGCAGCAGGAAGAGCGGGAAGTGGGTGACCACAACTCAAAGTAGTTATGGTACCCGGTTCGAATAAAGTACTGCATTGGGGGCATTTGTTTGCTCTCTCAAAGTCAAAAGCAGAACCAGTGACAGCGTCAAAGTTTTTACTATCAACAACATGATTACAGGCTCCCTCAGTTTCCTGTTGTACAGCATTAGCCTGCTGATATCTCTTTTTTTTGTGTTGAGATCTACCCCGACTATTATTACCTCTGAAGTTATCAGAGTTATTATTATCTCTGCAGTTATTATTGTCTCTATTGTAATTGTTATCCTGGTTCGAATTCCAGTTTCCACGATTACTATCATGTTCACATTGATGCGAACATCTATTTGTTTGGTTCTGAGGTCTTCGGCAGGAATAACCTCTATTACCATATCCTCTTTTGAAATGCTTATAATTATTAGGGTGATAGTAACGACCACTATCAGGTTGTCTCCAATTCTTCGAAGAAGAATCACCATGAAATTGATTTCCATGATTTTGACAGAAATTACCGCTACTCTTTCTATCAAAATTTTGTTGGGATCTACGAGCAAAGTTTTGACCATACGGAGCTGCCGAAGCAACTGGTAAACCTTCTTTCACCTTAGAGTTACCCATGGTTATGTGTGGGTGCGCAGTTACGTATTGGCAACAGAAATCTTCCATTTCTTTTATTGTTTTAGGTTTACGTTCATGAAGGAAAGCAAGGAAAGACTCATTGACAGACGACATGACTTTGTCTCTAAGTATTAAGTCCATAAGTCCTTCATAAGTTTTTTCCGTCTTAGATAGTTCAACCCATCGTGAGAAAGTAATGCGTATTCTTGCAATAAACTCGGAGAATTCAACTCCATTTTCAGGTAACATGTTTTTAAATTGTAGACGATAGCCGTCTTCGTTAAGCTGATATTTCTTTAACAAAGCGGCCCTGACAACCTCATAATTGTTCTTGTCAGGTTCATCCACCATATTTAATATACTTAGAGCTTTACCTGTCAGTATCCCTGATAACTGATAAACATATTTTGCTTTGTCTATGTTATGAGCTGTACATGCTTGTTCAAATCTGTCCAGATAGAACATTATGTCATCACTGGAAGGACTAAATGTTGGTAACTTAATCTTAAAAGTATCATTATTAGCCTTACCAGAAGATGAACCCTTGTTTGAATCATTACCATTACTCATGCTCGTCAATTTCAATTTTTCCAACTCTAAAGCTAAGACCTTTTCTTCATGTTCCATTTTTGCTTTCCTCTCATCAGACTCTCTCTGTAACTTCTTTCTTCAGCTTGAGCCTCATTTGAAGTCTTTCATTTTCAGCTTCTTTTTCAAGTCTTTTATTTTCAGCTTCTTTTTCAAGTCTTTTATTTTCAGCTTCTTTTTCAAGTCTTTTATTCTCAGCTTCTTTTTCAAGTCTTTTATTCTCAACCTCTAGCTGGAGTTTCTTTCCTCAGCTTCTGATTCCCTTTTTTGTTTTTCCATTTCCATTTGGAATCTCTTTTCATCCACCTGCATCTGCAGTTTCTTTTGTTCAGCTTCCATATGCAGTTTCTTTTGTTCAGCTTCCATTGCTTTATCATATCGAGCAGTTGCAAATTCTTCTAACTTATCACCAGTCTTCCCAAGCAATTTACCCTGCTCAATAAAGTGCTCAAATGTAGACATGTTGTCTAACATATGAGTCCAAAACCTGAAATAATTAACTAATTTATTTCAAACCTAAGTGTAACAAGTCTTAATTAAGCACTTGTATATTCACATCACATTATATTATCCCAGTCTCTGTGGGAAACAAGTCTCCAATCAAAGAACTTGTATATGAAATATCAGCACTCAATTCTTGATCATAAGTGCACTTCTCATTCAATAGTGCACGACACTATTCATCATTCATTTATCATCAGTGTAGTAGTAACAGTGCATTAGCATAGCCCATTAACTAATTACTATAACTGTAAACAATGACTATGTAAACACATGCAGAATGTAAACATTGAAAATGTAAACAATACAAACAATGTAAACAATAACAATGTAAACAATAACAAAGATCAGCAACAATACAAAAACTTTCGCAGAAATCAACTAAAAATAAAGCAGAAATTAATGAAATATCACAAAAAATGTGACGATATCTGCGATAGAATTAAACAAAATACATGACACCACAGTGTATAAACAAAAATGTTGTATGAAACTAAATTATAGACAAGAGTAGGCTAACAAATACAAACAAATCAAAACAAAACTAAAGAATGCGAAATAATAACGAAAACAATATTAAAACATGTCATCACAGCTAACATAAATAGCAACAGAAGTCGCTTAGCAAATTCCAGTATCGGAAATTTGCAAACCCTACAGAAAACGCTCACAATAGACGACCTCTATGACGTGGCATAATCTAACGGAGACACCACCCAACCGAGAACCCGCTGAAATATAAACATATAAATATACAAATAACATATAGACATATAACATATAGAATGAGATGATACACAGAAGACTCAGCAGAAGTATAAGGGCACAGTTTACATACAAACAGGCCACTTAACTTATAGGCTTCCAATCGTAGAACAGCAGAAAAACGGATGTCAATCAACGTCCTAAAGAGCGAAGCTCCAACGATGATGGCACATCTGAACTGCTTCCACTGCTAACACGATGGTACAAGAGCTTCTGAAATACTGTGTGTTGAGTTGTTTCGGCACTTGACCTTCTAATCCAAAAGTAAGTTGATGGAAATCGGTACTTGGCCTTCTTCAGAAAACAACCCGTTTCAACCGGCACTTGACCTTCTCAAAAAACGACAGCACTGGAACCTTGACAGCAGCAACTTGCTTGACTTGCGTAAAAGATAACAGCAGTCCGAGTTATCCGGCAACATGTAACAACGCCGGGTACTGTCAAATTCTTGTTTCCGTCAAAAAGTTGAAATTTTGACTTTTACCGGGCAACGCCGAGTACTTTGAAAATTTTGAAGATGTTGACTGTATTGAAGAATGTTAATTTCTTGAAGGATGCTGATGAATTCTTGTTGAAAATGAAGTGGGTAAGGGACCCCGTGTTTGCTAGTACCAGAATCAAACCAGCTTATGGCCACCAAATGATGCGTGATGCCATATGATGATGGATGGTATCCGCATGTCTGGTTTTGTGTAGTGTGTAGATGTGTTCAGTCAAAACAATGTTCATACAACAATAACAGGGCAATCCACATAGGACGTCAGTAAACTCACGACGTATAAAGTCAATGAGTCTTGAAACAGCCGTTGACGTTTTTCTTCATTATTTATTGTGGACGCCACAGTGACAAAATGGTTACGCAAATGTGTAGGCACATCAAACAGTCATTATCACAGCAACATTCAATACAGCAATAGACGGTAGACAGCATTACAATGATGAGTCAGATGCATGTTATATTTCAAAGTGCTGTAAATGTAGTCAGGTGAAAAACTCCATCCTTTTCTATAACAGCCAGGAGATAACCAGATGTATGAGATCAGTTCACTCTCCTTAGTTTGACTTCAGCAAGACAGACACGTCTGCCGAAGTATAAATAATGTCCTCAAAAATATCCTCTAGATAATAAAGGTTTTCTAAACCTAGTTCATTTAACAAAGTAGCAAGTAATGGTCCTTGGTACCTGCATCAACCGATGCAGTACAATGCAGCGACATGTGAGCTGGGAAAAACATCTCGTGACGACGACTTTCGGAGACAGGCTATGAATCGAAATCGCTCACGACCCAAAATCGATAGAGTTAATGAAAAAGTCAATTTACCTTGCTTTCATGAAATACACAGAAATATCACGCCTCCCGACATGTGGGAAAACACTAGAGGTATTATCTCGACTAAACGAAATATCCATAAGAGGACTACACATCCCTGACAGAACAAAAAAAAGCGGAGATCCCCTCTTCAACGAGGCATCTCTTTCGCCATTCCAAATCGCTCACTCCCACTAGTGGTGGGCGGAAACCGATCGACCAAACAACAAGACAAGTCATGCGCAGTCCAGCGCAAAAATGACAACAGCTCAAAACTTAACTGCATTCGATACTAACGCGAGAAGACAAATGCTTACCGAGAAAAGTGACTATAGATTTCAAGCAGTTGTTGCCCTTGCGTTATAAAACAGATATTGAAATAAAACGATGTTGCGAGAATTTATCACGCAACAGATACTCCCTTTATCTGGTCTGCTGAATGTGAACAAGCTTTCAAGAGTGTCAAGAAACTGATTACTTCTACTCCAGTACTCGCATACTATGATCCTGATGAATCTTTGTGTATTCAAAGTTGATAGTAGCAGCTATGGACTTGGGGCTGTCCTTCTACAAAATGGTCAGCCAATAGAGTTTGCTTCTAGAGCTCTAACTGAAACAGAACAACGCTGGGCTCAAATTGAGAAGGAGCTCTTAGCTGTTGTATATGATTTGGAACGCTTTGACAAGTACACTTATGGAAGGAAAGTTACAGTCATCAACGACCATAAACCTTTGGCGGCCATCGTTAAGAAACCTCTGAGTCAAATTCCTCGAAGACTGCAGAATTTACTGATGCGCAGCCATCGATATGACTTTGAATTCCAATGGGTACAAGGTTCCGATCTTCTTATAGCCGACACACTGTCCAGAGTTTGTATTCATAATGTCACATTGGATTCCTTAGCTGATAGAGAGAGCAATGCAGGAGCTGATGCACCTGTAAGATTACCTGAAATACCAGATGTGATGATGGAAAAGATTAAAGCTGAAACTCTCAAAGACAGCGTGCTTCAGAGGCTGAAGTCGACTATTTTGGATGGGTGGCCTAAAAGAAAGTCTGATGTACCAGCTGAGCTTATGCCTTATTTTGACATTCGTGATACTCTGACAACAGAACAAGGCATAATACTTAAAGGAGAGCGTATTCTTATCCCAAAAGCACTGAGGCCTGAAATCAAGCAGAAGCTACACGCTGCTCATCTTGCATTTGACAGCATGATGCGCCGGGCCAGAAGTTGTCTGTTTTGGATCGGCATGACGGCTGAGATTTGACAGATAGCTGACAGTTGTCCAGAATGTCAAGAAACGAAGGCAAGGAATACTAAAGAACCTTTAAACCAACACTCAAGAGGTTTATCACCCTGGGAGAAAGTTGGCACTGACATCTTTATTATAGAAGGCCGATATTATTTAGTCCTGATTGACTACTTCTCCAACTTCGTTGAAGTAGACTTTCTACCTACAATGACAGCACAGTTAGTCATCAGGAAATTGAAGTCTCATTTTGCTCGTTATGGTGTCCCTACAGTTATTGTATCTGACCAAGGTACTCAGTTTACGTCTGCACAGTTCAGATCATTTACTGCTAGATGGGGAATACTTCATGTTAAATCAGCACCAGGTCCCCATAAAGCCAAAAAATTAGCTGAATCTGCTGTGAAACTCATCAAGGGTATGATGAGAAAGACTGTTCAAAATAATACAGATGCATATGAGGCACTACTTGAACTTCGTAATACGCCGAGACAAGGGTTTGATCAAAGTCCAGCAGAAATACTGTTCAACAGGAAACTGCGTACGCTGATACCTTCTGCAGTGAAACCCGTTGCATCCCACAGTAGAGTCATTGAAAGTAGAGGCAAGAGAGACAGATCAGTGAAGACGTATCATGATAAAACTGCTCATGATCTGCCCAAGTTGTCTCACCAGCTCACACCTGATCCCGCGGACTTGGAAACTGATTTCTCCTCTCCAGGTCTACCCGAGCAACGGGTTGCTTTGCCAGACGGGGAGAACACTAGTGTAGTGAACAGTTCCAATCCTCCAGAAGTTGATCCTTCAACTCCAGCTACTTCTAGTCCTGTGAAAGCTGGCAAAGAACATTCTCTCCTACCATCTAGCCCAAGAGACCTCAAAGAGATCGCAAGAAACCCTCTTGGATGAATGACTTTGTTCACTCAGAAAGAAGGGGGGATGTTGATGTTGTATATATCTGTTTCGATGTTTAGTTTGTTTCCCACTAGAGTTACTTGCCCTTATGGGAACTCTTCTTACTTCTTCCTACTTCTAAGATGGCGAATTAAACATGTCGATCCTTGTATCTTGTGTTCAAGCTTCGTGATTATGCTTCGTAACGTGAGTATGTGTGACAGCCAGCCACGTCTCATTATATTTAATAATATTTACTACACACTGGCTTCCTAGCGCAGTGGTCTATGGTTCGATCCCCAGATGAGGCGGAAAAATTTTTAGGCCACAAACGGCTCCTGGGTCGACCCAGCCCCAAATGGGTACCAGAGATACTCTGGGAAGGTTAAGGCGGCCGGCGTGATGCCGACCACATCACCCCTCGTGTGCCGACGGTCAAGATAATATGGGCCTAACACCATATTCCCAATATGCCTCAATGGGCGTGTAACGGGTTCCTTTACCTTTTTCTTTTTTACACACGAAGGTAAATATCAACACTTTACACTACGATTCTGTCTAGCTAAAATCAACGCGCTGACTGGCGTGGGGAAAGAAGACGCGTCACAACTTAACTATTTTTATTTCTACCTATCTTTCTTGTTACTTACAAATAATAATTTTATCGTTGTATCAATGTAATTTTATCACAGGTTCCGACAGGCAGCTTGGTGCAACAAGACCATACCAAAGGATTGGGAGATTGCCATAATAACACCGATTTTCAAAAAGGGTGACAACCGACAATGTGGAAACCATAGAGGCATATCCCTTCTCAGTGCCCCTGGTAAAATCTACTCTAGAATACTAGAGCAGAGACTCAGACGCCTAGCTGAGCCACAATTGGATGAGGTCCAGTGTGGCTTCCGAGCAAATCGAAGTACTCAAGACCTAATCTTCACACTCAGACAGTTGAGTGAAAAGGCTCTTGAGTATAAGAGTGAGATCCGTCTTTGCTTCTTAGATCTGGAAAAGGCATTTGACAAGGTCTCCCGGAACAAACTCTGGGACTGTTTGGCAAGGAAGAACATTCCAACACCTCTGATTCATGCTATACAGAGCTTCTACAAGTCTTGCAGAAATTATGTGAGGACGGCAAACCATAAGTCAGAAGAGTTCAAGACCACCACTGGTGTAAGACAAGGTGATATCCTGTCACCTTATCTTTTCATACTCCTCATGGACGATGTCATCAAGGCATGTAAGGAGAGGACAAGAAAGTATTCAGTGGGGTACTGGAAGATGAGACAGGTCTGTATTTCAAAGTTGGCATTTGCTGATGATGTTGCCCTGATTGCTAAACCAGAGGCACATCTTCAATCCAACCTGCAAGTCTGGAAGGAAGAGCTGGAGAAGAGAGGGGTGATCATATGCAGCTCGAAAACAAAAACCATAGTGATATCACGAGAGGAAAGAAGACATCAGATTAGGCTGGGAGAATAGGACCTGGAGCAGGTCGGCCACTTTAAATACCTTGGAGCTGTCATAGACCGGACAGGAGGCATCAAAGAAGAGTTGGCTACCCGAAGAGCTGCAGCTGGGAGACTTTTTCAAGCCATAAATCGAGGATTCCTCAGCAAAAGAGAAGTTGGTAAGAAGACGAAGATGGCTGTATACCACTCCACCTGTCCCAGTCTTGACGTATGGATGCGAGTCATGGGCAGTGACTACAACCCACAAAAGCCAGACCCAAACCTCAGAAATAAGGTATCCGAGGAAGGTGGTTGAAGTAACAAGAAGAGACATGGTCCGCAACCAGACGATACGTCAAGGCCTAAAAACCCAACCCCTGTAGACCCAAGCAGAACAGTCCTAACTGAGATGGTTTGGCCATGTCTGCAGAGTGGGAGAAGATCGGCTACCACGGCAAGCATGGAAACTAAGAGCCAGGGATCCAGACCTACAGGACGACCCAAAGTCCGCTGGGAGGACAACATTAGACAATCTTTGAAGGACCGAGGACTAGAATGGAACCAAGCCAGGAGGAAGACAGCCGATAGAATAATATGGCGCTCTCTCTCTTACAAACCTCTACACCTCACGGTAGAAGAGGAACGACGACTAAGAAGAAGCTAATATTGCGGCCACAAAGCCTTCGTCAAGGAAAGAAAAGAAAGTGAGAGCTAAGAAAGACACGAGAAAATAAATAAATATGGGCTCATTTTTCATATCCATCTACCCAGTGTAGAACGTAGATAATACCAAGGAGTCTTCAACTTGGTATTGGCTGCAAAAGAGCGATAAACTCAGCAGTCCTAGTTAAACAACAACAGCTTGGTTGGCTGCATACAGGAGGATCACGCAATGAAGAGATAGCAGACGTGAGGAGTTAAGATGTGGCTCTGTGCAGGACGTGACGATTATTTGGGAGAGCCAAGAAATAGAGCTCATTATTTTAGCCCTGCATATTTAAAGAGAGCGAACGAATGACAGAGTGG
The DNA here is from genome assembly GCA_024509875.1 of Oreohelix idahoensis. Classification (NCBI taxonomy): domain Eukaryota; kingdom Metazoa; phylum Mollusca; class Gastropoda; order Stylommatophora; family Oreohelicidae; genus Oreohelix; species Oreohelix idahoensis. Next base: position 213,505 of record JAMPIV010008944.1, on the reverse strand, counting down.
TTAGATCGCTGGTCTCTCGAAGCAAAGGTGCCCGGTTTGATTCACGGTATCGACACACTCAGTCTACCCAGCTGTGAATGGGTACCTGACTTTGCACTTGAGTTAGGAAGGAAAAAGCAGCGAACTTGTCACTCCACCTCTCGATGCTGGGCCTTTACCTTTTATATTTAGAGAGCCCCTGGGGAAGGCTGGGAATTCACAGTATGCCACACCCCTACAAGCTAGAAACCAGATGTAACAGGTAAAGGATCCCGTTACACGCCTATTGAGGCATATTGGGAATACAGTGTTAGGCCTGTATTTTCTTGACCATCGGCACAATAGGAGTGATGTGGTTAGCATCACGCCGTCCGCCTTAACCTTCCAAGAGTTGTTAAACCAGATGTAAGGATAGCCTAACCAGAATAGAATACGCCGAAAATAAAGTGGAGCTGTAGTTACAGACTCCAAACTTAACAAATTTCGAAATAGCAGAAAAGCCACAGGAAAAGCCTAGATCAACAGTCCCAAGGATTTCTCAACGTGACATTGACTTGCGAGCGTGACAAGCTTGGCGACCATGGTTAACAACTTTCAGTTCTTTACAAAGCATGTGACCATTTATGTCAACGATTATTTCGTTAAAACTTGTTTGTTTTTCTGAATTAATTTTACTTTTTTGTCAGTGCCCTAAAGCCGGCCCTGCACACAACATGTTTGTGTTACGATAGGATTGAGGATATTAGCCACTATTGTAGTGAGCTCGGGTAAAAGTTGCACATTTTGGGTTTTAAATGTAATTAATGTATAATATGTTTGCGCGCTTCACGGTGTTGAAAGCGAAGAGCATAAGTTGCTTAGTTTTAGGATGACGTGTAGCGTTGATAAGCTAGCACGTGACATCAATGTAATAGTACCCTTATTCTGTTAACCTTGGTCCCAGACGGACGCAAGTTTGAAGTCTCCCATGTTGATGATATTTATGTAAAGGATTTTATTGATGATAAGGCTCGAGGGTCAGCCTATATTTTATGGATGCGATTGTACGTCTCATTAAGGAAATGGAGTACGTTTAGGAATTGGATATAATGGACAGGGAGCAATATTTATGAATAAGTATCCAAAGTCACATTAATCACATCAGTCAAGTTATTCATTACCGGATTGCCTATCCACGGAAGCACGTATAAATAACCTGACATGTATGACGACTTAAGGAGGTAAACTCAAGTGACGATCTATTATGTATTTGCATTATGATGATGAACTGTATTTTACATGGATTGTCTTGCCGTAATAAAAATGTGTTCGTTGGACTCTAAATAAGCAATAGAGAACACATTCAGCGACTCATAGCTTGACTGCCTGCGTCAGGACCAGCGAATCAGAGCTGGTCAAGACCGCACTCCACCTCCACGTGGTGGTCCTGGAAACAGTCTGCAGCAGTGCAGTCTGGCTGAGCGAGTGTGGATCGCAATGGGAAGGCAAACCCGGTCCTAAAATATGCCGTGCAGAAGTCGGATGTGTCGACCGAAAGGTGCAGATATCACAGCTTAGGCGTAAACAGACACAACGCAACCACCGTCCTTTTCAGGGCGAACGAAGAAGAAGAAAAAAAAGAAGGACTCTAAATACCACGGACTTATCCAGTTGATTGATATTGAAGATTACACAAGTTTGCACCATCATTCGCGTTTACCAACAAGGCACAATACGCTCTAGACCTAGAGAGCTAAATATAATAAAAGAGCACAAACCTAATATGGACATAATAATACTGAAATCAACTTCCAATACAATATGGTGGAACCAACAGAGAAGTGTATACCGGCAATAAAGTGAATCAAATATAACTCACCGGCAACAACGTCGGTAATAAACAAGACAGACCCAAACCAAACCAGAACACACCAACCATAAATAACAATGGTAACAACGTGACGGCCAGTAGTGCGGAGAACGAAACAGCAAATTAGCGACAAACGCAAGGAAGAAAGAAACAACAAACTGACGAAAAAATTTTTTTTCTAAGTCCTACAATGAAGAGAGCTAGTTTTATTCAAAATGACAATGTTTCGGTCGAATTATCAAGAATGTGTTTACGATCACAAACTCCTCACGTGACCTGCACTTTGTGACGCGATACGCATAACAACGCAAGAGCAGAAACGTCATCAGTCTGTGTGCAAGAGGAACATCAGATATCCCAAACCGTTCCAGACAATGTCGAAAGTCATTTCAAGATCAACAATGGATCCAGAACTGTACCAGTACTTGCAACCATACAACTAACTTAAAAGATCAATCTTTACCGTCGATGCATGCTAGCACTGTTCGGGGGAAAACAGTTTACTTCCAAAAAGCTAAGTAACCATTGTGTTTTGGTAAAGCAGATTGTGGTCCATTTACATTTCGTAGGCATATCTAATTCATGCATGTTACATGTACTTATATAATGTTTGTATGTTTATAAATGTTTAAGCGGGTTTGGTTGGCAGGGAATCAGAATAACTGTTATGTCAGCGTCAGCAGACCGCAGATATTCTGATCGTTCTTAGGGATTATTGAATTGTTGCAATTTCTGTACAAGAGATCCCCTAATAAATTACTTGGGAATTATCTGCTTGTAATTGCAAAAATTCAATATTATGTATTAGGTGTAAAGTTATGTGATATCTGTTGTATTTTTCTATATTAAGTTTCATTTTTATTCATTTACGTCGTTGGTTTTGTAAGCTATCACGTCCATTCTCCATCTCACTTTCGTTTATCTTATAATTGTAATATATTTGTCCGTTATAGAGTCCTGTGACGTCATTATTTTCAGTGTATGTGTTCTAACCTAGATTTGGTTTAACCTTGACACTACTTCCGATTTTCTGCTCGTTTTCATAGAATCATTTTTATTGTTTGCATTTGTCAATTGTGATGTGTTAATGTCTTGTAAAACTTTATTTTCTCAGTCGTCTTGTATTTATTAATTCATAAATTGATAATATAATAATAATATTAGAACTTGGTTAGGTATTAATATGATATAAAAATTATTTTGATTAATTTTGATTGAATTTTAAAAAACAGAGGGATTGATGGAATGACTGCAACAATTTGCACTAGTAGTTCAGTTCACTATTAGTTGTTCATCATGACGAGGGCATGATGTTATAATATATGGACAAATACTTATAAATTTATAGTTTGCCTTGATTATATTAGTGATTGATTAGTACACTGGTCGAGACATTGTACTACATTATCCACTGAGTATATATGAATAATTAAATACATTATAGTGGTGATTAATACATATAGTTGAATACAGAGATAGAGTACTACCTTAAATATGATTACTCTAGAGTATTTTGTGAAGCTTGGGGAAGCAATTTGAGAAGCACGTAAAGAATTTGATTATTATTTGATTGACTCGGAGAGTCCTATATATATATATATTTACCATGTCTAGCTTAGAGTTTTTCATGTGTAATGGACGTCAATTGGGTTTAGAGGGTGACCGTTTAAAACTATTTGCCATGAGAATGTTCGTTAGATCAAAATTTGATATTAAAGGAATAGTGCCTAATAAAGAAGAAGTGGAAGTGGAGGTAAGGCATCTTTTGCATCTTAGTGAATTAGAAGAACAGAAGGCTATTGCAAAGCGTGAATTAGAATAACAGAAGGCTATTGCAAAGCGTGAAGAAGAAGAACGTGAGGCCAAATTGAAGCGTCAAGAACAAGAGATAGAAGCCAAGGAAGAAAAGAAAATTATGGTTGCATTAGAGGAGAAGAAGGTTGATGAAAAGAGTGTTCAGGCTGAAGTAGAGAAGGTTGATACTGCTTTAAGTGCAGATTGTACATATTTAGCTCAGTTTCAGGAGCTGAAATCTGAAGTTTCCTTATTGAGATTAAAGGTTGATACACAAGAGGTGGTAATTCAGGACATGAAGAGTTCCTACCTTCAGTTAGAGATTAAAATGAACAAACTTGAACTCGAGTATCAAGAATTTAGACGTCTTCAAAGTCAACACGAGAATTTGATTGATAAAAAGTTAGCTAACCTTGAGGCGTTGCTCCTTAAGGAGAAAAATATGAATGACAAACTGAAGAGAATAAATAAGAAGCAGAGACAGGAGATTACACTCCTGAATTTAGAGGGTACGAAAGAAAGAAAAAGAGTTGATGGTCTGCTGGACGTCGTGTTGAGCAAGAACATATTGCTGAACAACAGACATAATAACTCTTTTGTACGACATACCTCAGGTACTAAGTGTGATCCTAAAGTCTCAACACAACCTGTGAAGGTTAAGAAATCATTCCGGGGGAGATACACCTTCCCTCGACAAAATACTGCCAATTCAGATAACAAATCATGGCGAAATGATCAGGTTGATACTGATCTCAAGAAAACTGTCGAGGTGGTCAACAGTAAAGATGACTTTACTGAAAATAGAAATAATGTTAGGGTTAACATGAACCTGCATAATAAAGTTCAGACATATAAGTCTGTAGGCAACGTTTTTACTTTGCACAGTAAGGAAGTGTCTCCGACATGCAGGAAACCTACTGCATCATATACTTACAGGTGTCATCCTAGGTTCAATCAGGATGATACATCAGCTAACAAAAATACTACGTATATGGGAAAGGGAAAAGTCAATTCTTCTGATATAACTAGAAATACGTATCTTCATTGTTCACAGTTTCGTGACAATGAGACTACCTATATTGGAAAAGGTGCATATTCTTGCACCATTCTAGTGCGTAATCTGCCACAAGGTACTACATGGCAGGCACTTGGGAATTTTTTCAATAATACAGCAAACGTTAAGTTTGTTCGTATTCTGCCATCATTCAATGGTCAGAATAGTGAGGCGTTGGTTACATTCTGTAACAATAGGGATGCTCGTATGGTTGTCGAGCGTGACAATGGTGTATGTTTTCATCACCATTCTCTCCATTTACAGATGGTACCTAATTCTGCTTCACGCAGATATTAGACTATTGATACTTGGTGTTATCATCTCATGTCTTTGATGACTCAGCATAGTCAGCCATCATTCCTTTTCTTTCCTAGTCATCTATTCTTATATAGGTTGATTAGTGTGAACTTTTCTTTTATATAACATTTCTTTATCTTGTCTACAATGACACTTTGTCTTTTTGTCTTATGTTTTTTTTCCGCATGTCGTTGACTGTTCTACTCATGTTCAGCCAATGCAGCATGAGCTAGTGTCTTGTCTTCACTGTTGAAGAAAGATAGGTCTATGAATGGCACGTGGACCGATACTTGCAATACAATTTTCATTAAATTGTTAGGAAAATTTTGTTAAACCTCCTATTTTGAGGTTAACCAATTTTACCAGGTTCTCTATTTCTCGTCAGATGCAGGCAATTTCTACGTCGATATTGGTTTACGCCGTAACCAATTTTACGTTAACGATTTCCAGATCGAAGAATATGTCGAATTTACTATTCCAAATGTCAAGGTCTCCTGGGACATCACACGTCTTGGGATGATATCGAAATTCTCATTTCTGATGACATTGGTACAATCTACTGATACATTCAAGTATGCTGTCAATTCTGTCGGCTCCAGATTACATTTGGGACAAGTCAAGTTTACAAAAATGTGGTAGCGGATACTTTGTCACGCAATCCTTTATCACAAACCGATGGACAAGAAATAACTCAATAAATTCAAACTGGTTTTTATGCTGAAACTTACAGAGCTTTAGTCCAGAGACTACAAACCTACAATGGATAATGAACAAACAAATCAAGTCTTTCACAAACGAAACAAGAATTTTTGGGATGACATTTCAAGTTAATAAAAACATTACAGCATCCCAGGTCAAATAAATTGACAAATAAACAGTCTTCGTACTTTCAAGATGATAACAGTTCGTTTCAAAGAATCACTTGACATTAATGATCTCGTTTGAATGTTCACGGACTTTGGTTAGTGTCCTTACGTAACTCAAGCGACTTCAAATTTTATTCATTCGAAGCACATAAGGAAAATAGGAGTGATTTGACTTACAGATGTGTTCTCATTTACTTTCGTCGGAAATAAGGATTAATCAGGACTATATGAAGAATTATTGATGGAACAATATGAAAGAAGGAAAATTTATTCGTGGAAATTAACAGTACTTACTTCGAGAACTGCCATCAATGGTACCTATACCTTGTAGCGGTATGGCAGCTTGTGTACCCTGACAATCCCCAGAGCTATGCCAGTGGGAGTTTTACTCCTGGTAGGTTCAACCATGCTGGACTGGTCTGCGTGGGTAGGGGTCAGACAAAAGCTGGTACCCTGGTCCTCCAGGTTGGGGGTTTTAGCACAGGGCCGACACCCCTGTCTGTGTAAAAAGTCACACACGTTACGGAAACAGCAATAAATGGAAATACTTTTATGCGGGACGGACATCCGGAGTCTCAGGCTCGTATGACTGACAGTGGTGAAAGCCGAAAGGAAGCCACTGGCATGAAAACGGATGCCCAGACCGCAAAACACGAAACCAGAATTGGTTTTTGGAATGTCAGAACTATGAACGAGGCAGGAAAGCTGAGACAGATTACAGCAGAGATGAGGAATTACAAACTACATATCCTGGGAATAAGCGAGAGCAGATGGACAGGAATGGGGAGAATAAAAACAGCTACAGGGGAAACAGTACTTTATTCTGGTAGAGAGGACGGTCAGCACAACGAAGGTGTAGCCATTATCCTTAAGAAAGGAATGGAAAGGTCTCTACTGGAATGGAAACCCATTAACAACAGACTAATAAGAGCAAGACTGAGAGGGAGATTCACCAACACCACAATTATACAATGTTATGCACCAACAAATGACAGCGACGAAGAGATCAAGGACGAGTTCTATCAACAGGTACAAAAGGAAATGGAAACTGTACCCAGGTACGATCTTATTATAGTAATGGGAGACCTAAATGCGAAAGTTGGAACCCACAATAATTATAACGAAAGAGTAATGGGGAAATGCGGCAGTGGAACAGTAAATGAGAATGGGGACAAATTAATAAGCTTCTGCAGTATTAACAACCTGGTCATCGGAGGAACACTTTTTCAACACAAAGAAGTGCACAAGTTAACATGGGAATCACCAAACGGACGAGACAAAAACCAGATAGATCACATAATGATCAATGGAAGATGGAGACATGCACTACAAGACGTGAAAGTAAGAAGAGGCGCAGATGTGGGAAGTGATCATCACCTAGTAGTAGCAAGACTGAAGGTGAAACTCAGAGCTGCTGGACCAGTTGCAGTCAAACAGAAAAGATACAACATCACGAAACTTAAGGACCCCCTCACCAGAAAAGCGTTTGTGGTCGACGTAAAGAGACGATATCTGATTACCAAAAGCCAGGAAAGAACAGAGACCGACGATGTGGACCAGAAATTCAACACCATCTCAACAATATACAAAGAAAGCAGCAAGTCATGCTTGGGATTCCAGGAAAGAAAGAGCCAAGACTGGATAACACCAGAAACGCTAAACACCATAGCGAAGAGAAAGGAAATGAAAAGGAAGAAAACAGAAGCTAAGTCTCCCAGGTTAAAGGCAATATATAGTGAACAGTACAGTCAGCTGGACAAGGAAGTAAAACGTCAAACCCGTGCTAACAAAAGGACATTTCTGGATGACCTTGCAAGACAGGCAGAAGAGGCAGCACTGAGAAATGAACAAAGCACAGTTTATATAATAACTAAAGCTATCAGTGGAAAACGAGGTGCAAACAACATAATGTTAGTAAGAGACAAGCAAGGAAATCTCATCACCACAGCACAGGGGCAGGAAACAAGGTGGGCAGAGCACTTCAGAGAAACACTGAATAAGGAACCACCAGAGACTCAGCTGAATGTTCCTGAGGCTGAAAGTGACTTAGACGTAAATACAGACATTCCACGAAAAGAAGAAATTATCACAGCTATCAAAGGGCTAAAAAATGGAAAAGCGCCTGGTCACGACAATCTGAATGCTGAGCTATTCAAGACAGACCCTGAACTAGCAGCAGAACTATTAGAACCACTATTTGCACAAGTCTGGGAAACTGAGACAACACCAACAGAGTGGAGTAAAGGAACAATTGTCAAATTGCCCAAGAAGGGCGACCTTGCAGACTGCAACAACTGGAGAGGAATTACCCTCCTCTCAGTTCCCAGCAAAATACTAGGCAGGATAATCATCCAGAGAATTTCAAAAGCAGTTGACCATAAACTGAGGAAAGAACAAGCGGGCTTCAGAAAGAACAGAAGATGTGCAGATCATATATTTGCCCTCAGGAACATTATAGAGCAGTGCTCAGAATGGCAGAGACAGCTGTACATTAACTTTGTTGATTTTGAAAAGGCTTTCGACAGCATACACAGGGACAGCCTATGGAAAATTCTGAGGGCTTATGGAATTCCCAGCCACATTGTTTCCATTATAAAAAGCCTCTATTTTAACTTTACGTGCAGTGTTGGATCGAGTAATGTAACTTTCGAAGTGAAAACAGGAGTACGACAGGGATGCCCCTTATCAACAACATTATTTTTGACAGTCATAGATTGGGTGATGCGCCAGACAACAGAGGGCAGTCCAAGAGGAATTAGATGGACAACGTTTTCTACACTGGAAGATTTGGAATATGCAGATGACATTGCACTGCTCGCGCATTCACACCAACACATTCAAGACAAAACTGATAGACTGAATAAGTATGGCCAGCAGGTTGGCCTGAACATCAATCTGAAGAAGACAGAGGTCATGACACTAAATGTGGGCAATCCTGAGCCAATAACAGTAAGGAACCAGAAGTTAGAACAGACAGACACATTTACTTACCTAGGAAGCATAGTAACACCTGACGGCGGAACAAGCAAGGGCATTAACAACAGAATGAATAAAGCGAGAACAGCCTTTGCTATTCTCAACAACATTTGGAAGTCTTCCCAGTACAGCACAAACACCAAATTAAGACTGTATGAGAGCTGCGTACTTTCTGTGCTTCTCTATGGTGCGGAATGTTGGAGAGTAACAGAGAAGGAAATGTCGAAACTGTCCTCCTTCCACACAATCTGCCTAAGGAAAATTCTCCGAATCTTTTGGCCAAACACCATCAGCAACCAAGAACTACTTATTCGGAGTAACCAGGAGGACATGCACACCATCATAGCTGGCAGACGCTGGAGTTGGGTTGGCCATGTCCTCAGAAGGGACCCTGATACCATCGCAAGAACAGCTATGCTATGGACCCCCGAGGGAAAGCGAAAGAGAGGCCGACCAAAAACAACTTGGCGGAGAACTGTGGAAGCTGAGATGCAAAGAATGAACCACAGTTGGGGCACTGTACGAAGGATGGCCGCCGACCGAGCAAAGTGGAATCAATTTGTTGCTGCCTTACAAGACGCCACCAGGCGTGATGGCCGCTGACTGCTTTGACGGTTGGCGGTTATGGATCAAAGAAGAAGAAGACTTCGAGGAATTATTCTGATGCAATAAAAGGAACAGAAGATAGTTATTTCTATACATACAGTATCACACACTAAGATAGTATAGTTATTTAATTGATTAATTGTAGATTATTATATTCATTAATATAGTTATGAACATTTTATATTAATACATGATTAACAGTAATTACTAGGTTAATTTAATTATATTTACTTCGATATTTTTTCCGTACGCACATCTATTCTATCCTAATCTATTAACTTACTATTACTTTCTTTACATACATTCTTAACTTTTTTCTTAACTTTTCCTTATTTTTCCTTACTTTTCGCTACCTTCCTTAACTATTAAACCTTACTTTATTTCACTTATAATAATAATAATAATAATAGCCCCTTCAGTCATAACTGACTATGGGAATGCGCCCCTGAGGTGACAGCCCTCAGCTGCTTATTTTCCTGGTGCTCCTTTCGACGTTTTCTCCTCACCTCTGCTTCTTGTGTGAGCCTCTCTTCGCCCAATCTGAGGTGGCGCCGTAAATAGCATCGCCACTTAGTGCGATCGGCAGCTTCATCCTCCCATGTTGCTGGATCCATGTCCAGTGCCCTCATATCTCTCTTGCACACATCTTTGAACCTCAGCTGTGGTCGCCCAACTGTTCTCTTGCCATCTGCTAATTGTCCGTAGAAGATATCTTTTGGGATGCGACCATCTTCCATGCGGCGAACATGGCCAAGCCAGCGAAGTCTGCGCTGTCTAAGAAGCGTATACATACTTTGAAGGCCAGCACGTGACAACACCTCGACATTTGTCACTTTATCTTTCCACGAGATGCCGAGGATGCGGCGTAGACACCGCAAATGGAAGGTATTGAGCCTTCTTTCTTGCTTAGCATAGGTCGTCCAGGTCTCGCTGCCATATAGGAGTGTGCTGGTGACGCAGGCATTATATACCGCAGCTTTGGTCTTCATTGTGAGTTTAGAGTTTCCCCAAACACGCGATGTGAGGCGGGCAAAGGTAGTTGCAGCTTTGCCAATGCGGCTGTCGATTTCTGTATCCAGTGAGAGTTTGTCATTGATGGTAGACCCTAGGTATGTGAAGTGGTGCACCACTGCCAATTCATAGTTATCGATAGTGATAACTGGTGCAGCGCCCACATCCTGACTCAGCACATTCGTTTTCTTTAGACTTATTGTGAGGCCAAAGTCCTTGCATGCTTTAGTGAAGCGATTCATCAAGCTCTGAAGCTCCTGTTGGCTTTGAGTGACGACTGCAGCATCATCAGCGAACAACAAGTCTCTTATAGTGACCCTTTTTATTTTTGCTTTTGCCTTCAGCCTTGAAAGATTAAACAGACGGCCATCTGACCTAGTGTGAAGGCATATTCCTTCAGTTGCATCTCTAAATGCATTTTTCAAGAGTAAGGCAAAGAAGATTCCGAAGAGGGTCGGAGCCAGAACACAGCCTTGTTTAACGCCACTTCGTATATCAAAGGGCTGTGACGTGCTTCCAGCATATTGGACTGTTCCCTTCATGCCGTCATGGAATGACTTTATCATTTCCAGCATTTTAGAAGGGCAGCCTATTTTCAGGAGGATTTTAAAGAGTCCATCCCTACTAACCAGGTCGAATGCTTTTGTGAGGTCTATAAAGGCGATATATAATGGTCTTTTCTGCTCTCTTGATTTTTCCTGAAGCTGGCGGAGAGAGAAGATCATGTCTGTTGTTGATCTGCCAGCTCGGAATCCACACTGTGACTCTGGATATATGCGCTCAGCTAACTTGTGTAGTCGCATTAAGATGACTTTGGCAAAAACCTTACCAACAATACTAAGAAGAGAGATGCCTCTGTAGTTATTGCAATCACTTCTGTCTCCTTTATTTTTATACAGTGTTACAATCTTGGCATCTCGCATGTCTTGAGGAATAGTTGTCTCTTCCCAGCACTGGCACAGCATCCTATGCAGGGGATGTAATAGCGTGCTCTTACAGCATTTGATTAAATCAGGAGGAATCCCATCACTGCCTGGTGCTTTGCCAGAGGCCAAGCTATCAATGGCCTTGCTGAGTTCCTCTAATGTTGGTTCGGCATCCAGCTCCTCCATAGTTGGCAGACTGTTGACACCATCAAGGGCTGCAGGCGTAACGGTATTGTCTCTAGCGTAAAGCTCAGAGTAGTGCTCGACCCATCTCTCCATCTGCTTACCCTTATCGGTTAGCTTCTCTCCGCTGATGGTTTTTAGCGGTGCCGTCTTACTTTTATGGGGGCCAAGTGCTTTCTTTATACCGTCATACATTTGTCTAATGTTGCCTGTTTGCGCTGCGATCTGGATGCTCTCACTGAGCTGGAGCCAGTAGTCATTTGCACAGCGTCGAGCAGTTTGTTGAACTTTGCTTCTCGTAGCCCTCAGGATCTGTATGGTTCTGGCACTCGGTGAACGTTTGTATTCATTCACAGCACTGCGCTTAGCTTCAATGACAGGTGCCATCACATCTGATGAAGCATCAAACCAGTCATTTGACTTTGCTGTTTTCTTACCAAAGGTGGCAAGTGCAGTACTTTGAATGGTGTTCCGTAGATGCTCCCAGTTCTCTGTAATAGTATCACCATGCTGAGGGCTACTGAGCACTTTCTCGAAGGTCGCAGTGAATTGAGCGATCATTATTATTATTTCACTTAGGTATATTTATATTTGTATAACATATTTCACACACTACATTTAGTTAATCTTATAGTTTATTGGTCTGTAATATAATATTGATTATTACTTCATACTCTTCTTAATTAAGTTATAATTTTATTTAGAGACATAATTGTTTAATTCTTAGTCGACACTCTGACAGTTGACAATTCTATTTGTTAACGTGACATTTTTTTGTAGTTATTGACATGAACTAAAGTTGACTACAACTTTCGACGATGTTACGTGATACGTAGGTCGATAATCTGTTAAATTTTTACTTTTTTCACATAACTATGAACCGTCGGACAGGGGAATGTTACGATAGGATTGAGGATATTAGCCACTATTGTAGTGAGCTCGGGTAAAAGTTGCACATTTTGGGTTTTAAATGTAATTAATGTATAATATGTTTGCGCGCTTCACGGTGTTGAAAGCGAAGAGCATAAGTTGCTTAATTTTAGGATGACGTGTAGCGTTGATAAGCTAGCACGTGACATCATTGTAATAGTACCCTTATTCTGTTAACCTTGGTCCCAGACGGACGCAAGTTTGAAGTCTCCCATGTTGATGATATTTATGTAAAGGATTTTATTGATGATAAGGCTCGAGGGTCAGCCTATATTTTATGGATACGATTGTACGTCTCATTAAGGAAATGGAGTACGTTTAGGAATTGGATATAATGGACAGGAAGCAATATTTATGAATAAGTATCCAAAGTCACATTAATCGCATCAGTCAAGTTATTCATTACCGGATTGCCTATCCACGGAATCACGTATAAATAACCTGACATGTATGACGACTTAAGGAGGTAAACTCAAGTGACGATTTATTATGTATTTGCATTATGATGATGAACTGTATTTTACATGGATTGTCTTGCCGTAATAAAAATGTGTTCGTTGGACTTATCCAGTTGATTGATATTGAAGATTACACAAGTTTGCACCATCATTCGCGTTTACCAACAAGGCACAATACGCACTAGACCTAGAGAGCTAAATATAATAAAAGAGCACAAACCTAATATGGACATAATAATACTGAAATCAACTTCCAATACTGTACAATATGGTGGAACCAACAGAGAAGTGTATAATAATAATAATAATAAATTCTTTAAGCGCCAAACACGGCGCATAAGGCAGAAACCAGTGCTCTCCAGGTTGTTCTTTGTGACGCCACTCCTCTTAGCTCTTGCACATTATTTAGGCCCAACGTTCTTCCTTCTCTTATTATTGTTCTTCTGAGTGTTTCTTTTGGTCTTCCTTTTTTCCGCTTACCCTCAGGAACCCAAGTGAGCGCCTGTAGTGGTATTCTGTTGTTTTGCATTCGTAGGACATGACCGATATATGACCATCGTCTTTTCCTTATATAGTCGGAGACATATTTCTGCCTAGAGTCTTCTCTTATTTGTCGATTAGTCTTGAATTCTTTCCAACTGATGTTCATGAGTTTTCTAAGACATTTGTTCTCGAATGTATTCAGCTTGTTCTCCAATGATTTTGTTATTTTCCAACTCTCACAGCCGTATGTTAACACTGAGATAACATTTGAATTAAACAGACGAAGCTTGGTATGTATATTCAATGATCGTAATTTCCAAATGTTAGATAATCTATTGAAGGCGCTAGCTGCCAAAGCAATTCTAGTATGGATTTCTCTTGTTGTGTCACCATCCTGAGTCATTTTACTGCCTAAATAATTGAAACTTTCAACTTTCTGTAGTTTTTCCCCGTTCAAGATGATATCAAAGGTCTCGTTAGAAAAGTTCATAGCTTTAGTTTTAGAGGCATTTATTTGGAGACCAATTTTAACCGAGAGATGACACAAATTATTTATTGCTTCTTGGGATTGTCTTGGTGTTGAACTTAAGAATGCTACATCATCTGCGAAATCCAGGTCCCCCAGGAATTTTCCATTTGTCCATTTTATACCCAATTGTTCATTGTGGGTATAGTTTCTCATAACCCAATCAATAGCTATTCCAAAAAGTAGTGGTGACATAATACAGCCTTGTTTCACCCCTGTTTCTACTGTAAACCATTCTGTATTCCCTTTATTTGTTCTAACACAACATCTTGCATTGTCATATAGCGCTTTGATTATATTCACATATTTTGTTGGAAAACCATAGATTGTAAGTATCTTCCACAATGATGGGCGGTGTAGACTATCAAAGGCTTTTTGAAAATCGACGAAGGTGATAATAAGTGGCGATTGCCTTTCCACTGATTCTTCTATAATTGTTCTTAGTGTGAATATTTGATCAATACATGATCGTTTCGGCCTGAAACCCGCTTGTTCTTCTCTGATCTTTTCGTCAGCATGCAATTTAAGTCTTTCTAACATCATGCAACATAATAATTTTCCAGGTACCGATAATAGAGATATACCACGCCAGTTATTACAGTCTGATAGATCACCTTTCTTCGGTAACTTTACAATAATACTGTCTTTCCATTGTTGTGGTGGTTGTTCTTCTCTCCATACTTCATTTATAATATCTAAAATTCTCAAGAGGTTGTTGTCATTAACTGCTTTAATCATTTCCCCTGAAATTTCGTCAACTCCAGTGTATACCGGCAATAAAGTGAATCAAATATAACTCACCGGCAACAACGTCGGTAATAAACAAGACAGATCCAAACCCACCATAACAACGGTAACAGTTTGCATTTCAATACATGAAGCAGCTGTGTAGATGGCAGAAAAATTGATCAAAGCCTTCGGAGGTCTTTTATTAGCCAAGGAGATTGGTGTGTAGAAATAATATTGTTTTTATTAGCTCAGCTATTTAACGATAGCACAGAAGAAGCATCTGTCTAAAGTTGTATTATTCTTTTTAACCATGAATGTTAATTAAAGAGCAGAGTCAGGTAGGTCTCTACCCACTTACAGCTGGGCTGACTGGAGCATTGTCGTAGATTTTTGATAGGGGAATTAAGACTTGGGTTGGTTCCTTCTGAATAGATTAGAATGAGTGATAGTCGCAGTGGGAGATGATAATAGAAAATAGATTTCCACGAGTGAGGTGGTAGAATGTGATAGAGGCTGTCTCTGAGATCGAGAATTCTTCTCTCTCTCTGCCTATCTTCTACGACAGCTTTAGAGAAGTCAGACAGTCTAAACACACACATAAATATATATATATATATATATATATATATATATATATATATATATATATATATATATATATATATATATATCCACTCACGTGCACGCACATACAAGTGACGACAGTTAGACACACAGACGTGGGAAAAACTATAACAATGATTATATAGATATTCTAGAACGAGCTGACCAACACGCTGATTTCAATTTAAGGACAGTTTAATTATCAATATAAACTTCCACCACAACACATAAAATTACATCAAAACATATATATAATAGTCAAAAAATCAATGAATAGCTACAAGAAAAGATAGACCCACAGTTATGATCTTCCCTCGATGTTTAGCCTACAGTCCCGTTAGGAGAAAGATGATAGCCCAAAAGGTCTCAGATACATATGATTGAGTCTAAGATTTTCCCCTTTTAAGGTATGCACAGACTTGATACTATGACCTATTTTAAGGGAACATATAGTTAGCCAACAAAACTTGCATAAATAAGATTAAGACAGCAAAACATGGGTGCCAAAATATACAACAGTAAAGAAACATTCTGACCAGCGTTCACTCTATTCATTCAGCCGTGGCCACGTGTTCTCTTGCATACTTACAGCTTTGATGACAGCAACGGGAAACATAATTTTAGGACATTTACATACAGTATCGTCGAAAGCAGTCTTGACCAAGAAATCCCCAGTTCCAAAAAGACGGGTTGAATTCTCTGCTTCCGGGAACGATTCCTTGGGTGTTCTTACTTTTCGGATGTCTGTTAAAGTCACATTAAAATTGTCCCGGCACGAGCGCTAACAACGAGCACAGTGTCAACTGATTAAGATTCTAGAAAGGAGGAATGTCAGGTCGGTGTCTTCTTCCAGTATAGGAATTTAGTTGGTCACACCACCGCTTATCAACAGTGTCGGAAAAAAATTATTGATTGTAATATCTTACTTGCCACAAAGGCTAAAAATGTACTAGAGAGTTCGTGCAGAAATAATATCTGGCGCAAAGGCACAGTATAAGCATTTAGTCTTTAATAAAAACCGTTAGTGAGAGTTGTACTCTGTCTATTATGGAGACACACGCACTGTCAGACAGGTGTTAACTTGTAAACCCACATGGTTAAAGATAAAATGTTTCTTCTCTCAATTTGTACTCAACGCTGGCAAAGTTGGGTTAACCCAGTATTCACTGAATAAAGAAAAAACACATATGAAATATTTTACAAATTATGTACTCAATATAACTTACGTTTTGAACTGCAAGCGTACAGTTGACTTATCATTTAAAACTTCCCGTTAAATAAGTTATATTCATAAAATCATCAATCCTCGTGAATTAGGAATACATACGTATTCCGTCAACACTCATGAGGCATCTAGCATTTATAAGTTAGTTTAGAAAAATTATTCTCGTCTGATTATTTAACAGTTAAATTAAATTCATTAATAGCCGACTGAGTTTAAGCTAAAAATTATAATTTATTCTGTTTTCCACTGTAACTCATCAGCTAGAGAATATAACAGACTTATAAATTATTCACTCTGCACAAAAGAACTCGGGAAATAAAATAAGCGATTTAACACTTTGAACACTTCGAAAAATACTAGATATAATATATATATATATATATATATATATATATATATATATATATATATATATATATATATATATATATATATATATATATAATATTTACCTCAACACAGAACTACTAAGAACTTAAACCACTTCGACCAAACTAAATGCCATCTCTATTAACAGAGATTCTTAAGAATCGAACGAAGGCTTGTTCTAGTCTTGACTGCGAAGTTACTGAGTTAATTAAATCTCAAACTCTCGTTTAAGATATATGAAACACACACCAAGGATGTGCCCTATTTCCAAATCCACGCAATCTCTCGTCTTTCCTAACACTTACGTTCCTTAGACGCTGGCAATAATATGCCAAACCTTGCGTCTTCACACCTACGTTAACAAACTGACCGAGAGCGATCGTGTCAGCTAAGAAATGCTAGACACTCTGTCTCGTACTGCGCCGTGGAGATGTCGATTATCGCGCCTCACCTGAGTGCTCAGCCGATGCAACTCGTTGTGACAGGTGAAAATGCAGACGATAGTCTGCTCGTATGTCTGAGATAAGCGAAAATCACAGTTTCGTCCACTGACATCTAATGCAATAGAATGCATTTAACGCTCTCTCGTCTCGTGCAGAGAGACTGACACGTTATGTCATAAATGCGTTTCTAACTGAGAAAACGAAACGGCAAAGAGAGAATGGGAAAAAAATAATGTATATAATCGCAAACTAACGAATGCGAAAATATTACGAAAAGGATACAAGAGTGATAATAAGGTAGAGGACACGGGTAGAGAAAGAAAGGAAAATAGAACATTTATTGATCATAACTCTCTGTGACAAGCATGATGCTGCCATATTTTGAAACCGATATTCAGTAAATCACATGCCAAGGTATAAACATGTGCCTTTTGGACCATTAACAAGACGGGAGCAATGACACACCGAACGCGAGAAGAGAGTATGTATGTTAGTTTTAGTACGATGTGTATATTATATTTCAATAAATGAGGAGGCTGCTGTAGAACTGATAAGGAAACAAATACATAAATTAAAAAAGTAAAACGGTATAAAATCAGTTTTACAAGTTAACGGTACACAGGATACACGGGAGGTTTCACCTTTCATCAGCCAGTCACAAACAGGTGACAAGGACAAGAATTACATACAGGTCAAAGAAAGATACCGTACTACAAACACATACGATGATGAGAAACATACAAAAAAGAGCGATACTAGCAGATGAAAAAGTAAACAACAGGTGATGAGTGAAAAAGAATAATAATAACGCAAGAAAATCGCAAAATAGAAAGAAATATCGAAACAAGAAAGTAAATAATCTACAAAACGCAAAAGGAATTTTTAAAAACTGCTAAAATTAGTCCTGATTATATTTCACTCATTACAGACAGCCAACATTATTCACATACTGAGACCAAACCGGTACTGTCGATAATATAGATTGTAGTCTTCGCCAGAAATCTCCAACTATTTTTTTTTTAATAGTGGGGTATGTTATTCCCTACCTCCTCAGCAATACTTTGCTTGCCGCATCGTATAGCTAGAAAGTGCTTGAAAAACGGGTTCCCTACGTTCTTTGGTCCCGGTAATGATGATCATCTTGGCGTTCTGTTAAATTTCTCGGACTTCCTATTCAGTGTTTTTAAATTAATGAAGAAAAATATCCCGTTCAACCTCTGATGGGTTATAATTAGGATATATATTGTTTTCAATTCCAAATAATATGAACAACTGCCGATATGAGAAAGTGGCATCACATTTGTCAAATCACTGTAAATAGGGAAAATCACAATTACCAATTATGCTTATATGTTAAAAAAAACAAACAAAAACCGAACAAAATCAAGAAGAAACTCTGAACAAGGATAATATTAAAGTGGAGGGGCGTAAAGGCCTGGTGGTTCCAGTGATATAATTGACTTTAACAGATAATTAATTGACTTTCATCTGTTAAAGAGTCATATGTATTGTAAGAACAGCATCAGACTGTAGCGGGAGGTTTAATTAGAGTTAGATATCTATATAGGAATCCAGGTATGTCATATGCTACCAGGATAGTATGCCAGTAAAGAGTTCTGGTCTTACAAGTAATACCCCAGTCTTAGAAATAAGTACTGGTGTATGGATATCATATAAATAGTCAGACTGTGAAAACCCTGGCCAGTTGGTAAGAAGTTGTACCAGGATTTAAGGCGTCTCCTCCCTGTGACTATCTTATGATTTCTATATTCTAGGGGATAAGTAAAATGAACATTCACTGAAACCACAAATGGAAGAAGTGAATAAATCCTCAGGTACAGTTAAAATAGTTTAATAATTACACTAATATTCTATTTCTACTAGTTGGAAAAGAGCATATACATATATATAAAAGTATTCACACAATTACTATTATTGTCTGTTTAGACTTCAAGATCTTAAATATTAAAGTTACTGCAATCTGCAATCACTGTTTTTAGTCTCTTGACTTTCCAATTAATTGTCATCAGTTGACTGAACTATGGATTTTCACTATTAGCTGTTTTATATATATTGTGGTGGTCAGTGTCCTAAGTGACACTTATCTGACTCTTGATCCTGCTGACACGGACTGTCCGTTGCATATATCAGTATCGGTAGACCCAGCACTAGGGATGCCGAAGACCAGGTGAAGTTCACTCTTTGGGGTCCTGCACGTTTGTGGGATTGCCTCTGATGAACAACACAGGTTTCTGATACTGGACAGTCTGGTTTGAGTTATTTCATGGAACCTGAAACATCATAACAGCCTTGGCTAGTATCTGGCTAGACTTGTAGCTGACTAGCACAGATGTCAGACCAGTCAGTCATCAGATGTCACCGTTATACAATCATAGTAAGTAAGGACATCATTTCAGTGATATAGCATTAATATTTACATTTCAATTAAGTGTAACTGACTAGCACATAAGTCAGACTAGTCAGTCATCAGGTGTCAAAGTTATACAGTCATAGCAAGTAACATCATTTCAATGATCCAGAATTAATATTAACATTATCAGTAATAAACATCATCTGGTTGATTCTGCTCCTATACATCCTTTCATATTCTATAACTTGATCTTCCCAAATCACATCAGGAACAAATTCAAATACTAATTCCATTCTTAGCATCTTCACAAAATTAATACACAAATAGATAAAGTGAGTGCCCGACTGACGAAACGATAGTGTTGCTTTCTTCAGTAGCACTATTACATAATTATTGAATTGAAACTGGCTGTGGAACACTCCATTTTACCAGCTGTAAATGGGCACTCAGTTGTGTGCTCGAACTAGGGAAGGAAAAGGCAGCGAGGAAGAGGACTAGTCACCTTAACCTCGTAAACGCGGTATACCATTCATTTCCCTATGGCAATCTCTGGTCAGGGGACTGCCTTTATCTTCGTAAACGATAAAGCATTTAATATCGACGAGATACAGCATTTAATATAATAAATATTTTCTATTTGGCTGAGGGACTAGTTTGAATACCTTTTAGTACAAACAACAATCATCCATAAAGCACATGTTTAAATCATATTCAAAATAACAATACATTATATCAATGAATATTATACAGGCATATTTTGTGAACTCTACATATGAACCTGAAATAAAAGAAAAATTATTATACACGGTAGTTATTCTAATTTCGCTTACCCTCAGACTCCAGATACTGACTGAAACTTATGGCGATTCGCTCACACTTCAGATAGATGTAGCGTAGTGGCGATTATCTGCCGTCCGTCCGTCTGTCTCAAACCTCTTTCGATGTGTGTCTCTCCAGTTTTACCGTTACGCTTATATACGCATAGCGCGAGCGTATCGGAGGGTACTGACGTCACAGCTTAGAACTAGGCCTGAAAAATCTTTCCCGAACAGCGATTTCAGCCGATCTGTGCGTCGACTGAAATTTTGCCTTTATCATTCTCGGCATATATAATATCCATATTGTTCCATCTTATCTTGTTTTATACAGTTGATAAATCTCTCCCTCCTATCCATGTAATTTCCCAAACTGTTATTTGTTGATTTCAGTATTTAGTACAGAAGTGGGTTTACTAGTGTTTCAGCGTAACTGTGGGCAGCCGTAATACGCATATATCTCCGTAAATGATAATTTCCTACCGTTTCTTCTATTATGCAGTTATACATAATCCTTTCCTGGACCACAATGTGAAATTCTTTTCATAATGGTTCCCTTCTGCTTTTATATATCCTTGGCGATTTCCTCTGTCTGATACACATTTCGCTGATATGCCGCCATTTTGAAAGCGGTCAATCGATCGTTGACGGGTTTATAAATCTACATGAACACGTTTGCAATGACTTGAAACCAATTTTGCGACATAGCTCCCCCATATTTTAAGCTGGATGAAATCTAGCTTAACTATTGGGTACAAGACAATTGCAAATCGACCATTCCGAGGTTAGTTTGCCTTCCTTCTATCTTGCTCTAGCTCTGTGGGATGGCGACTGAGAAAATCTGCGCCCACATTCTGTTTTCCAGGAATATATTCAATAGTGAAGGAATATGGCTGAATCAAAAATGACCATCTTAGTAAGCGAGTATTTGCGTGACGTGATGACGCCAAAAATGACAGGGGTTGATGATCGCACTGGACCACAAATGGTTTGCCATACAGATAGGGTTGAAACTTATTGATGGCCCACACCAATGCTAAACATTCCCTCTCTATAGTAGAGTAATTCCGTTCTGCCGTGTTCAACCTGCGGCTGGCATAAGCAACCTGAAAAAGTTCCTCATTCTGGGTCTGAGATTTTTGCAAAAGCGCGGCCCCAATTCCTTCATTGCTCGCATCAGTCCGTACTATAAACTCTTGCGTCATATCTGGCAGCTTCAGAATAGGCATACTAGTGAGTTTATGCTTCAATTCTGAATATGCATGCTCACACTCTGCAGTCCACTTTATGGTGTCAGGTTTTCCTTTCTTTGTCAGATCAGTCAAAGGTGCACATAAGGTGTTGAAGTCTTTGATGTATTTCTGGTAGAATCCACCTAATGATACGAACGACCTCACATCTTTTTTTGTCTGTGGTCTAGGTGCATTCCTTAACTTTTCTATATTTTTGGGATCAGAAGACATGTTTCCCTGACAAATTGTATGTCCCAAAAATTCTAATTCCTGACATCCAATTACACACTTGGTTGGACGCGCAGTCAAACCTGCCTCTCTGAGTCTATCCAGTAACAGTGATAGAGAATGTAGATGATCCTCAAATGTTTCCGTGGCAATGAGAATGTCATCCATAAAATTGGTGATGGTTGAATTTTTCAAGGGCTCCAGCAATCTCCTCATCATCCTTGAGAATACGCTTGGTGCGTTTTTCAACCCGAATGGTAGCACATTAAATTCGTAGTGACCATCCGAAGTGCTAAAAGCCAGCATGTGTCGGATCTCGAGTTTGACAGGAATCTGGTAATATCCCTTACTTAAATCGACCTTAGAGAAATATTTTGCAGTACTTAGCTTCGAGAACAGCTGATTGGTATCCGGTAATGGATCAGCTTGGGTTTCCGTGATCGCATTTAATTTCCGGTAATCAATACACAGTCGGTGTTCTCCACTTGGTTTTCTCAACAGTACAACACTTGAACTGTAAGGTGATTCTGACTTGGAGATGATTTGTTCTTGCAACAAATAATCAATTTCCTCCTTCAATGCCTGTGCCTTGGCATATGGTATAGGGTAGGTCTTCATGCAGATTGGTGTTGGATCGATGACCTTCATATCATATGTCAATAAGTTGGTGCATCCTGATTTATCAGTTAACACATCTGCATGTGTTTTTAGAACCTCTTTAACTTGCTCCCTCTGCTCCTGAGTTAACTGAGTACTAATTTTGACTTGTTCATATGTCTCAGTCGGTCTCAATGGATACTCTATTGAGGTTAATGGTTCACGCTTCATTTCAGTTGCGATGGCCAGAGTCATCATATGGGCTACCTCCGTTGATGTCCTGTCATAATATTTCTTTAACAGATTGACATGATACACCTTTTCTTTGCCCTTCTTGTCAATTTTGTAATTAGTCCTCGAAAATTTCTCTAGCACTTTATATGGACCCTGCCAACCAATCTGCAGTTTGTTGTTACTGCTGGGTAATAGAAGAAGCACTTTTTCTCCAACAGCAAGTTCCCTATCCTTGACTTTCTTGTTATAGTATTCAGTATGCTTCTTTCTGGCTCTGCGAAGGTTGTCATTAGCCAGTTTCCAGCCTGCTTTCAGTCGAGATGTCAACTCATTTACATACTGAATTGATGAGGTGACACTTTCCTCTGCCTTCTCATCTGTCCAAGTCCGCAGCAATGCTTCCAGTGGACCTTTTATAGGCCGACCAAACAACAATGTGGCCGGTGCCATTCCTGTGGAATTGTGTGGGACTTCCCGGTATGCGAATAATGCAGCGGGTAAGTATACATCTCATGTTTCAGGTTTTTCACTTGCCAGCTTCCTGAGAATAGAAATGAGCGTACCATTGAACCGCTCGACTTGACCATTTCCTTGTGGGTGATAAGGAGAGCAATGATAATGTCTGGCTTGAAAAATCCTGAACACTTCTTGGGTTAGCTTTCCCTTGAACTGGGAACCATTGTCCGTCAATATTTGATGTGGGAAGCCTAACCGGGTGAATATTGTCAACAATGCCTCTGCCACATGCTTAGAATCTATAGATGCCATGGCTACGGCCTCTCCCCACATAGAGCATGTATCAACCAGAGTTAAGATATAACTATTTCTTCTCTTAGTTCTAGTGAGGGGTCCAACAATATCCACTGCAACTCTCTCGAATGGAGTACCCATGATTGGCATTTCTCCTAGAGTTGCTGGTGCAGTACCATGCTTGGGGGCTACCTGTTGACACTCTGGACAAGATTTCACATATCGTTTGATATCTTCCGTGATCCCTGGCCAGTAATAGTGACAAGCTATCCGTTGACTTGTGGCACCAATTCCCATGTGTCCACTAAATGGAATAGCATGTGCTAGCTCCATAACTTTCTCCCTGTATGACTTTGGTACTACCAGCTGTCCATGTCCTTGAGGTCCTGTACCAGCTTTTCTATACAGTAGTCCATTTTTCATATACAAGTCTCCTTTCTCTGGAGGGTTATGGGCCTTTGGCAATTTGCCAAAACAAGGCTTCAATGTGTCATCTTCTGTTTGAGCCTTTTTCATCTGCTCTGGCTGAGTATTGTTAGGATTTTCCTCCTCTTGTTTGGTGCTCGACCTGGTCTGGACTGCTGCCATGACAACAGGTTTTATTGGGTCACCTAAAAATACATACCTACACCCCAATATCAGCGGGTATATAGGGTCATCTAACACTGCGGCTGTTATCGCTCCTTCCACGTAGCGAGATTTCACATTGATCCTAGCTATGGGAAGTGTCATGGTTGCTGTTCCCTTAGTTGCTCCTTGTATTTCCACGGTCTCTGTGGTAAGTTGATCAGGGTGCACTAGGGTTGAACTCACGACTGAGTCAAAATCTAGGCCGGTATCATATAAGCACATGACTCGAGTACCGTTCACGGTTACGAGTTCACTCACAGGGGGATGACGGAGGCTATTCTGACTCCCAGTCAGTTCCATCATATCTGTCCTATTCCCTGTTGCTATACATGCAGCATGATGAGGAGTCTTCCTTTTACAATCTACAGTGTTGTGGTTGCTCATCTTACAAAATTTGCACCACTTATCTCCCTGTTTGTAGGGTTTCTTTTCCTGAGTCTGAGGGTTCTTGTCCTTATTATCAAATCTTGGCTTATTTCTGT
This sequence comes from Oreohelix idahoensis, assembly GCA_024509875.1. Taxonomy (NCBI): domain Eukaryota; kingdom Metazoa; phylum Mollusca; class Gastropoda; order Stylommatophora; family Oreohelicidae; genus Oreohelix; species Oreohelix idahoensis. The sequence goes on along the minus strand of JAMPIV010008944.1, from coordinate 188,859 downwards.
ATGGATGATCCTTCTGGTCAAACTGGGTATTCTGCGGTGGTGGCTTATATCCTTCTACCTGCTTTCTTTTTGTTCCTACCAATTCAGCTTGAGCTGCTTGGTATCTCTCTGCACATTTCAAAATGTCTTCCAGCCTCTCTGCTCCTTGTTCCATAAGGAATTTCCTCATTTCTTGAGGCATGGAATCTTTCACTTGCTCTAACATAACCATTTCTTTCAGATCCTCATAGGTTTTCTGATACTTACCTAAACTACTCCATTTCAACAAATACGTTTCTAGTCTAGCTGAGAACTGGTTATATGTTTCTCCAGGCAGAGGTTTAGAAGTTCTAAATTTCTTCCTATATGCCTCTGAGTTCTTTTCATAACGGATGAGTAAGGCTTGCTTTAGTATTTCATAATTTTCCTGATCTTCTTTGGGGAGTTTCAGAAACACATCATATGCAATACCTCTCAATCCCTGAGATAACTTTAAACTCCATTTTTCCTTTTCCAGTCCATATGTAGAGGCTAGCCTTTCATACCTATCTAGGTACGACTCAATTGCGTCCTCCTTTTCAATAAATGGATCTAGGTGGAAACTCATGGCTCCATTTGCCATGTTCTGAAAAGAGCTATTCTCAGAATGAGGTGAGCTATTACCATGGGTGCTAGTCCCAGCTTGAAGTTCAAGTTCAAGCTGTCTCATTTTCAGCTCATGGTCTCTCTCTGCTTGTAACTTCCTTTCTTCTCTCTCAGCCTCTGCTTGTAGCCTCCTTTCTTCTCTCTCAGCCTCTAATTTCTTGGCTTCTCTCTCTGCTTCTAATTGCTTTGCTTCTCTCTCGGTGTACTTTTCACATTCCGTCGTGACATACCGGATCAGAGCGTCACCATCCATGCCAAGCTCTTTTCCCACCTGCAGTGTAGCAGACCTAAATTTGACCAAGTCAGCCATGATGTATCTGTAGTCTAGTAGGGTAAGTGATCTTACTCAATCTAATTTACTACAATATAATTAAATTAGTTAAAATTAAAGTTAATTAAACTGACTTCACCATATATGAAACAGCTTTCTTTATCTGTACTCAATGGTACTCCTACAAAAAAAAAATTTATATTTTATTCCTACTATGTTTACTCTTTCCAAAAAAAATTACAAAAAAAAATTTCCAACACAGCAGAAATAGAAAGTTGGCTCTGGAATATCAAAGATATCCCGCAGACGAGCCCCGACTGTAGCGGGAGGTTTAATTAGAGTTTGATATCTATATAGGAATCCAGGTATGTCATATGCTACCAGGATAGTATGCCAGTAAAGAGTTCTGGTCTTACAAGTAATACCCCAGTCTTAGAAATAAGTACTGGTGTATGGATATCATATAAATAGTCAAACTGTGAAAACCCTGGCCAGTTGGTAAGAAGTTGTACCAGGATTTAAGGCGTCTCCTCCCTGTGACTATCTTATGATTTCTATATTCTAGGGGATAAGTAAAATGAACATTCACTGAAACCACAAATGGAAGAAGTGAATAAATCCTCAGGTACAGTTAAAATAGTTTAATAATTACACTAATATTCTATTTCTACTAGTTGGAAAAGAGCATATACATATATATAAAAGTATTCACACAATTACTATTATTGTCTGTTTAGACTTCAAGATCTTGAATATTAAAGTTACTGCAATCTGCAATCACTGTTTTTAGTCTCTTGACTTTCCAATTAATTGTCATCAGTTGACTGAACTATGGATTTTCACTATTAGCTGTTTTATATATATTGTGGTGGTCAGTGTCCTAAGTGACACTTATCTGACTCTTGATCCTGCTGACACGGACTGTCCGTTGCATATATCAGTATCGGTAGACCCAGCACTAGGGATGCCGAAGACCAGGTGAAGTTCACTCTTTGGGGTCCTGCACGTTTGTGGGATTGCCTCTGATGAACAACACAGGTTTCTGATACTGGACAGTCTGGTTTGAGTTATTTCATGGAACCTGAAACATCATAACAGCCTTGGCTAGTATCTGGCTAGACTTGTAGCTGACTAGCACAGATGTCAGACCAGTCAGTCATCAGATGTCACCGTTATACAATCATAGTAAGTAAGGACATCATTTCAGTGATATAGCATTAATATTTACATTTCAATTAAGTGTAACTGACTAGCACATAAGTCAGACTAGTCAGTCATCAGGTGTCAAAGTTATACAGTCATAGCAAGTAACATCATTTCAATGATCCAGAATTAATATTAACATTATCAGTAATAAACATCATCTGGTTGATTCTGCTCCTATACATCCTTTCATATTCTATAACTTGATCTTCCCAAATCACATCAGGTACAAATTCAAATACTAATGCCATTCTTAGCATCTACACAAAATTAATACACAAATAGATAAAGTGAGTGCCCGACTGACGAAACGATAGTGTTGCTTTCTTCAGTAGCACTATTACATAATTATTGAATTGAAACTGGCTGTGGAACACTCCATTTTACCAGCTGTAAATGGGCACTCAGTTGTGCGCTCGAACTAGGGAAGGAAAAGGCAGCGATGAAGGGGACTAGTCACCTTAACCTCGTAAACGCGGTATACCATTCATTTCCCTATGGCAATCTCTGGTCGGGGGACTGCCTTTATCTTCGTAAACGATAAAGCATTTAATATCGACGAGATACAGCATTTAATATAATAAATATTTTCTATTTGGCTGAGGGACTAGTTTGAATACCTTTTAGTACAAACAACAATCATCCATCTGTCTGTCTCAAACCTCTTTCGATGTGTGTCTCTCCAGTTTTACCGATACGCTTATATACGCATAGCGCGAGCGTATCGGAGGGTACTGACGTCACAGCTTAGAACTAGGCCTGAAAAATCTTTCCCGAACAGCGATTTCAGCCGATCTGTGCGTCGACTGAAATTTTGCCTTTCTCATTCTCGGCATATATAATATCCATATTGTTCCAACTTATCTTGTTTTATACAGTTGATAAATCTCTCCTTCCTATCCATGTAATTTCCCAAACTGTTATTTGTTGATTTCAGTATTTAGTACAGAAGTGGGTTTACTAGTGTTTCAGCGTAACTGTGGGCAGCCGTAATACGCATATATCTCCGTAAATGATAATTTCCTACCGTTTCTTCTATTATGCAGTTATACATAATCCTTTCCTGGACCACAATGTGAAATCCTTTTCATAATGGTTCCCTTCTGTTTTTATATATCCTTGGCGATTTCCTCTGTCTGATACACATTTCGCTGATATGCCGCCATTTTGAAAGCGGTCAATCGATCGTTGACGGGTTTATAAATCTACATGAACACGTTTGCAATGACTTGAAACCAATTTTGCGACACAGACCTTCACATTCCCAACCACTGTAATTTAATCTATCAATGTGGTGCAGTAGCTCAACTCACAGGCATGAGAGGAAGTTAAGTCCACGGTGACAGGGGGAGGGGGGGGGGTAACCTCACGGTTTTCAATTGGGGCGCAAGCTAGCCACAAGACGAAGAGGGTGCAGTTTCATAAGTCTTCCCTTGCCGGTTTCTACGGAATTTCATTCTTCTTCTTCGTTCGCCTTCAGACTTCCACATTTATGACTCTAATAAAGGCAGTAGTCAACTCAAGGTTCCCGACATCTCCAAACAGTTTTTCGTTGACAAAAGTGGGTTGTTGCCATATGCTACTTCGTTCATTACTGTAGGTTGGGCAATACTGCAGGAGGTGTTCGACCGTCATCGGGCTGGTACCGCAGGTGCAGAGATCTGTTGCACCAATCTTGTATTTGTGGTATAGATGGTATCTCAATCTGTTGTGTCCAGTGCGTAGCCAAAAAATGATGACCTGTTCTTTCCTGGATAGTTGATGATATGCATCATTTTTCAAATGGACCGTGTGCTCTCTTTCCAATTTGGACTTGAATGTAGCCTTTATAGTAGTCTTTGCCGTTGCGTAAGTTGTCTCTATATCATTTTGTTGTAAGGCACCTCCTTCCTTAGCAAGTTTGTCTGCCTCCTCATTTCATGGTATGTTGCAATGGGCTGGTATTCACTGGATAGTGCACTTGTTGAAGCATTTGGCCAGTCTTTCAAGGGAGATTATCAGATCTTTCAATCCTTTAGTTTGATGGCTCTTCAGCGCTGATATTACTGAGAGGGCATCTGTAAAGATTACTATCTGTTTTTCTGCCTGTGCTTTGCATTCAATAAGAGTTTCAGCTGCCTGTTTCAGGGCTTCTGCTTCAGCACTGAAGTTATTGCAGTATTTGCCAGTGGCAATTGCCATAGAGTGGATTCTATTCTTTAATTTTATGAGGATGCCGGCACCCCCATTTTCAACTGCATTTTTAGTTGAACCATCAGTATATGCATGTGTCCAAAGCTTTGCTGGGAATTTTTGGTCAATATACTTAATTGCTATACACTTTCTTTGTGTTTCTGTCTGTGTTCCCTTACTTTCAATGCCTGTAGGATCAGATTTTAACTCAGGAAAGCATTTTATTTTCCACAGTGGGATAGTTGAGCTTGTTGGGATTTTCTTTGCAACTGAGTTTGCTAGCATGGTATTTTTGCTAATTTGTTCATTCAAGACTTCTGCCATACATTCTCGTTGTGCGCCACGGATAACGGCCCCTCTCGGGATCTGAACTAAACTGGAAGAGTATCTTGGAGCCCTAAAGATGTGTGCAGAACTCACCGATGAGTGGTATATGCTCTGACACCCATCATCATCATCATCATCAGTTGCCATCTCCACAACGAAGGTTGGCTGTAATGGATCTCCAACGTCTTCTGTCTCTTGTCTTGATGGTGCACTCTGATAGACTCTTTCCTGTCCATCTCTTGATGTTGTCTTCCCACTTATAGCGCTGTCTTCCCCTTGCACGTTTGCCTTCAACTCTCCCTTCTGTTATGGTCTTCTGCAAGGTGTTATGCCTTTTTATGTGGCCAAAGTATTTTAGCTGTCGAATTTTGACCTCCCTCATTAGTTCTCTTTTCATACCTAGATTTTCTAGGACCTCCTTATTTGTTTTCATCTCTTTCCATGAGATACGCCCCATTCTTCTATATATCCACATTTCAAGAGCCTCAATTCTTTCATCTAACTGCTTATTCATCGTCCATGTTTCTGCACCATACAGAAATGCAGAATATATATAACACTTTATGATTCTCAGTTTTAATTTGTGAGATAACTGTTTGGATGTCAGTATATGTTTCATGTTGTTGAATGTAGCTTTGGCCATTCCTATTCTCTTCTTGATTTCTGTTTCACATCTGCCATCTTCTGTTATTATATGACCGAGATATACGTAGCTCTTGACTTGTTCCAGGATTTCCCCATTTACGCTTATCTTTAATGTGGGTTTATCGTCTGTTTTGCTAATTATCATAGTTTTTGTTTTCTCAATATTAATGTCGAGTCCATCCATATTCATGACTTATACTGTTCACTTGCTTCACTAGTTCTTGTAACTCCTGTTCGCTTTCAGCTAACAACACGGTATCATCTGCATATCTAAGGTTGTTTATTGACCTTCCACTGATGTTCAGTCCTGGTATTTCTTGTATCTGTTTGAAAATTTTTTCGGTGTATAAATTAAATAGGCAGGGGGACAGCACACAACCTTGTCTGACACCTCTTTTTGTGTCTATGTATGGTGAATAATTCCTTCCAGATCTTACTGTGGCAGTTTGCTCCCAATAAAGGTTACTGAGTATTCTTATATCTTTTCCATCAATACCTATGTCTTCGAGGCATTCAATTATTTTCTCATGATGGACTCTGTCAAAAGCCTTCTTATAGTCAATGAAGCACATATACATACTTTTTTGGACCTCTGTATATTTTTCTGCTAATATTCTTAGGCAAAATATTGCCTCTCTTGTTCCACTGTTCCGTCTAAAACCAAACTGTTCTTCCTGGATTTCGCTGTCTACTTTACTTTTTATTCTTTCCTGTATGATTTTGAGCAGTATCTTAATTGCAAGACTCATCAGGCTGATTGTTCTGAAGTCTGAACATTCTGTTGCATTTGGTTTTTTGGGCAATGTTATAAAAACTGATGTCTTCATGTCGTGTGGTATATATCCTGTATCGTATACATCGTTGCATATTTATGTGATTGTATCTATACCAAAGCTCTCCAGAGCTTCTATCATTTCAATTTTTATGTTATCCATGCCTGCTGATTTTCCTTTTTGTATCATATGAATGGCATTCTCTACTTCTGATCTGAGAATGTTTGGGCCTTCATTAGAATCTGGTGATGGTTTTTTACCTCTGTTGTCCTCGAATAATTCTTTTACGTATTCTGCCCATCTGTTTGATATGTCTTTCTCATCAAGTAATATTACACCATTTTTGTTCTTGATACAGCTTCCTCCTTGTGCAAACCGTGACCGATTTGATAATTTCTTTATTTCTTCATGCATATCTCTTGTCCTGTGCTTTGCTTCCAAGTCTTCTATTTCCTTGCATTTTGTTTCTATCCACCGTTCTTTTGCTTCTCTACACATAGTACGTATGTCATTGTTTTATATTCTGGAGTGTTTTTTTGCTTTCTTTCTTTCGGTCATTTTATTCAAGATGTCATCTGTCATCCAAATTTGATTTTTCTTAGACTCCTTTTTAGGTAAATTTGCATTTGCTGATTGTATGCTTGTTTTTAAGCATCCATCAATCCACTCCTAAATCATGGGTCAAATGATAACTGAGTGATCAGTGAATGATCCCTAGTCTAAGGTGGACCAGTGTGCCAAGAGACTAAATGGCTGATGGGCAAGCAGTTGTGACCTATACTGTATAATAGGGGAACTACAGAAGTGATTGCGTCATTAATAGGCTGGACTGCCCATGGTAAATTTCCGGTGTTATGTCTTGCGGTCCGCACTAGTGACCCGTCATCGAAGCATCATTTTTGGTGATGCCTAGATGGCAGGGAGGATAGTATGATTCGCTTGCATAGCTAGGCGGGGTTGTCGCACGGAAGGTCCTGGGTAAGCCACTCACGTCTGTTGTCTAGTGTTCTACTTCTTTATTTCTTACGAGTGCCTGAAAACATACCTTTATGTTTGTCTAACATTTATAAGCAGTTGTGAACACTGGCTGCCTGGAGGGCGGGTGGGACGGAGCCAGGCAGATGGACTCCGTAAGGATATCCCTTGCCTCTTCCCTGGTATGGTGGCTCTACCAGGGTGACTGAATATTTCCACAATTTATTGCAAATACACCATGAGTATTTTAACTATCCAGGATCATCGTGGGAGCTACGGAGATCGTGCTCTGTTGTTGATACCTGCAGCAAATGAAATGAGGAAATACAAATAGGAGAGAAAGAAAAAGAAGGACAGGAAAGAAAAAGTTCAGCAAGAAAGCAGATCGCCTCTCGATGAAATATGTGCTTATAGGATACTGGAATTGCCGAACTGCCAATCAACGGGCAGCCATTATACGAACAATCATCTACAATTTCGATATCCTCATTATCCAGGAGACAAATTTAAAATCCAACAGTGTTATGAACAGTGGCGTATTCTCTATGTGTGCTGTGCGTGCTGCGCACACCTATGCCCGAAGGAAAATACAAATTTAATGTATTATTCTATAAAATATTTCTCTTATAATGTTCTGCTTTCGGACCGCACGCATCAGGATAACGGATTTTCCCGCATAGAATCTACGAGTATATTTAGTTTCAGTTTCCCAGACGCATTTTATAGTGCAGTTTTTTTGGTTGGTAGCAATCGCCCGAAGTTTCTCGGGTAATTCCGTCACTATGCGTGCTGCACCTTTCGTTTTTACGTTTGAAGACTGGTTTGTGTGGATCGGGGTCATGGCCAGATACATCAATACAATACGAACATGCGTTCGGTGGTCTTGCAGCTCTCGAGTTGTAAAAATCGGCTGTGTCCGTCCAGTGTTTTTTGTGATTAATTTTTGTTAGTTGCCGGGAATGCAGATTATTACAGTGACAGTGAGTTTCAAGTTGTAAGTTAATTAGTATTTCTGAGATAATTGACATATACCCCTAATAACTATCGTTGCGTAATTGAATATAGTTGGTTTTTAAATTAAGAGGGGAAGAAGTTAAATAGTAGGCGTACATATTCATTTTAAGTAGCAGCACGCCTAGCTCGCACTACTCAGGCTACAGTTGCTATGCAAAGGAGTGGAGAGTTTACAATTTATATGCTCATGTATATAAATAGGTAGAAGCATGTTTTTTTATTTTTTTTAAACATGAAATAAAAAATATCATTCATTCTATTTCTATACATGCAGTGGGCCTGGATTTTAGAAACTGGTTGTTGGAGGAATATGAATAACGAGTGCTAATATGTGAAATTTCCAGCGTTTTTTTTCCCCCCTACATCTCTAGACATAATGAAAATCAGTCCTTTGAATATAACTTGCAGCAGTGATAGCTCCAATGTATTTTGTCTAGTGGGAGATATGTATGAGTAATTTTGTATTTACATGTGTTCATACGCATGCAGGACATAGTGTTTCTTCTTCTTCTTCCTCGTTCGTCCTGAAAAGGACGTTGGTTGCGTTGTGTCTGTTTACGCCGGAGCTGTGATATCTGCATCTTTCGGTCAACACATCCGACTTCAGCACGGCATTTTTTGGGACCGGGTTTGCCTTCCTTCTGCGATCCCTACTCGCTCAGCCAGACTGCAGTGATGCAGCCTGTTTCCAGGACCACCACGTGGAGGTGGAGTAGGGTCTTGGTCAGCTCTGGTTCGCTGACCCTGATGCAAGCAGTCAAGCTATGGGTCGCTGACTGCATTCTCTATTGCTGCATCTTTGGGATCCGGACATAGTGTTTAAGATGATAATATCAGATACAACAAAAACAGTACAGCTTATTCACTAAAGATTAAATGAACAAGGCAACATATTTAATTATTATACGCTAGCACTGAAAAATTACAATTCATGAGAACTTTATAATTACTTGAAACCACTCCTACTGAAATATCAGTTTACCCATTTCACCTTTACTGTTGATAAGAACAAAGTCTTTAAGCTGATATGCCCCTAAGTGTTTTACATCTAATGTATGAAAGTCACTGCGCTAAACGTGTTTTTCAATTTTTTAATCTGCTTTGTTCATTGTAAGAATAAGGGTTAAATACCCAACTCATAAGGGAGTTGCATCCTTAGTATAAAGAAAAGGCAATTCTACTTATCTTAGGGATCACGTTGTGTATCCCTACTGATCTGGTCAGCGCATTTTAGCATATTGTCCAAGATTTGTAATGTCTGGATTTGCGAATCTTTGTCAAACAACCATCTTGAATTTGCGAGGACAGTTCATTTTTGTCTCACGAGTTCAGAAAGAATTGGTACGAAGTGGGAATGGGAGAGAGTAGCAGCGAGTGTGTTCGTGAAAGGGACTCGAGGGTTCAGTGTAGAATTACAGCAATTGGAGACTTGTGTCACTCTTAAGACAAAAGAAATGGGTTTGTTTTAAAAGCAGTTCTGGTGGGGATGGACCCCACTATCCCATAAAAAGTCGCCACTACTTGCACTAATAATCGAAACGTTTAAGAAGAAAAATATTTTAATATTAAGTATAATATATTTACAACTAAAGAAAGACAGAAAGACGTTTAAATGTTTTCAGTTGACATTAATTTGTTGCATAAAATACTTACCATTTTACAGAATTCAGCTTTTGCCTTGGTTATTCTACTCTTCTAATATGAATTTCCCACCTGGTGTTAACTTTTCCCAGGCAGCTGAATCTGTTGACCCGTTTTGAAACTGTACCATTAACTTTGATGGCGCATTCTAAAGATGTGACTGTCATTTGTCTATTTTTTTTACTATAGCAGGCTAAGACCTTCATTTTCACCTACCATACCATTATTATTTTATCAATCGAGCAATTTTTTTTTTCAGTTTGCAAATAAAACCGTATCATCAGTAGCATATCTAAGTCATTTATATTTAATTATATCCACTAAACTAATATTTCTGACATTCCCTTTATGGATCAGTATATTTTCACTGTACAGCTCAGGTACCAGAAACATTTGTTTAATGTGGCTGCAAATTCTCATTGCTGCTGTTGGTTGCCAGTATATCACTATATGCTTCTGCAATAGCACCAGGTTTCTTTGGCTAAAAAGTGAATATGTATTTGTTGTGAGTGCTTCAATTTCATTCTAGACATACGAATCCCACTATAATATTAATAGGTCTTTTTCTTCACTATGCCAAATTGGTTCTGTTATCTGTAGAAATGATTTAACTTTCAACATGGGTCGTCTTTCTCCTTACGGTTTGTCTGTTCACTATATTATTACAGTACTTTGCCGTTTTTATTTCCTGGATCATAATTTTTTTTTTTTTTGCGTGTATGTTTTGTTGTGTAGATTATTTTCGTATTCTCTTTTTCCCCTACACTATGAGCATGTGTCACTTTCACCAAGGCCAGAGCATTTCTTTCATTTTCTATTTTGCTGTTTTTTGTTGTTGCTAAATTCTTCATGTCATGTTGGTATTTCTTTCTTGATATCTTTTCTCATTATTTGTTCGTTCATCTATTTTGTTTAAATGTGTTTACAGTTACAGTTTTCACGTAACCTACCCACATTTCTTACCTCTGTCTCCCGTTTGCCACTGTCGATAATGAAGAGCAAATCCTAGTGCAGTGAGCAGAATCTGATCATTACAGACACGGAGTTCCCCCATAAGCGCATGCGTGCATACACTAGATGTGGGCCAACGGAGAGTGAGAGGTCAGTGATCGACTGTGCCATTGTTCGGAGAAGCTCATTCAAATATGTCCGAGGTGCTAGAGTCTGGAGGGGGCCAGAGATTGGAAGTGATCACTACCTGCTAACAATCAAAAGAACAACTGAAAGAGTTGCTCGGCCTGGGAACTGCCCAACATCACGCAAGAGACCAAGTAAACGAGCAGGAGAAATGAGCATTGGGACCTGCAGGCTGGGAGAGCCAGAGGTTAAGACCAGGTGTCAGGGGCTTGTTGCTGCGGCGGTGGGCAACACGGAAGAGCGACCTGATGACTTGGAGACCCTCTGGATTGGATTCAAGGATATCATAGGGACAGCTGCTGCGGGGGCGTGCAGTGAGGTCCGACTTGGGAACGGGGGAGGGGGGCGCCTTGGTGGACGGAGGAAGTCAGAGAGAAGGTGAGGGAGAGGGAAATGGCGTGGAAACAATACTTGGGAGCTGGGGGCACAACAGGACAGGTGGAGAGATATGGAGAGTGTGTGACACTCAGGGCGGGGGCGGGGAGCAGGGTGCTAGCGGCAAAACAGAAGTCCTGGGAAGAATTTGGAGAAGGGCTGGAGAAGGATGCGCGGGAGAACCAGAGATTGTTCTATAGGACCCTGGGGAACATGAAGGGGGAAGGACAGTGCCCTCTCGGATTTATGGAGGACAGGCGAGGCGGGTTGCTTGCTGCCCCGGTGGAGGTGGTGGGAAGATGGAAAGAATATTTCTCAGAACTCCTCGATGGTGAGCATGGTGAAGCATCTGAAATGATAAACACTAGCACAGAAGAGAAAACCAATGATGGTGAAGATGACATAAAGATGGAAGAACTGAAGGCAGCACTGGAGAAAATCAAGATGGGCAAAGCAGCAGGGCATGATGGTATAACACCAGAAATGGTTAAGTTCATGGGAGCATCGGGCGACCTATTGCTCTTAAGGGTTTTACAGGCAGCGTGGTGCGGCAAGACCATACCAAAGGATTGGGAGATTGCCATCATGGCACCAATTTTCAAAAAGGGTGACAGTCGACAGTGTGGAGACCATGGAGGCATGTTCCTTCTCAGTGTCCCTGGTAGAATCTACTCTGGGGTCCTGGAGCAGAGACTCCGACGCCTGGCTGAGCCACAATTGGATGAGGTCCAGTGCGGATTTCGAGCAAACCGAAGTACTCAAGACCTAATCTTCACACTCAGACAGCTGAGTGAAAAGGCCCTTGAGTATAAGAGTGAGATGCATCTTTGTTTCATAGATCTGGAAAAGGCGTTTGACAGGGTCCCCTGGAGTAAACTTTGGGACTGTTTGGCAAGGAAGAATATTCCAGCACCTCTGATTCATGCTATACAGAGCTTCTACAAGTCTTGCAGAAATTATGTGAGGACAGCAAGCCATGAGTCGGAGGAGTTCGGGACCACCACTGGTGTAGGACAGGGTGATATCCTATCACCTTACCTCTTCACGCTCCTTATGGACGATGTCGTCGGGGCATGTAGGGAGAGAACGGGAAGGTGTTCGGTGGGGTGCTGGAAGATGAGACAGGTCTATATTTCGGAGCTGGCATTTGCTGATGTTGCCCTGATTGCTAAATCAGAGGCGCATCTCCAGTCCAGCCTGCGGGTCTGGGGGGAAGAGCTGGAGAGGAGAGGGATGGTCATGGGCAGCTCTAAAACAAAATCCATGGTGGTATCACGAGAGGAAAGAAAACATCAGATTAAGCTGGGAGAACAGGTCCTGGAGCAGGTCGACCACTTTAAATATCTAGGAGCTATTATAGACCAAAAGGGAGGCATCAAAGAAGAGTTGGCCACTCGAAAAGCAGCAGCTGGGAGACTTTTTCAGGCCATAAATCGAGGATTCCTCAGCAAGAGAGAGGTTGGTAAGAAAACGAAGATGGCTGTATGCCGCTCCACCTGTGTCCCAGTCTTGACATACGGATGCGAGTCATGGGCAATGACTACAACCCATAAAAGCCAGATCCAAACCTCAGAAATGAGGTGTCTGAGGAGGGTGGTTGGGGTAGCAGGAAGAGACATGGTGCGCGGCCAGACGATACGTCAGGGCCTAAAATCCTACCCCCTGCAGACCCAAGTAGAACAGTCCCAATTAAGATGGTTTGGCCATGTCTGCAGAGTGGGAGAGGATCAGATACCACGACGGGCATGGGAAACAAAGAGCCAAGGATCCAGACCCCGAGGACGACCCAGAGTCCGCTGGGAGGACAACATTAGACAATCTTTGAAGGATCGAGGACTAGAATGGAACCAGGCCAGGAGGAAGACAGCCGATAGGATAGTCTGGCGCTCTCTCTTCCAAACCTCTACACCTCACGGTAGAAGGGGAACGACTAAGTAAGTAAGATAACCTTATTCAGAATAATGTGACATGTTTAGAAAAAATTGGGCCTACTTAGTATGACTATGACATTGGATATCATAGATATTGAGTGACTACAGTGCATAGATTTTGAGCATTGACACTTTAAATTGTGCGTCGAGCATATTGGCCTTTTTATGTCCTCCATTTCTTACAATTTAAAGTAGTTTTTAACACAAACATGACCTTATATGTGCTTATACATGTTATTTGTGATCCTTTGGTGATGTCAAAGATGGCCCATTTTCACTTTCAGGCGGAGCGATAAAATTTCTAAGTAAAAAAATGAAATAAAAATTCATAACTATTTTATTTATAGACCGATATTGATTTTTTTTTTTAATTTTGTTTTTTTAATGTACTTTCTAAATATCTTATTGAATTGTCAATTTAACAAATATGAAAAATCAGTGTGTGGTACCTACTTGTTCATTCATCCTGTTGTTTGGATCATGTATTGTTTTTGAAATGTTTCAAAGTTTTGGAGCCACACACTATGGTATTGTTACTTACAGACATATTTTAATTTACACTTATTGGTCAATATGTTTCAAACACTCAGTGATTACAATCTATAAAGTATTTGCGTAATTTTGAATACGGTACGACCAACGTTTAGATCTTTTCCCATAGCTACATTAGCACACGAACAACATACTAAATAACTCCCAGAATTATAAATCAACATATATAACTCAAAATAAAGATTTTGACAATTTTATTGCATGAAATCAATTCAACCAGAGCTGGTAACATTAAGATATGACGTGTCGCAAACTGTCTCTCTCCCACACCCTTTCTAATCCTCATGGAGGTTACATCTTGAGCTTGGTGCGTCTCCAATGGCGTCTCTTAGCATTGTATCTATAGAAGGAAATAAATATTCAACAGTGATAATACCTTCTATAAATAAAAATTAGGTAATCCAAAAGCATCAGACATTTTAGTAAAAACTAAAAAATAGAACTATATAAATCATATCCTTGTATCCTACGAGCCATGCATGTAGCGTGTCAGTTTGGTCAAAGACTCCCTCATGTATGCACTTCACACTTTATAAAACAAATGTATTATTTGCTTATACGGCTTTCACTAAATATTTTTCAGGCACTTTAGAACTTTATATATAAATATTTTATTACCAATATATACAAGGGGCTTGACATAAGTCTTGGGCCTGACCATGAAGGACATGTCACAGAGAGCTGAAATTTTGTTTAGTGTTGATTCCTTTTCAATATAGCCACCGTCTGAATTAACACACTTCTGCCATCTCTGCTTGACCTTGAAATGACCTTGAGAGTAGAACACCCTATTTTTCAAACTAAACCAGTCATCACATGCCAGTATAACCTCTTTCATCGCTGTCAAAATGATTTCCTTTTAGCTGTTTTTTAAGATTTGGGAATAGAAAAAAGTCTGATGGAGCCAAATCTAGAGAATGTGGTGGGTGTGGAAGAATTTCAATATTCAAATCGTTGGCTGCTAGCTGCACAAGCCGTGCTTTGTGAGAGGGCGCGTTGTCTTGAAGCAAAGGAAGATTTTGAGTGCTCGTTTCCTGGTCACAACCTTTCTTAGTTTTGTGAGAAGATCTGCATAGTACTGTTCATTAACTGTGTTGCCACGAGGCAGATAATCTTTCAAAAGGACACCTTTGCCGTCCCAAAAAACAGTCAGCATCACTTTTCCTGCAGATTTCTGCGCCCTCGGCTTGACAGGTGTTGGGGAGCCCGGGGTTTTCCATTGCATGCTGGCAATTTTGGATTCAGGTTCATAATGGCGTACCCAAGTCTCATCTACTGTCACCATGGTCTCCAAAAAATGTAGGTGTTTTTCCCTGAAACATCAGAAATTTTATCACAGCTCTGGCCTCCTCCTTTTCCATTGTTTTGTCAAATCTTTGGAGCAGCAGATCCGGTCAATAGGGTACATTGCGCCGTGCACCGTAGCGGGAAAACTCATTGAAGAAACAAACTCGTATTTTACACATTCAGTGCAAATATGATAAACTTTAAATGTGCCAAGTTTCATCTTCCTCCTGAGACTCCTTCATGGTCAGGCCCAAGACTTATGTCAAGCCCCTTGTACAAGGGGATTGACATAAGTCTTGGGCCTGACTATGAAGGACATGTCACAGAGAGCTGAAATTTTGTTTAGTGTTTATTCCTTTTCAATTTAGCCACCGTCTGAATTGACACACTTCTTCCATCTCTGCTTGACCTTGAAAAGACCTTTGGAGTAAAACACCATATTTTTCAAACTAAACCAGTCATCACATGCCAGTATAACTTCTTCATCGCTGTCAAAATGATTTCCTTTTAGCTGTTTTTTAAGATTTGGGAATAGAAAAAAGTCTGATGGAGCCAAATCTGGAGAATATGGTGGGTGTGGAAGAATTTCAATATTCAAACCGTTGGCTGCTAGCTGCACAAGCCGTGCTTTGTGAGAGGGCGCGTTGTCTTGAAGCAAAGGAAGATTTTGAGTGCGCGTTATCCCTCGTTTCCTGGTCACAACCTTTCTTAGTTTGGTGAGAAGATCTGCATAGTTCTGTCCATTAACTGTGTTGCCACGAGGCAGATAATCTTTCAACAGGACACCTTTGGTGTCCCAAAAAACAGTCAGCATCACTTTTCCTGCAGATGTCTGCGCTCTTGGCTTGACAGGTGTTGGGGAGCCCAGAGTTTTCCATTGCATGCTGGCAATTTTGGATTCGGGGTCATAATGGTGTACCCAAGTCTCATCTACAGTCACCATGGTCTCCAAAAAGTTTTTTGACACACTTTTTGAGCAACTGTTGACAGCAATTTACCCTCGTTTGCTTCTGTTCACGTGTCAAGTCGCGGAACCCAGCATGCACATACTTTTCTCATGTTCAGTCTTTAGTGTAAAATTCTATAAACTGTTCTTTCATTCAGTTTTACTCTACTAGCTATCTCCACAATTGTCATTTTTCGATCCTGGTCAATGATTTTCTTCACTCTTGTTGCATTTTCATCATTGCACTCTGAGGCTGGTCTACCAGATCTTGGCAGATCAGCAACATTTGAGCGGCCGCACTTAAACTGTTGACACCAGTTTTTTACCGAAGTATATGAAGGACAAGAATCATGAAACACTGGTTCCATCTCCCTGTGTATTTCTGTAGGTGTTTTTCTCTGAAACATCAGAAATTTTATCACAGCTCTGGCCTCCTTTTCCATTGTTTTGTCAAATCTTTGGAGCAGCAGATCCGATCAATAGGGTACATTGCGCCGTGCACCGTAGCGGGAAAACCCATTGAAGAAACAAACGCGTACTTCACACATTCAGTGCAAATATGATGAACTTTAAATGTGCCGAGTTTCATCTTCCTCCTGTGACTCCTTCATGGTCAGGCCCAAGACTTATGTCAAGCCCCTTGTATGTTTACAGATGTTTCTTAACTCTTACAGGACGAGGAGCCAGTTATATTGGTCGACGTTTCTAGCCTTAGATGACGGGAAGCCCTGAATCTTGGTCGACATGTTTGAACTAAGTTTTTGTTTCGTTTCATCACAGCTAGAAGTTTTCGATGACTGGGAAGCGGAAGTATAGCCATTTTTATTATTATTTCTAAAGCGGGAGAGTGATAGCGTCACTCTTTCGAGTAAATTCAAGCCGGTTACGATTACAACCTCGTGTTTTTTTTACGAAATTTGGGTTACCTATTTTCGATACATATTTTCGAAGGCATCTAATTCATCTTCTCGAAAGCGACCTGCTCGTTTAAGTGCTCAGCAGGCCCTTAGTTTGCTAGAAAATTTCAGCGAAGATGAGGACGGCTATAGCAGTAGTGATTTTAGTGCTAATTCGATGAATAATTCGTCTTTCAGTGATGTCGATTCAGAGAATGAAGGTAGGCCTATTATGTTAGAAAGAGTGGGCGTGGTTCTATCACCTAACTTTGATTCTTCAACATCAGACCCAGTAGGACCTAATTTAGTTTTACAAGAAGGGGAAAGACGAAAACAGGAGTGTGTCAGAAATATAGAACTAACAACGAATAGCTTTAGATTTCAACCTAAAGACGGAAGAGCAGTGGGTGTGTCCGCAAATTTAGGCCTAAATGAATCATCTACCCCGATCCAGTGTTTTGAAAGCCTTGTATCATCAGCTGTAAGGGAGGAAATTTTAAAAAGCATAAACTGCTTTGCAGAAATTGAAGTACAGAAGCATACATGGAAAGTAGTTAGAGTATAAACTTGATGTGTGGTTTATTTCCAAAATGGATATAGTTTACAGTGATTTCTATATTGGATGGTGGATTAGCTTCAATTGGTAAGTCTGATATGTTTGTTTTGTTTTTTGTTTAGTAAAATATTTTTCTGTCTCGTCTTTAGGCCTAACTACTTTATATTCATAAAAATTTTCACAATCTTCATTCATTTTCCTTTTTAAATATCTATAACATGACTATATTCAGTTAAAAACTTTGAAATAACTGACTCTTACATGGTAAATCTATATGCAAAACCTGTGCCGCAGAAAATTTGTGACAAAAGAGTGTCTTTCCTTTTCTTGAAGCCAATTGAAAAGTAGTTAGAGTATAAACTTGAGCCATATGTATTTTATTTCCAAAATGAATGTAGTTTACAAATATTTGTATCTTGGATAACATAAATGATGCATTAGCTATCTTGAGTGGGTAATTCTGATATGTTTTTTTTGTTTGTTTTTTTTTTGGTCAAATTTATTTTCCCAGTCTCCAACTATTTTATACTCATACAATTTTTTTTTAAATTATAAACTGAACATATTCAGAATCCTCATCCATTTTCCTTTTTAAAATATATATAACATGACTATATTTGTTAAACCAACGGGCTGATCACCCATTTGCCAGTCACTTCGATTACGGAAACAACAGCAGATGGATTGATTTGCCATTGCCCTAAAGACGCCAATAGGCGTGATGGGAAACAGTGGCAAAGAAAACCTATCTGCTGTTGCCCTAAGACGCCACTAGGCGTAATGGCCACTGACTGCTTTGACGGTCGGTGGCTAAGGACGGAAGAAGAAGAATATTTGTTAAAAACTTTAAAATAACTGACACTTACATGGTAACACTATATGAAAAATCTGAGTCGCAAAAAATTCCTTGCGTAAAACATGGGAAAACCCCTACGTCCTGAAAGAGCTAAAAAACGAATGGGGGGGGGGGGAGAAAGAGGAGAATTCACACTTATTTTGTTATGTGGGTAAAACCTAAAAACCACACGATAGAAAGAGTTAAGATGAATGGCACCCTATGTAATTATCAAGACCTATACCATTTCCTGAAATTAGAGCATCTGAAAACAACACAAATGTACATTTCAACAATGTGAGGGGGGAAAAAAAACATTCACGTTCATCTACAAACTTTATAGAATGCGCCCATTGGTAATAAACAGTTTAAACTTCTAACAAGATTTCATGGCAACATTTGCACCACAAACCCTGTGCAGTTCCTGGGAATCTCTGAGGAGACAAAGAATGAACAGGGCTACTCTTTCATCATGCATGCTGCAAGAGGCGACTAACTTGAGGCTAGACGAGGGACTGATAACCTCCTCATGTAAAACAAACTGCAAGTTTCCAGTAAGAGAACCAACCGCAGTGACAACTCCAAAAGGAGCAAAACAGTAAAACGACGACACGCTCCACACAGCTCTAGAATATAGGGACTATCTTGATTCAAATGAGTCCCTCTTTAGCTAGTCCAAACTAATGTAGGCCTACCTGATTGTGTTGCCTGTTTTCATGCGAACCCACTGAGGAATAGGTCTATTTTGTTTCATTTTGCGAGCAAGTTTGCTCTTTATTCTAAAAGTCTTGTGGGCACCCTGAAAACAATAGAAATGATGAAGACAGGTTATCCACATTTTAAAAAAAAATGTTATTAAAAATACCAACAGTAATACGATGACCATAAAAATACAGTATGCTGCTTTTCAAATCCAGTTTTTTTAACCACTAATATCTGCTACCGCCATTATCAGTTCTCAGAGATCTATCCAACTACTGTGCACAAAATATGCTGTCCAATTTTCGCTGTACGCCATTGATGTAGTTGAGCATGTTATTATTACTGCTGTGTGACGTGTCTGGAAGCACAGCATACAGCAATAAAAACACTTAGCATTTCAGTTAATGTGTGACCATGAAGCTTAAAAGGAAGATTGCTGTTCATTTTCATGGCCAACTGCTGTTTCCTACCTACCTTCTACAATTTTAGGGACACAGAGAACATTCAGATAATTAAATATCAAAAAAAAAAAAAACTAACAAAAACGAGATAAAATAAAACAACAATAATATTCAAGTGGAGAGGGTATAAAAGACTGGTGTTTCCAGTTAGATATTTAATTGACTTTCACTTGCCATAAGTCATATGTATTGTAAGAACATCATCAGACCTTGACCATCACAATTACTATATAAACTGTTGTTCTTGTTAAATACTGTGTGACTATATTATGCAGTTCCCTAGGTCTGTTTATTCCCAACACCTCTTCTACATTTATAGATAAATTTGATGCCAGCAAATAATCTAATATTGGGATTCTCATTTGTTCAAACCTCTTACATTTTAACAAGAAATGTTCTGCATTATATTCTTGAAGACATCCTGTACAGTAAGGTTCTTCTATTCTGAAATAGCCTTTTCTCAGCTGTAGTTTGAGAAGCTTCTTATTACTGAGAATTTTCAATTATGTCACAATGGATTGAGGCAACCCCTTCTTCTTCCTAATCTGTTTCAATATGGCAGGAATCAGTACATTTGTGGTCCGGATTTTATTGCGTGCTTTCAATTGTCACACTTTCTTTCTTTCTCTGCTAAGAAGCAGACTTTTGATATTGTCAAATCATTTTGACACTCCTTGTGGATGATAATACTAAACATTTGCAGGAGCGGCTGAGAGAACATTATCAACAATCAAGCTGGTTAATCGCAGACGCGGCCGATATCAGTACATAGATTAACATGTACTTCGCCCAGCGCAATCTGCTTAATCACTGATAAGGCACAGTTGCGTCTCCACCAAGGTTGTAAAGAGACAGATCTTGAGTGTGCTAAAGCAACAGATAAGACATTACTTTAGCAAAAGTATAATTTGTTACATGTTACATACATTGTCGTGTGAGGTTACCGACCTGTTTGTGAGTTAGTACACAGGGCAATTGGATGTTTACAGCCCATTTTCAGAAAAGTAATGTTGGAAATTTTGCACTAGATGAGTCATGCAAAATATTCAAAGCAGATTGGCTGATCATTTGAGCCCCATAACAAACATAGTGGGGTAAGACTGAATATAACCTGACACATTTCAGTGGTTTTTTCCCTGTGAGATTCACGCTTGCCAAAGACACCAGACGTGCCAGTTAGAATTCAGAAGTTCCATTTATCAGGACTTACAATTCAGCCCAGGAAATGTCTATCATTTTAAGAAGAAAAGCCGCAGTCTGAGGAAACACACAGAGTAAGAAAGGGAATTAAAGTTCAAATTAACCACCCAAAGTACACGTGTAATAAGGCAACTGCCAGTGCCTTTTATTCATCTGAGCAAAAAGTCTGTAAGCCAGGATTGGCGTAAGTTGTGATTTTACACTGCGGGATGGACATCCGGAGTCTGAGGCTCGTATGACTGTCAGTGGTGAAAGCTGAAAGGAAGCCACTGACACGAAAATGGACGTCCTGACCGCAAAACATGAAACAAGAATAGGATTTTGGAATGTCAGGACAATGAACGAGACGGGTGAACTAAAACAGGTCACAGCAGAAATGAGATACTATAGACTACACATTATAAGATAAGCGAGAGCAGATGGACAGGGGCAGGAAAAGTTAAAACAGCCACAGGAGAAACAGTACTTTACTCTGGAAGAGAGGATGGACAGCACAATGAAGGTGTAGCCATTATTCTACAGAAAGGAATAGAAAGGACATTACTGGAATGGAAACTTATCAACAACAGACTGATAAGAATAAGATTGAGATTCACCAACACTACAATAATACAATGCTACGCCCCAACGAATGACAGTGATGATGAGGTTAAGGATGAATTCTATCAACAACTGCAGAAAGAAATGGAAGACACACCTAGATATGATCTTATCGTAGTAATGGGAGACCTCAATGCAAATGTTGGAGCACACAATACATATAATGAAAGAGTAATGGGGAAATGCGGCAGCGGAACAGCAAACGAAAATGAGGATAAATTAAGTTTCTGTAGCATTAACAACCTGGTCACTGGAGGAACACTTTCCCAACACAAAGAAATTCACAAATTAACACGGGAATCACCAAATTGTCGGGACAGAAACCAGATAGACCACATTATGATTAACGGTAGATGGAGACATGCATTACAAGATGTGAAGGTAAGAAGAGGTGCGGATGTGGGAAGTGATCACCATTTAGTAGTAGCAAAACAAACTAAGATCGGCTGGACCAACTGTAACTACACAGAAAAGGTTTGACATCAGCAAATTGAAGGACCCCCTTAGCAGAAAAGCTTTTGCGGCTGATATAAAGAAGCGATATCAATTTGCCAAAAGTCAGGAAAAGACATTAACTGATGATATAGACCATAAATTCAACACTATATAAGGAAAGCAGCAAATCATGCTTGGGGTTCCAGGAAAGGAAGAAGCAAGACTGGATAACACCAGAAACATTAAACACCATAATGATGAGAAAGGAAATGAAAAGAAAGAAAACAGAAGCGAAGTCCCCCAGGTTAAAGCAACTATATAGCGAACAGTACAGTCAGCTGGACATGGAAGTTAGACGCCAAACCCGAGCCAACAAAAGGAATTTCCTAGGTGATCTTGCAAGACAGGCAGAAGACGCAGCACTGAGAAATGAACAAAGCACAGTATACAAAATAACTAAAATCATCAGCGGAAAACGAGGTGCAAACAATATTACATTAGTAAGAGATAAGCTATAACTCCTCTCAGTTCCCAGCAAAATACTAGGCAGGTTAAGTATAGCCTACAGAGAATTTCAAAAGCAGTAGACCACAAACTGAGGAAAAAACAAGCAGGATTTAGAAAGAACAGAAGATATGTAGATCATATATTTACCCTCAGGAACATTATAGAGCAGTGCTCAGAATGGCAAAGACAGCTGTACATTAATTTTGTTGATTTTGAAAAGGCTTTTGACAGTATACATAGGGACAGTCTATGGAAAATACTGAGGGCTTATGGAATTCCAAGCTGCATAGTGTCAATCATAAAAAGCCTCTATGCCAACTTTACGTGTAGCGTTGGGCAGAGCAACCTAACCTTTGAGGTGAAGGCAGGAGTACGACAGGGATGCCCCTTATCAACCACTCTATTTTTAACAGTCATAGACTGGGTGATGCGCCAGACAGCAGTCCAAGAGGAATAAGATGGACTACATTTTCTACATTAGAAGATCTGGAATATGCAGATGACAATGCACTACTAGCACATTCACATCAACACATCCAGGAAAAAATGGATAGACTTAAGTATAGCCAGCAGGTGGGCTTGAACATCAATCTAAAGAAGACAGAGGTCATGACGCTCAATGTGAGCAACCTTGTGCCCATATCAGTAAGGAATCAGCAACTGGAACAGACAAGACACCTTCACATACCTAGGATGCATAGTAACACCAGATGGCAGAGCAAGCAAAGACATCAACAACAGAATGAACGAAGCAAGAACAGCCTTTTTTAGTCCAAACAACATCTGGAAGTTCTCTCAGTACAGCACAAGCACAAAATTAAGATTATATCAGAGCTGTGTGCTTTCTGTGCTTCTCTATGGTGCAGAATGCTGGAGATTTACAGAGAAGAAAATGTCGAAATTGTCCTCTTTTCACACAACATGCCTAAGAAAAATTCTCCGAATCTTTTGGCCGAATACCACCACCAACCAAGATCTGCTTACTCGGAGCAAGCAAGAGGACATGCACACCATCATAGCTGGAGCTGGGTTGGCCATGTCCTCAGAAGAGACCCCGATGCCATCACAAGAACAGATAGGCCTATGCTATGGACCCCTGAAGGAAAACGAAAGAGAGGCCGACACCAAAAACAACTTGGCGGAGGACTGTGGAGGCTGAGATGCAAAGAATAAACCAGAGTTGGGGCACTGTACAAAGGATGGCCACCGACCGACCAAAGTGGAATCAATTTGTTGTTGCCCTACAAGACACCACCAGGCGTGATGGCCACTGACTGCTTTGACGGTCGGCGGCTAAGGATCAAAGAAGAAGTATTTAAAATATTGTGTCAAGGCGATAAATCACAGGTAAATCCGCAGTTCAGTAAAATAAAAAATGTATGTTAATTATTTAAAAATACAATCAACATACTGATGCTGCTATTAAATCTCAATAAATTTGGATTGAAAAACCTTACCATTTTCTACCACTCGTCGTGACAACCGATAGCTAAAAAAGGAAAGAAACGGAAATGCCCCCGGATCACCCCTCAGGAAATCTCCGATCTATTCCGATTGCTCTAATTAATTGGATATTCCAGAGAGACGTAGGTAATTCATTACTCGACAATAATTTACCATGAAATATATAAATAATTTCTCTGTATTAAATGTATATGAATACTATAAAATATAAACAAATATGGTTAACTGTAACTTTGCTTTAATGTCATTGTTGCACATCTTCGCTGCAGAACTAATACCTAGGAGACATATGTTTCTCTGTGTATTAATACTCACAACTAGCGCAGAGTAGTGCTAAAATTAGTCTTAAAATATTAAGTACATAACAAATATAAAAAATTGTTATGATACGTTAATGTAATTTAATAATTATTAATTGTTAGATTATTAACCGAACACACTGTATGCATTATATTTTCATGCGCGCTATTTCAAAGCGTCTTTTAGTGTGTGTAGGTTCATCATGATAAATATTCGCAAGTCTGGAAATAACTGTTTGCAAAAAAGTAAGAGCAGCCTGGAATAGATTCATAAATAATGACTTATTAAAAATCTACAGCAGTATGACTCATCTCATTTTTCCCCTCTTAAATTAAGAAATGTGTCCAGCAGGATAGATATGGGTAAATGGGACCCAAAGACGCAGCAATAGAGAACGCAGTCAGCGACTCATAGCTTGACTGCCTGCGTCAGGACCAGCGAACCAGAGCTGGTCAAGACCGCACTCCACCTCCACGTGGTGGTCCTGGAAACAGTCTGCAGCAGTGCAGTCTGGCTGAGCGAGTGTGGATCGAAATGGGAAGGCAAACCCGGTCCTAAAAAATGCCGTGCAGAAGTCGGATGTGTCGACCGAAAGGTGCAGATATCACAGCTTAGGCGTAAACAGACACAACGCAACCACCGTCCTTTTCAGGACGAACGAGGAAGAAGAAGAAGAACGGTACTTTTCACTAGCTGCTAAAAAATCCTCAACAGTTTTCTGAAGCTCCGGGTAAAATGTCTGTCTCTAAATATGTAAGCTACAGTGACAATGAAACGTTTGATCAAAGTCTAAACATTTATAACACATAAGGAAGGGAAACCCGAGGCCTGTAAACGGTAAATTAATATAAAACAAACATAAAGGTATGTTTTCAGGCACTCGTAAGAAATAAAGAAGTAGAACACTAGACAACAGAAAAGCAACAGACATGAGTGGCTTACCCAGGATTCGAACCATGGACCTTCCGTGCGACAACCCCACCTAGCTTTGCAAGCGAATAACACTATCCTCCCTGCCATCTACGCATCACCAAAAAATGAACATCCTGGGTAAGCCACTCACGTCTGTTGTTTTTCTGTTGTCTAGTGTTCTACTTCTTTATTTCTTATGAGTGCCTGAAAACATACCTTTATGTTTGTTTCAGATCAAAGTCTAGTCTCTTTTTCTTTGTCATTTATTGTTATAAATTACAGAGTAAACATAACTTGGTTGACGCTTTTTCATCAGTCATTTAGTCTGCCACTTTAACACTTAATTTGCCACATCTTTGCTGGAGCCCAGCTGTTTCACCATTTATATCAAATTATCAATTGATAATGCCAGCATAAAAACAGTAATAACAATATCTCTGTATGGCGGCATAAAGTGTAATAACTAAGAAGGAAGTTAATTCATAGTGATAAATATTTTAAGGTATTTCATAATCAAGTCAAGCTGTCAGTCAGTTAATAAGTAAATGTAAATTAGACTTAAAAGATCAGCAAGTAATTTAATGTAACAAAATTCAACAAGTGTGTAGTCACAGAAGGTAAATATAATGATTGAAGAAAGGACCCCAAAGAAATTATTTGATGAAATAGTAAATCATTACCTATTAATAATTAAGACATAATTAAAACCCATGGTGAACAGAAGCAGTGAAAAAAAGTGTCCAACCTTGACTTCAGCTCTAACAACAAGCAAAAATAACTAACTGGTTATTGCAAATAATGTTGTCTTCCAAATGCAATGAAAGCTCCTCTAGCTTCTTGTATTCTTATTTTGATATCACTGTCTGCTCCTTCATCTGTGTCTATGTTGCTACCAAGATATATGTGTAATTCTATGCCTTATAGTGGTGTTTCTTTCACTGCAATCTTGTTACCGCTTCCTGCATTTATTCTCATTATCTTTGTTTTCTCCCTGTGGATTTTCAGGCCTGCTTGCTATGATCTCATCAAGTATTTTAATTTTGTTTTTCATCTGATTACAGTTATAGGACAGAAGTGCCAAGTCGTATGCAAAATCTAGATTGTCATGCTATTTAGTTAAGTCCACAGGATTCCTTTTTGTTGGCTGGTCAATGTTTTCTTAACCCAATCTATAGCAAATAGGGAGAGAAATGGTGTTACCAAAGCCTGAAAATGGAGCAAAGAATAGTAACACTGTGACCCACCATGTTTGTCATAAAAGGTGACTAAGGAGGGTCGGGCATAGGGCAGGTTACCCCATCCTGTAGGAATTTTAAGACTACAAAAACTGCAATAAACAAAATGCAGATCAACTAAAGAAAATAAAACTCGGCCATTCAAGACTGGAGAAAGTCCTCTGGTGCATGATGCAACATATAGAAAGCTGATAGGCTGCAGTTACTGTTATGAAAATGAGCTTTTATAAAGTTGATATAGTATATGCTTTGAGCACACATAAACAGACATCTGTGCATATATGCACACACATATTGATGCAGATACATATTGAGGAGACCTGTTGATAGCATTACAAGGCAGTCTTTGTTCTGGAATCCACAGGGAAAGAGAGGCAGACCAAAAAACACATGAGGAAGAGAACTGGATACAGAGGTAAAAATGATGAGGAAAACATGGAAAGAACTTGAGTGAATGGCACAGAACAGGAAGACTTGGCTTGTGTTTGTTGAAGGCCTATGCTCCTTGGGTAGTTAAAGGGTGTTGATTGATTGATTTGATGCAGAACATTAACTTACATGTCTGCAAGGCAACGAAGTTGTGCAGTAAATTATTAATTGCATGGAAATATTCTCATCACACTATGAATGGTACAAATATTCTTTCTTTCTTTTCTTTAAAACTATTTTTACAAATCATACAGTTTACATTAATTCACTTTGTGATTTACAGGGAAACAAAAAAAAAATCATTTGCCATTCACATTAGTCCTAATCAGAACATTATATGTTTTATTTTTAGCTTTAGGTGCTTAGAAGACAGTGGAGCAGAATTTTTGCTGAGCAGATAGGAAGTCCTTAATTTCTGTCTCCTGGCAGGATGATTTCTGGACAGGATTACCATGATGTTGACTATGAGATAGTAAGTAATTATAAGTTTATTTTGCTGTAGTATTCAGCACTCTCTTATCAACTTTAACATATTTGTCTATATAGTGAAATCAAAGGCACATCTTCAATCCAACCTGCAAGTCTGGAAAGAAGAGCTGGAGAAGAGAGGGATGATCATAAGCAACTCGAAAACAAAAACCATGGTGATATCACAAGAGGAAAGAAGACATCAGATTAAGCTGGGAGAACAGGTCCTGGAGCAGGTCGACCACTTTAAATACCTTGGAGCTGTCATAGACCGGAAGGGAGGCATCAAAGAAGAGTTGGCTACCCGAAGAGCATCAGCTGGGAGACTTTTTCAAGCCATAAATCGAGGATTCCTCAGCAAAAGAGAAGTTGGTAAGAAGACGAAGATGGCTGTAAACGCTTCACCTATGTCCCAGTCTTGACATATGGATGCGAGTCATGGGCAGTTACTACAACCCACAAAAGCCAGATCCAAACCTCAGAAATGAGGTATCTGAGGAAGGTGGTTGAAGTAACAAGAAGAGACATGATCCGCAACCAAATGATACGTCAAGGCCTAAAAACCCAACCCCTGCAGACCCAAGTAGAACAGTCCCAACTGAGATGGTTTGGCCATGTCTGCAGAATGGGAGAAGATTGGCTACCATGACAAGCATGGGAAACTAAGAGCCAAGGATCCAGACCTCCAGGACGACCCAAAGTCTGCTGGGAGGTCAACATTAGACAATCTTTGAAGGACCGAGGACTAGAATGGAGCCAAGCCAGGAGGAAGACAGCTGATAGAATAGTATGGTGCTCTCTCTTTACAAACCTCTACACCTCACGGTAGAAGAACAACTAAGTAAGTCTTTATAGTGACAACTTTGATAATATTTTTGTAAGAGTATTTGTTTTATTGTAAGTTCTACTCTGTTAAAACTCAAAATTTTGTTTACCATTATCCAACCGTAATTATTATTATTATGACCAGCACAGGCCTTCCCATAATTAGAGATTTACTACCAGTGATCACATTTCCATTATGAGTCCATCTGAAGCACAGTGGATTTATGTTATCCTTTATTTTTTTAAAAGGTTTATGTGCTTTATCATTTGATAATTCTAATTTGTGTCCTAACCATTTGAATTTGTAAGTAGGAAAAAAGGTTGCATTAATTATTCTCTGGAAGTAATTTATGCTTTCTAAGTGATGCAATTTTACTATCACTTTAAAAATGTTTGTACAGAACCCATATGAAAGTTTTATGAGGAAACACCTTCAGCATTATGGATACTATACAGGTAAGAGAAACATAAACACTAGTCTTGAGCATGAATGTTCTTATTTGCCTAACTCGATCTGAGAGTTTATTTATTTATTTTTTGCCTTTCTTTACATTTCTTTCAGCGTTTAGCACACTGGCTTCCCAGCTCAGCGACCATAGTTCGATCCCCAGTTGATGTGGAATTTGTTAGACCTCAAATGGCTCCGGGGTTGACCCAGCCTCATGAATTGGGTACCAGAGCAACTGGGAAGGTTAAAGGCAGCCGGTGTGATGCCAACATCACCCCTAATGTGCCATAGGGTTAAGAAAATAAGGGCCTAACACGATATTCCCAATATGCCTCAATGGGCAAGTAATGGGTCCCCCTCCCTCTTTACATTGCTGCAAGTAGTAGGTATTGATGTAACTAAGTAAAATGTAAAAGATATACATAGAAAATGAACACAGTGTTTATACAATCATGCCTGTTATAGCCTTCAGTCCTCTCCGCTAATTAGTTACAACTAAGTGTTACATATAATTAGATTAGAGTGCTGGTTGGCGTTGTGGTTAGAGTGCAAAGTTACCAGATTCAAAACCAGGTAGCATCATGCTCCAGTCTACCCAGCTGTAAATGGGTACCTAACTCTGCTTTTGAGTTAGAGAGGCAGTGCTGAAGGGAATCGATTACCCCACCTCATAAAACTGAGAACTTGTACAGTGAAATCTCTAACAATTCCTGCCCATAGGACAGTATTAGCTTTAGGACTACCATACAGTATCAAGGGGCAGAATAGAATGCTTGCTCTCAAGACAAAGTTACAGGTTTGAGACCTGGTAGCTTCAGTCTACCCATCTGTAAATGGGTACCTGACTGTGTGTTTGCGAAGGCCGCAAAGACGGGAACCAGACACCTCACCCCCTAATGCTGAAACCTAGTATATGTCAAATCTCTAACACTTCCTTCCCCTATGGCAGGGACTGCCATTAATGTTTTATGTTTGGCATGATGTGATGAATACTTCATTCAGAATATAAATGATATAACCACTAAATGTGAGAACAAATGGAACTCAATGACTAAACAGCTTGATGATCTAGACAATGTAAAACAAATTGCTACAGAAACTATCGCTGGAGGGGGTTTGTGCTTTGGTGGAGGCTTCCTGAAGGCAGCCATCTGCAGTGGTGGCTCCATGCTCCATTGGGAGGGAAAAGGAATAGCTTATATAGTTTAAAGAACTCATTTATTCATACTCAATTTACGTTAAATCATATTATTAAAAATCTTTAGAAATGCCGCATTTAAAGAAAACAGAAATATTAATCTATCAGTCCACACACAAGAGTTTGATGTTCATTTCAAAGAGCTAATAACAAGCATGCATTTGGTTAAGCTTGATTTCAGTTTCTTAACTTATATACAATTTCTTAATTATTCCTATGTGTAATTTGTGACTTTTCTGTTCTACATGTGCCTGCTTCAGCCATCTTTAAGCAAATGAGTTACAGATTTTAATAATAAATTGTCCTGTATGCTGCAGGAAAGAATCAAAGCTACAAGAATCAGTTTCAGCAGTATGCAGAGTGGGAGAAAAACTATGCCTACAGTCTGAGCAGTACCAGCAGTACTGATTCAGATTCTGATGAAGATGAGAAAAATACTGGTATGTGATTTGAAATGAGCACATATCCACAGACTTCACCATTTCTATTTGTATGTTTGTATGTCAGTCTCTCAACATGTCTATATTTGTTTTTCACTTTGCACCTTATGCTTCCCCTACTTGTTTCTTTGCTACCTTCTTTCTGTGTGTCTTTCCCTAACTGTTATTGCAGAGTTCGTCACTAGGATATTTTCCTGCTTTCTTCACATTTACCAAAACTTGTTATACCCCCACAATCTTGATCCACACTTTGTAGGAGAACTCATTCCTAGTGGGCTGAAATTACCTTTATTGAGCCTTAGCATTAGCTTTTACTGCTTTATTCTGTATAGATATGCACCACTACAGGAATTTACTAAGCTGTTTGTAAACCCATGCATCTTTTTTTTTTTAAGTCTCAAAAATGTTTTTAGCATTTCCACCTTACAGTGACTCCAAATTCTCCATCACATGTGTTAGTCCAATAATTCCAGTGAAGAAGTGTATTTACATTCATATATAAAAATGGTTTGGACTTCTTCTGTGGGTGAATCCTAATCAGTCCATAAAACAAGCATTAAACTGCTGAACATAACAAGCCAGGAAAACAGCAG
Organism: Oreohelix idahoensis; assembly: GCA_024509875.1. Taxonomy (NCBI): domain Eukaryota; kingdom Metazoa; phylum Mollusca; class Gastropoda; order Stylommatophora; family Oreohelicidae; genus Oreohelix; species Oreohelix idahoensis. Next base: position 158,482 of record JAMPIV010008944.1, on the reverse strand, counting down.
GGAGGCAGCAGATAAATAGTAGCCCACAAAATTATAATTTAACTTGCCTTATCTTCTTTGTCTTCAGGGAAGTAGAGGCCCCATATTACAACTTACTAATGATTTCATCTGTAAACCAGTGGATTTACTTTTCTCTCAGTTCATTCCAGTGGGTCTAAATTTGGAGCTTAGGTTCAGCACCATGTTGTGAATGGCCTTCTTTTTTGCTGTTTTGTGATGAGTTTGTCAGGGCACAATTCATGCAATACTTGGTGTGGTTTCCGGAGGTCTTTGCGAAGATAAAGAAAGAACAGAACTACTGAGGCATGTTGTGAAAGGCGACTAATTCGTGGTTGTGGTCGGTGCTGGCAGCCTCCCTGTGTAAAATAAAACAAATTGCTAAAGAAATCACCATTGTACGAGCACATTACAGAGTGTAAAAGAAGAACGGAAGTGATAAATGATAATAAATACATGGATTTGAATTCAACGCTAAAAATTCCCTTCAGTGCTTCACAGCATGAGAAGTAGACAAAAGGCAGAAAAAAGGATATATCTATTAGTTTAATTTGGCTCTTTTTCTTTCTGTCTTTCTTTCTTTCTTTTCAGTATGTTAAAAATGCCAATATCTGTCTATTGTTAAAGTGGGATGGATGGATAAGGTTGAAAAGTTTGCAGTACAATGCTGTTTCATTACTGCTTTGTTGTTAGAAGTACCAACATGCTTTTTTATTACGTATCAGTATGTGCAGTGTAGTCTTCCATGTTTTTGCTTAAGTATTATTTGGTCTTGTCTAATAAGGTACTTGATAAATGCTGCTTCAAATTTTTTTTTTCAGACAACAAGTTGCATGAAGAATTACTTAAAACAACACAGCTCATCTACAGCTGTGGAGAATCTGGAAAAATGGTACTTTGTTTCTTGCAGTAAATTTATTAAATTCACCATTACACATTTTAATTTTGAATTCAGATATAGATTTGTGATTTGGTAATCTGTATTATGCTTGTATATATTTTTTGCCCATGATTGTGTAAAAGTTTTTTTTAACATAACTGCTTTTATGTACTTTTATATGTTCCAATGAAGCTTTTTTTTTAAATTCAAAACTTATGTCATCCTGATATTAAGAATTTGATATTGTTATAAACTTGATGTTTGAAAATACAGCAAAATTTCTTTTAACAAAGGAATTATTAACTAGCCTCTCGTGATCGTTGCTTTTACCTGTCAAAAAGTATTAGAAGTTTTATACATTTTTAATGATAAAAAATGTACTTTCAGCTTTAGGGGCAATGCTTAATTGGTGTGCAGTGTTTGTTAACTTACGTCACACCTCTTCAACTTCTGTTGGGGGGAGGGGGGTGTCAGATCAGTACTTTAGCTCTCCAACATTCCTGATGTGGTTACAATTTTCTTTCTCTGTCTAGGTAATTTCCCTCGTTCTATATGTCTGCCTTTAGGTTTTGCCTCTATCCCTTGTGTGTCTAACCAGACATTTGCATTTTTCAAGGTAGCTGGGTGTTTTAACAGAATATTGACTGTATTCTTACTATTTATATGTAATGAATTAATGATAATGTTATGACATCATTACTTTGTTTCATTTACTGGAGTTTGGCATTAGGCGTGGAACTGGCAGGAATGAACATATGAAAGGATGCATCCGGCGTATGTACAATCAGCGAGCAACAGGAACTGTTAGCATTCATACACTTTGACATTTGCTGAGGGAGACTGAGCACCTATGGGTTTGCCCAGAATGCAATGATGTCGATTCTGAACAACAATAACAAATTACATCTTATTTCATTTACATTTAGGTAGTTAAGTCTGTGTACACCAACAGTTTGTTAACTGTTAATTATTAGGGATTATACTAGATATATATTATATTGTGCACAAATAATGAAATCTTATTCTTCTGTTTTCTTCTTCCTCTGCTTTTTTTAACACCCTCAGATGGATATGTTTGAAGAAAGTAGTGGTTAGTGCCAGGTTGCTGATATGCTGATATCATAGAGCTCATCCATAGTACTGTACTTGTCTTGGTCTGGTACTGGTGAAGGCCACATGCACTTTCTTAGTTCCTTATATGTTGAGTGGGCACTTATGCAGCAGATGTTTACCAGTTACAGTTCTACAGCTTATGCTGTAAGAAATGAAAGATGGGAAAAATAAGAAGATTATAGTCTACATACAACAGAAGATAATAAAGTGAGAATACTAGCAGAGTAGAAATTCTAAGGCCAACAACATTTAAAAGAAAACATGTGCAGAAAACTAACAGGAAATCTATTAAAACTGATAAAAACCTATGAAGTTTTATGGAGAATAAAATATTTTTATACAATTTTGTTAACACATTAACTACTGAATTAAAAAAAACACTGTGGCCGAATTAAATTTTTTTCCCATTTTCATCCTATAGGTGTTTGCTCAAAGTAAGCTGTAGTTTTCGTAATTGTTTCAGATTTTAATGAATTACATGACATTTTAAAGATAAATGAAAGTACTATTACACCATTTGTAACTCTAATAGAGGTTTTTTGCTATTTAATGGCCCTCCGATGGCCGAGGACTTGCAATATTTTCACAATTATAACTGATTGCGCCCCATCTCTGTCAAAATCACTATTTCAATCAATGTGCACACCGTTTTCACTCTTGTCCTCGTCGCTAGATCTATCAGTCAATTGTTGAAACAAGTTTCTAGCCTATTCAGCCATTAGATGAGATGTACAAGTATTTTTTTGGTCCTTTCACTAGTTGCCACGGTAAACAGTTTTACACGATTTGGTAACTAGCCCAAAACGCTGAAAAATATGAACATAATATCAATTTTCCAGTGTTCTACAACAACCATGCTTTGGGAATTTGTTTTCCGGTGGCAACTTAAAATCTCGAACCAGATCAGAAAGTGTTTCACTACATTTTTCATTCGTTTTATTACTAAAATTGGATCGACGCTCTGAGCGGCTCGCGGTCCAATTGATAGGATTTCAAAAGCCGGTCTCACCGGCTTGCGGTAGTTAATGTGTTAATTTAAACAATGAGAATTATCACTGTCCCAAGCCTTCTGAAGGTTTAAGCATACACAGCCATTACGTTAATATGTTTCAGTTAGCTAAACATAACCCTAGGTTAATGTAACCTCTAAGTATTTATTTGCTAAAACAGGTTCCGCGTCTTCGAGAACCTAGAAATCTGTATGCCTTGAACAAGGAACTGGGACCTCAGCAAGCAGCAAGATGGTGGGTTTTAGAGTAATGGATGGCATTATTTTGTTAGCTTTTGTGAACAGCAGATTACCCACAATGCTATTTCAACAAAGACTGTGGAAGAGAGAATGATATAGCATAAAACACTATATTCTACAAATTTTTATTTTTAAACGTACGGCCGCTATTACTCGAGGTGAGAATCTCTGGTTAGTATATCTAACCTGAGACTGATATTTATGTGAGTATCCCTTTTTTCCCTGTACACTGACAGGTGTCCACTCGCAATTCAGGCAGATACTCGCCATCTTCGGAGGGTACCCATTAGAGCTGGGTCGGCTCAGGAGTTGCCAGTCCCTGGTCGGCGACACTCTTTCAAATGTCTTCGCCAGGGCTTGAATTAATCCAGTCCAAGTTCCAGTCGACGACACACATTCAAATGTTCTCGCCCGGGCTTGAACCTGGATCACTCGATTGCCACGCAGTGTGGTAATCATTACACCAGCGCGGCTCCCTAAATGTTTAGTTTAACTACAGCAGAGTTTAAACATCAAGATGTGCAAGAAAAATAAACCTCAAAAGATAATCAAGAAACTTCATTATTATCATTTTCTTTCTCACTCTGTGGAACATGAGCCACCCCTGCAGCTGATCCCCTAGCAGGAAGTCAGCGCAAAGTGTTCACATGCTCATGCAGTGATGGTTTCTGTTTCAGTTTGTTTTATATGATGAGGTTGTCAGCCCCATGCACAACCTCATATTAGTCGCCTTGTAATTCCCATGGGAATTACACAGGGGACAATCAAGAATATGCCACGTAAACTAACAAAGAAGTGGTTGGAGAAGCAGTTCATCAATTTTATATGACTCCTTTATAAAAAGAACATGGGAATTACATAGGACACAATCAAGAATATGCCACCTAAACTAACTAACAAAGAAGTGGTTGGAGAAGCAGTTCATCAATTTTATATGACTCCTTTATAAAAAGAACATGGGAATTACACAGGGCACAATCAAGAATATGCCACCTAAACTAACTAACAAAGAAGTGGTTGGAGAAGCAGTTCATCAATTTTATATGACTCCTTTATAAAAAGAACATGGGAATTACACAGGGCACAATCAAGAATATGCCACCTAAACTAACTAACAAAGAAGTAGTTGGAGAAGCAGTTCATCAATTTTATATGACTCCTTTATAAAAAGAACATGGGAATTACACAGGGCACAATCAAGAATATGCCACCTAAACTAACTAACAAAGAAGTGGTTGGAGAAGCAGTTCATCAATTTTATATGACTCCTTTATAAAAAAAGAACATTGGAATTACACAATAATAATACCATATTGCCTGGAAAACAACAAAAATTAATCATAGGAAAATTTTCACTTCAGAAATAAGGAAATAAATCACATGTTATATAGAACATAAAGATATCAATTATGTGAATCATTTTTAAAAAAAACAGCAGGCTGGAAACATTACCCAGAAAAAGGAGAAACAAACTCTGAGATATCATCTAAATAAGAAAAAGCAAGCAAGAGATATCACATACAACAACAATAAACAAACACAAGATGTCACCTTAATGAGGATAATTAAATAAGAGATGCTACCTAAAAAGAAAGCATGTGTGTAGCGTTTGCAACATCTGTAAACTTCTATGTTTGTTGTAGTGGTCCAGCTTGTGCCAAAGATAGGGAAGGTAACAGGGAAAAAATAAGAGAGAACAAAATTTTTACAAAAAATATAAATGTCCACTTAGAGAAATTTGCACCTTTGCACTAATTAATAACTCTTGTTCAAGAATTACTGAGATTGCAGTGTACTCTTCTGTAGGCCTTCTGACTTGCAGGTGATAAATGAAAAAGTGAGGCATGTGCAGACAGTACCTTCAGAACCAGAACCACTCTACAAAGCAAGTAGGTGCAATGTAAATATGTTATTTATGTAGGAGAAATAAAGAAATTATAGTAAGTTCTTTGCTTATGTAATAGATTACACTGGCTAACAAAAAAAATTTTTTTTTTTCTTTCTCTAACATTTCTATGTTTTTCTGGTCAATTTTAATGCGCTGTTTTTAAATCTGCAAACCGTTTTTCTCTATCAGGTCGGGATCTCGAGAAATACGCAATTGAAGTTTTTTTAACAACGCATACAGTATTATAACATCATTCGTACAAGAAGTATAACAGTTATGTAGGCTTGAATTTCTTTGCAGTCGACTTTCGTCGGTGAATGGCATGTGGTACATCGCGATGAAACATCCAACAATAATCGGCAAGCATGGTCACACTCCACCGTCCTTGATAACGTGACTCCATTACGGCGATATCTTGATGGAATCGTTCTCCATGTTCATCGCTGACTTCGCCAAGGTTGTCAGGGAAAAAGTCAAGATGCGAATCGAGCAAATGGATTTTGAGGGACATGTTACAGCCCATAATTCTGTATGCATCTATGCACTGCTTAACAATATGCACATAGTCGACAGATTTGTGATTTCCCAGAAAGTTATCGACGATCGATTTGAATGCCATCCATGCGTGAAGTTCACTACCATGTAACAAGTTCTCGAATTGTTTGTCTGCAATAACTTTCCTAATCTGAGGTCCTACAAAGATACCTTCCTTTATCTTTGCATCGCTAACTTGCGGAAACTTTTCTCGAAGATAAGTGAAAGCTTTGCTCATTTTATCTAATGCTTTTACGAAATTCTTCATGAGCCCCAACTTTATATGTAACGGTGTTAAAATGATGCTGTCTTTGTTAACTAATGGCTCGTGTATTACATTTTTATGCCCGAGCTGCATACGATCCCTGATAGGCCACACCTTTCTTGCATAATTTTCCTGTCTGTTGCGGCTGTCCCATTCACATAGGAAGCAACAAAATTTAGTATACCCAGTCTGCATGCCCGTGAGAATTGCAATGACCTTTAGGTCTCCACAAATCCGCCATTGGTAGTCATTGTACTTTATTTTTGCCAAAAGTATAGCCATATTGTCATAAGTTTCTTTCATATGAACAGAGTAGGCGACTGGAATTTTGCAATAGCAAATGTCATCATCCATCTCAAAGTATTGAACAAGTTCTCTGTGTCTATGACGAAATTTAGATATCAAAGTATTGGGCGCTAAAAGATTCCATTCTTTGAGTCGCGAACCGAGTAATTCCACTTGTCCTTTGGTAAGAGCGAGATCACGTATTAGATCTGAAAGGTTAATTAAGTGAACACCATCATTCACCGGTATATAATCCGAGTCAGAATTAGTTTCTGAAGCAGGTAAACTATCACTTTCTGATGGTTCATTCACGTCCAACGGATATTGTTCTGGTGGAACTGGGATCGGACACGTGATTGGATCACGAGGCACTGGTTTCGAAACCGATTCAATATTTGGATAAACCACAGACTTTCTAGTTTTAAAAGTGAAACCATGGATATTTGTCAAGCAGAAGTAACAATCAGTAGCGTGATTTGTCTTGTTCATGCCATATTACTGGCACTCCAAAAGGCATCGACTTATGCTTCGGCGATTTTCGTAACCAACCTGCCAATGTATTTGCACAAAGTCGAACAAACTGCATTTGGCTTCCAAGATTTATTTGCATCATCAACTTTCGAATCGAAATAAAGTTCATATGCTTTCTTTAGTAATGGTGTAAAGTTTTTCTGGTGAACACGATCGGTAAAATATCCGCACACGTAACAGAACAGATCAGCCGAATTTCTACAACTTCTAGAAGCCATATTTCGCTCAGAATTATTTCAAAATACAGTAACTATTGGAAAAATAGCGTAACATATGTCATGCATCTTTTAGCAGTATAAAAAGTGGAATTATTTTGCATTTTATTAATTTTTAATAAGTTATGTAGTAAAAATGAAACGGAGCACATAACGGTTTCCCAAAAATATATGTATTCACAAATATCTTAAAAACCTGACGTGATAGAGATAAACGGATTTCAAATTTGAAATCAGCGCAAAAAACTGACATAAGAACACTTATTCTTATATAAGAAAGAAAAATGTTGTTTGTCAGTGTTATTTAATGAGACTTGCATAAAAGAAGATTTGAGCCAGGTATTCTGATTCAAATAAACATGAAGAAGGCAGGATGCACACCTTGATTCTTAACATAGGACTGTTTGTGGATTTATTATTATAATACACACACTTCTTCAAGTACCATGCCTTGTGGCGTACCAGATCATGTCTCTCCACAACATCCTGTCTCCAGTACAATTTATCAATTCTGCTGTTGACTTATTTCCATGCCACAATACCAAACTGTCCAGTATTTGTGCTCTTTGTCTTCCCCTATCTCTCTTTCCTTCAATCTTACCTGTTGTTACAATATATTCCAGCTTTCCTCTTCTCAGATCATGCCCCCCAAAAAAGTGGATTGCTTCTTTCTAACTTGTGAAATAAGTTGCCTCTGTGCATTGGCCTCTTTCTGGAGGTGGCATTACTCTTTTTGGCTGTCCATGGTATTTTTAACATTCTTCTGTAAAAAACATCTCTGTGGCCTCTAGTGTCTTCCCTACTTGTTTACTAATTGTCCATGACTCACTCCCATATGTCAGGATTGGTTCTATATAACACTGATTAACTCTCTCTTTCTTACTTCATATGACAAAAAATTGTTGCATAAAATACTCTTCATTATATAGAATGCTGCTTTTGCCTGAGCTATTCTGCTCTTCACTTCTGAGATGCACCTTCCACCCATTGTTATTAATGTGCCCAGGTATTTTAATTTATTGAACTGTTTTAAAACGGTTCCATTTACTTTGAGAGTGCTTTCTGGGGAAGCTCTATTCTTTGAGACAACCATTACTTCTGTCTTTTTGCTATTAAGACTGCCTTTATTTTCACTTTCTACCACTATTGTATCATCATAATCATGAAAACACACATACAAGTAAGCAATAATAACAATAATTACAGAAAACAAGTATATTATCTTACCTTGTTACATAAATTACTTGAGTTTCTCATGTTGCCAAAACTCTATTCAAGGCCCCAGAGCTGATGAACCCTAGACTATTTTGTTTAAATTCATTCATTTTCTTTGATTCATTTTCCTTGATTCATTGATTTTCCTTTTTTCTTCTTGTGGAGCATTGTGTCACCATGGCAAATGACCTCCTTGCAGGAAACCTGTGTGAAATATTCACATGCTCTCACATTGCTGGTTCCTGTAGCAATTAGTTTTACACCGTGAAGTTGCCAGCCCCACCATTATTATTATTATTATTATCACCATCATCATCATGACCGTAGTCACCTTATATATATTTAAAATCAAGTGATTAAAATCAAACTGTGTGAAGAAAGGCTATTCAAGTGAAGAAAGTATTTTTGAAATTGCAAATTCTGAAATAACAGGTTTAATTTGCAATATCATATTAACGTTTAAGAATAGGTCACCACTTTTAAACATATTTAAAATAATTTTTGACACACAACTGACATAATTTAATAGCACAGAAAATTCATTGTCGTAAAACACACAAATCTAAAAATCAAAAACTGAAGGGCATTCTAGTTTTTCCGTAAGTAAGATATGCGGACATGTTAATAATTTTGTGAGTCCTTAAAATTGTGCTTTGCTTCATGTACTTATTTTTAAATCAAGTAACAGAAATAATGACTGTCATTGGATGGCTTAGGGGTATTGTAAACCTGCAACAGTATTATATAATAAACAGCATGGAGCTGTGCCATGGGACATTCCATTGCAAAGCAAAATAAGATATCAGCATTAAAGAGTACATGGGTTTGAACACACTGATACAATCCTGTCTAGATGTCATTAGTCAATTCTCAATATAGAACCTGCAGAAAAAGAAAAAGGCCAAATAACACATAAAAGTGACACTTGGAAACTTGACATAAGGACAGTGGGAATCACATGGAGAGAAATTGAATGTGCTGGATATTCTGAAGAGCGACAGTCTATGTCTGTGTTTTGAAATGGGGTTCAATAATGAAGTGAGAAGGAGAGAGAGAGAAGGAGAATTAAAGTAGTGTTTTTAAAACCAGATTTTTACTTTAGTGTATAGTTTTTACCTTTGCTTTTTTTTTTTTCATGCTTAACTTTACAATGTCAATCAGAGAAGCATGGTGATATTTTTTAAAATTAAATTTTATCACGTCAGACTTTTTGTGTGTGTGTATGCTTTAAAAATATATATATATTTTATGAATTTAAAACAATTCTGTTACATACTGTACACATCTGCATTCCATATGTTATTGCATTTCATTTACTTAATGAACTTCTCTTATAAGTCTACTTCAATTTGTTTCTTTATTTTTATAGCTGGTTTTGAAAAGTGTCCCATGGTGCGAGGGGAAGCAAATGGAGGCAGAATTGTGTTTCGTTATGAGACTCATTCAAGTTTTGTAAGTGCTGTTTATCTTTGTCATTCAGTCTTATACACATGATAACATACCCATGGTGCCCACATCTCAGCTTGCCTATTGTGCTTGATATGCACTCAAAATTATTTTAAAATGTTGCTGCAGAATGTTTAGGAAAAGATTATTTTATTTTTATACCATAGAGATGCTAAAAAAACATTGCTAGGAAGGTGAGATATCGAGACATTTATTTTTAATATTAATTGTTTTTTTTTTTTTTTTTTTTTTTTCTCAAAAATATTTGGATGGCTCTTTCCAAAAATTCTTCTAGTATTGCAACTCCCAAAGGTTGACTAGTTGACCACTCCTGTAATATATCTTCACATCTCGTACATATTCTAAAAGGTAACGGTCGTCCCATAGCAGTAAATGCCATAGGGGAGAGAAGTGTTAGAGACTTCACTATACTAGGTCCAGCTTTATGATGTGGGGTGACCAGTTCCCTTCCACTCTGTCTTTGCCTTCCCTAGCTCAAGGGCAGAGTCAGGTATCCATTTACAGCTGGGTAGACTAGATTGTCAGTTTATGGAAAATACTGAGGGCTTATGGAATTCCAAGCTGCACAGTGTCAATCATAAAAAGCCTCTATGCCAACTTTACGTGTAGCGTTGGGCAGAGCAACCTAACCGTTGAGGTGAAGACAGGAGTACGACGGGGATGCCCCTATCAACCACTCTATTTTTAACAGTCATAGACTGGGTGATGCGCCAGACAACAGAGGGCAGTCCAAAAGGAATAAGATGGACTACATTTTCTACTTTGGAAGATCTGGAATATGCAGATGACATTGCACTACTAGCACATTCACATCAACACATCCAGGAAAAAACGGATAGACTTAATAAGTATAGCCAGCAGGTGGGCTTGAACATCAATCTAAAGAAGACAGAGGTCATGACGCTCAATGTGAGCAACCCTGAGCCCATATCAGTAAGGAATCAGCAACTGGAACAGACAGACGCCTTCACATACCTAGGATGCATAGTAACACCAGATGGCAGAGCAAGCAAAGACATCAACAACAGAATGAACGAAGCAAGAACAGCCTTTTTTAGTCCAAACAACATCTGGAAGTTCTCTCAGTACAGCACAAGCACAAAATTAAGATTATATCAGAGCTGTGTGCTTTCTGTGCTTCTCTATGGTGCTGAATGCTGGAGAGTTACAGAGAAGGAAATGTCGAAATTGTCCTCTTTTCACACAACATGCCTAAGAAAAATTCTCCGAATCTTTTGGCCAAATACCATCACCAACCAAGATTGGAGCAAGCAAGAGGACATGTACACCATCATAGCTGGCAGACACTGGAGCTGGGTTGGCCATGTCCTCAGAAGAGACCCCGAAGCCATCACAAGAACAGCTATGCTATGGACCCCTGAAGGAAAACAAAAGAGAGGCCGACCAAAAACAACTTGGCGGAGGACTGTGGAGGCTGAGATGCAAAGAATGAACCAGAGTTGGGGCACTGTACGAAGGATGGCCACCGACCAAGCAAAGTGGAATCAATTTGTTGTTGCCCTACAAGATGCCACCAGGCGTGATGGCCACTGACTGCTTTGACAGTCGGTGGCTAAGGATCAAAGAAGAAGAAGACTAGATTGTGATGCTACCAAGTTTAGATCTCTTAACCTGGTATCTTTGGCCACAGAGAGGCAAGCACTCCTTTAGTCAATCCGATGCTCTATACATATCCTACAAAACATATTCATTATTCATAAATCCTCCAACAGGAAATTAAAAAAAAAAAAATTTACACAAAAGAGCAAGTTCATATCCTGTATGGTTCAGAGACATGGCATTCATTCATTCATAACCCTCCACTCCCAAAGGAGCATAGGCCTTCAACAAACACATGCCAAGTCCTCCTGTCACGTGCCATCATCTCAAGTTCTTTCCACATTCTCCTCATCATTTTCACCTTTGTTTCCAGCTCTCTTCTTCATGTGCTTCTTGGTCTACCTCTGCCTCTCTTGCCCTGGGGGTTCCAGAACAAGGACTCCCTTGTAATACTATCAACAGGTTTCCTCAGTGTGTGTCCTATCCATCGCCATCGTCTTCTTCTCATCTCTTGTTCCACCGGCAGTTGTCTAGTTCTTGTCATCAGTTCCACGTTGGTAACCTTGTCATACCATTTCAATCCCTCTATTCTACGCAAGCACCCATTTATGAAAGTCTGTAGCTTTTTGGTTGTTGTTTATTTGTCTCCATGTCTCAGAGCCATACAATATGACTGACTTCACATTTGAGTTGAAGATTCTTATTTTCATGTTGTATCCGATTTCTCTTGATCTCCATATATTTCCCAATGCAATGAAAGCTGCAGGATTTAGAAAGAACAGAAAGAACAGGAGATGTGTAGATCATATATTCACTCTCAGGGGCATTATAGAGCAGTGCTCAGAATGGCAAAGACAGCTTTACATTAATTTCGTTGATTTTGAAAAGGCTTTTGACAGCATACATAGGGACAGTTTGTGGAGAATGCTGGGGGCTTGTGGAGTTCCGGGCTGCATGGTGTCAATCATGGAGGGCCTCTATGCAAACTTTGCGTGCAGTGTTGGACAGAGCAGCCTGACCTTTGGGGTGGGGACAGGGGTGCGGCAGGGATGCCCCTTGTCAACCACTCTATTTTTGACAGTCATGGACTGGGTGGTGCGCCAGACGGCAGAGGGCAGTCCAAGAGGAATGGGATGGACAGCATTTTCTGCATTGGAGGATCTGGAATATGCAGATGACATTGCACTACTAGCACATTCACGTCGGCACATCCAGGAGGGAACGGATAGACTTGGTGAGTTTGGCCAGCAGGTGGGCTTGGACATCAATTTAAAGAAGTCTGAGGTCATGACGCTCGGTGTGAGCAACCCTGGGCCCATGTCGGTAAGGAATAAGCAATTGGTACAGACAGATACCTTCACATACCTAGGAAGCATAGTGGCACCGGACGGCGGGGCAGGCGGGGACATCAGCGTCAGAATGAATGGGGCAAGAGCGGCCTTCTTTGGCCTGGACAACATCTGGGGGTCCTCCCGGTACAGCATGAGCACAAAATTAAGATTATGGCAGAGCTGTGTGCTTTCTGTGCTTCTCTGTGGTGCGGAGTGCTGGAGAGTTGCAGAGAGGGAGATGTCGAGGTTGTCCTCCTTTCGCACAACATGCCTAGAAAAAATTCACCGAATCTTTTGGCCGAGTGCCATCACTAGCCGGGATCTGCTTGCTCGTAGCAAGCGAGGGGACATGCACGCCATCATAGCTGGCAGACGCTGGAGCTGGGTTGGTCATGTCCTCGGGGGAGACCCCGATGCCATCACAGGGGCAGCTATGCTTTGGACCCCTGGGGGAAAGCGAAAGGGAGGCCGACCGGAAACAGCCTGGCGGAGGACTGTGGAGGCTGAGATGCAGAGAGTGGGCCAGAGTTGGGGCACTGTACGAAGGATGGCCACCGACCGAGCAAAGTGGAATTAATTTGTTGTTGCCCTACAAGATGCCACTAGGCGTGATGGCCACTGACTGCTTTGACGGTCGGCGGCTAAGGATCAAAGAAGAAGAAGAATGAAAGCTCCTCTTGCTTTTTGTATTCTTAGTTTGATATCACTGTCTGTCCCTCCAACTTTGTCTATATTACTGCCAAGATATGTGTACGATTCTACATCTTATATTGGTGTTTCTTCAAGTTCAACACTGTTATCATTACCTGCATTTATTCTCATTATTTTTGTCCTTTCCATGTGTATTTTCAGACCCAATTGCTGTGACCTCTCATCTAGTGTTTTTAATTTGTCCTGCATCTGATTACGGTTATGGGACAGAAGAGCCATGTCATCAGCAAAATCCAGATCATCCAACTGCTTAGTCAGAGTCCACTGGATTCTATTTCTGTTTTGTGTTGTCGATGATCTCATTAACCAGTCTATTGCTAGTAAGAAAAGAAATGGAGACAAGAGGCATCCCTGTCGCACTCCTGTTCTTATCCCAAACAGTTCTGTAAGCTGTCCTTTGTGAAGAACTCTGCATGTCATGTCTTCATATGTTTTCTTTATTAAATTAATGATCTTCAAGGGAACTCCATAATGCCCCATCAATTTCCAAAGTGATTCTCTGTCTACACTGTCAAATGCCTTGGGAAGATAACATCAAGAGATGGACAGGAAAGAAACTGTCAGAGTGCACCATCAAGACAAGAGACAGAAAACGTTGGAGATCCATTGCAGCTGACCTTTGATGCGGAGATGGCAACTGATGATGATTAGTAAAGGTAAAGGATCCCGTTACACGCCCACTGAAGCATATTGGGAATATGGTGTTAGGCCCATATTTCCTCGACCATCTGCACACTATGGGTGATGTGGTCAGCATCACGCCGGCCGCCTTAACCTTCCCAGAGTTGCTCTGGTACCCAATTGGGGCTGGGTTGACCCAGGAGCCGTTTGTGGCCTAAAAAATCCCACCTCATCTGGGTATCATACCATGGACCACTGAGCTAGGAAGCCAGTGCACTAACCACTATGCTACCATGGCTCCTGATGATGATTAGTATCTTCACAAAAAAAGAGAAAACATGCTGTTTGTTTTGTGGGCTATTTTCAACTTTTTCTACTACCCCATGAGCCAGATCATCATCACCCTTCAGCACCCCAAGGAACTTAGGCCTTCAACAAACTTATGACAAGCCTGCCTGACCTGTGCCATCAGCTCAAGGTCTTTCATGTCTTCCTCATTCCTTTCCATGTCTGTATCCAATTCTCTTCTCCATGTGTTCTGTGGTGTCCTTCTACATCTCCTACTCTGTGGATTCCAAAAGAAAGACAGCCTTGAATTGCTATCAACAGGTTTCCTTAGCGTGTGTCCTATTCATCACCAACATCTTTTTTCTGATCTGTTGTTCCTCTGGCACTTATCTGGTTTATCATTATATTATAATTTCCTGCATACATTCTCAGTATCTTTGTCATTTCCCTGTGTATTTTCAGACCCACTTGCCCATGAGCCACCTGGCATCCATGATATGGTATATTAAACTCCTGTGGGCTGCCTGGCATGCCCACGCTGCCTCTGCTTATTTATTTTCCAGTTTTTTATTATTATTTCTTGTATTTTATGCTCAATTTATTTTAATTTTTTTGTCCTTCCATCATTATCTTGTTCATCTTTTTAAAACTTAGTTTGGTTCTTTATATAAATTCTTTATCTATGTTAGTTTTGTTCAGTGTGTGTCCATCATTCTTACAATGTGTTTCAAATGCAAGCTGGCATTGGTAATAATTTTTGTATGGTTCCTGGTTATGCTTATTAGCACTGTTGTTGATTCTCTTCCACATTATGTTGTTAAAATGAAGGCAGAGAATCAAGTTGTTCATTCTCTTCCACATTATGTTGTTAAACTGAGCAGCAGCTTCTCCGCTGCTGCCCCATATCCCTTTTTTTCATGAATAAGCTACATTACATTATTCTTACTTATGAAAGTCATGATCAGAGTTATAAACTTCAATATTCTGACATTACAGTGAGTAGTATTCAATTTATAGTTCCATATATTATTTTTATTTTTCAGTTTATGAAGTCTCGTGTTGGAGGATCTAAGAATGGTTGTGAACCATGTTCTGTTAAGCTGGAATCAGAAATGGATACAACATTAGTATTTGAAAGCAGATTTGAGAGTGGCAATCTAGGAAAAGCTGTGCAAGTGTGAGTGTCATTTTGTCTGTGTGATTGTGTGTTTCTGTTAAGAGCTAATTCTTTTTACTTGAAGGCTACACTTTGCGTGTGTGTTTGTTTGATTGATGCACGATGTGGCTCTAGATGGTCTAGACATCAGATGTCATATTTAGCTCTTCCCGAGTTCATATTTTCATTAGTGCAAATGTCTCAAGTGCGATTATGGTTTATAGGTGGTTATACCTTTTTATGTCACTCACTTAATCAGACACCGACAACTGAGTTAGAAACAGAAGGTAACCAGTGCTCTCACTCCAACTCGAAAAAACAGTCTGTAACTGTGATCAACGATATACAAGTCAGTGAATAGATGCACAAATCAGATATAGGCACACAACTTCTATTCAGGCTTCATTTCTAGCACAATTAAAACCGGCCCATTTTCAACATGG
This sequence comes from Oreohelix idahoensis, assembly GCA_024509875.1. Lineage (NCBI taxonomy): Eukaryota > Metazoa > Mollusca > Gastropoda > Stylommatophora > Oreohelicidae > Oreohelix > Oreohelix idahoensis. Next base: position 142,733 of record JAMPIV010008944.1, on the reverse strand, counting down.
CCTTTAAACATGTACAGTTGGATCACTACGGACTTAAACCGACTAGTTATTCCTCTAGTCACGAATGCATAACTTTGCCACAGTGGCAAACACAGAGAACTTTCAGTTTTCTCATGATGTACATCATACTTTGCCTACAAAGGCTTGCACATTTTATAACAGTTTCCTAATTGAAACACATACTCCAGCCACTCTGGCTAATCTAAACAGGACCCTCTCTTTTTCCCACCTTTTTATACACCTCTCTCTTCCCCGCCATTTTTCACATGTCTCTCTTTCCCGTCATTTTTCACACATCTCTCTTTCCCGCCACAACAATGGAAAAAACCCAAGGATCACACCTCTCACGTCACACTTCCCATGCATAGCACACATTCATTATTATTTTATGGGAGTGCTCTGTGGTGTCAAGCCACAACTATCTATGATTACTAAACATAATCTGCCCTGCACCGCACCACTGCTCACAACAGTTTCTTATTAATTATTAAAATTATTTACTATGTTTCTTAAGAAATAATAAGAGTCTTGTAACCTCTTGTTTCACTTGCCCATGTCTGGTTTTTGTCATGAGTTCTACATTGGTGATCTTTGAATTCTTCTATTCTATACAGGCAGCCATTTTTTTAAAGTATAACTTCTTGGTTTTCATTTTTGCTGGTCTCCATGGTTCAGAGCCATGCATTAGGACTGCCTTGACATTTGAGTTGAAGATTCTGTTTCTTTTTTTTTTTTTTTTGGATCTCATTTCTTTTTATTTTCGTATATTTACACTGAATTGAAAGCTCCTGTTGCCTTTTTTGTATTCATATTTTGGTATCATTGTCTGTTCTTCTGACTTTGTTTATATTGCTGTCAAGATACATGTGTGTTCACTTGATGCAAGGACGTTTCTCTAAGTGCAGTCTCACTATCATGTACTGCATTTATTCTCATAATCTTTGACTTTTTTTTCTATGTATTTTTAGCCACAATTATTCCAACCTTTCATTAAGTATTTTTTCTTTGTCTTGCATCTGGTTTTTGTTATGGGACAGAAAAGCCTGGTTATCAATAAAATCTGGATTCATCAAGCTGTTTTATCAGAGTCCAATGAATTCTATTTCTGTTAACTGATGTCATTGTTTACATTATGCAATTTATGGACAGTAAGAAGAGAAGTAACAACAAGAGGCATCCCTGCCACACTTCAGTTCTTATCTCAAATGATTTTTTAATCTGTCCATCATGAAGAACTGTGTATTTACACGTCTTCAGGTGCTTTCTTTATTAGGTTAATGATCTTCTAGGGGACTTCTTAATGCCTTATCAGTTTTCAAAATGATTCTGTGTAAACCTTTTCATAGTTCACAAATCCAAAGTAAAGTTGTGAGTTAAGTTCCAAGCTCTGTTCACTTATTATTCACTGCGTGGATATATTGTCACTACAGGATCTGTTTTGTTGAAATCCTGTTTGTTCATCTCTCATTTCTTTATCTATAGCCTCTTTTAATCTTTCAAGGAATTTATTCTCTCAAGGATTATCTTGTTTGATATTTTCCCAGGCACAGACAGTCACATTATTTCTCCGTAATTTTAGCATTGTTGCATATCTCCCAGGCCGTAAGGAGGCAGCCCCTCCACCATGCAAAGGCACAACAGGCCAATCACCTGTTTGCTTTAAATCACGATTACTAGCAACACAAGAGAGAAAACTGGACAGATTCTAAAGGCGACGAAGTGGAACGGACTACGGACTACGACTTATGGAACTTGGAACACAAGAAGTATAAATGGGAAGGAAGAGGAGCTGGTGGAAGAGATGAGGAAAGCAAAACTAGAAATCCTGGCTATAACGGAAACAAAGAAAAAAGGACAAGGAGTCATGGATCTCGATGGCAACACGCTGCTCTACAGTGGTGTACCCATGTCTGAAAGAGCTAAAGGGGGCGTGGGTTGCATTGTGGCCCAAAATCAAAAAGATAGTATCAAGGGATGGAACTTTGTCTCGGAGCGCATTATGGTTGTTAAACTAAAAGAAGGAGAAACCATAGTCAACCTGGTCATAGTGTATGGGCCAAATGAGGATGAGAGAGCAGAGGTCAAGGAGGAATTCTTCGAGCTGCTTCAAAGGACAGTGGATGACTGCCTAGATGAAGTTATCATGCTCGGAGATTTTAATGCCAGAGTTGGAAATGACCATGCTAGATGGGGTGGAGTTATCGGAAGATATGGAGAAGATACTCTCAATGACAATGGAAAGCGACTCCTTAGATTCTGCAGTGAGCAGAATCTGATCATTACAAACACAAAGTTCCCCCATAAGCGCATACATGCATACACTAGATGTGAACCAACAAAGAATGAGAAGTCAGTGATCGACTATGCCATTGTTCGGAGAAGCTCATTCAAATATGTCCGAGATGCTAGAGTCTGGAGGGGGCCAGAGATTGGAAGTGATCACTACCTGCTAACAATCAAAAGAACAACTGAAAGAGTTGCTCAGCCTAGGAACTGCCCAACATCACGCAAGAAACCAAGTAAACGAGCAGGAGAAATGAGCATTAGGACCTACAAGCTGAGAGAGCCAGAAATTAAGACCAGATATCAGGGGCTTATTGCTGCAGCGGTGAGCAACACAGAAGAACGACCTGATGACTTGGAAACCCTCTGGATTAAATTCAAGGATATCATAAAGACAGCTGCTGCAGAAGCATGCGGTGAAGTCCGACTTGGGAACAAGAGAAAGAGGACACCTTGGTGGACAGAGGAAGTCAAAGAGAAAATAAGAGAGAAGAAAATGGCATGGAAACAATACTTAGGAGCTAAAAACACAACAGGACAAATGGAAAAATATAGAGAATATGTGACACTCAGAACAGAAGCAAAGAACAAAGTGCTAGCAGCAAAACAGAAGTCCTGGGAAGAATTTGGAGAAAAGCTAGAAAAAGATGCACAAGAAAACCAGAAATTGTTCTATAAGACCCTAAAGAACATGAGGAAGGAAAAACAATGCCCTCTCAAATTTATAAAGGACAAGCAAGGCAAATTGCTTACTGCCCCGAAGGAAGTAATGGAAAGATGGAAAGAATATTTCTCAGAACTCCTGGATGGTGAGCATGGTGAAGCATCAGAAATGATAAACACTAGCACAGAAGAGAAAACCAATGATGGTGAAGATGACATAAAGATGGAAGAACTGAAGGCAGCACTGGAGAAAATCAAGATGGGCAAAGCAGCAGGGCATGATGGTATAACACCAGAAATGGTTAAGTACATGGGAGCATCAGGCGACCTATTACTCTTAAGGGTCCTACAGGCAGCGTGGTGCAACAAGACCATACCAAAGGATTGGGAGATTGCCATCATAACACCAATTTTCAAAAAGGGTGACAATCGACAGTGTGGAAACCATAGAGGCATATCCCTTCTCAGTGTCCCTGGTAAAATCTACTCTAGAATCCTAGAGCAGAGACTCCGACGCCTAGCTGAGCCACAATTGGATGAGGTCCAGTGCGGATTCCGAGCAAACCGAAGTACTCAAGACCTAATCTTCACACTCAGACAGCTGAGTGAAAAGGCCCTTGAGTATAAGAGTGAGATCCATCTTTGTTTCATAGATCTGGAAAAGGCGTTTGACAGGGTCCCCTGGAGCAAACTTTGGGACTGTTTGGCAAGGAAGAATATTCCAGCACCTCTGATTCATGCTATACAGAGCTTCTACAAGTCTTGCAGAAATTATGTGAGGACAGCAAACCATAAGTCAGAAGAGTTCAGGACCACCACTGGTGTAAGACAAGGTGATATCCTATCACCTTACCTCTTCATACTCCTTATGGACGATGTCATCAAGGCATGTAAGGAGAGAACAAGAAAGTATTCAGTGGGGTACTGGAAGATGAGACAGGTCTATATTTCGGAGCTGGCATTTGCTGATGATGTTGCCCTGATTGCTAAATCAGAGGCACATCTCCAATCCAACCTGCAAGTCTGGAAGGAAGAGCTGGAGAAGAGAGGGATGGTCATAAGCAGCTCTAAAACAAAATCCATGGTGATATCACGAGAAGAAAGAAAACATCAGATTAAGCTGGGAGAACAGGTCCTGGAGCAGGTCGACCACTTTAAATACCTCGGAGCTATTATAGACCGAAAGGGAGGCATCAAAGAAGAGTTGGCCACTCGAAAAGCAGCAGCTGGGAGACTTTTTCAGGCCATAAATCGAGGATTCCTCAGCAAGAGAGAGGTTGGTAAGAAAACGAAGATGGCTGTATACCGCTCCACCTATGTCCCAGTCTTGACATATGGATGCGAGTCATGGGCAATGACTACAACCCACAAAAGCCAGATCCAAACCTCAGAAATGAGGTATCTGAGGAAGGTGGTTGAAGTAACAAGAAGAGACATGGTACGCAACCAGACGATACGTCAAGGCCTTAAATCCCACCCCCTGCAGACCCAAGTAGAACAGTCCCAACTAAGATGGTTTGGCCATGTCTGCAGAATGGGAGAAGATCGGATACCACGACAAGCATGGGAAACAAAGGGCCAAGGATCCAGACCCCGAGGACGACCCAGAGTCCGCTGGGAGGACAACATTAGACAATCTTTGAAGGATCGAGGACTAGAATGGAACCAGGCCAGGAGGAAGACAGCCGATAGGATAGTCTGGCGCTCTCTCTTCCAAACCTCTACACCTCACGGTAGAAGGGGAACGACTAAGTAAGTAAGTAAGTAAGCATATCTCCCTTCTTTGGCAACTTGACCAGGTATCCTTCTGTTTATTTTTCTAGCAGTTCTACTGTCTTCTAGACTTTACAAAGTTATTTTTATAGTAATTCTGCAGAGATAAAATTATGGTTTCTGTTGGATTGCCATCAGCTTTTCCATTTCTATGAAGTCTTCTTCTTCTTCTTCTTCCGTCCTTAGCCAAAGACCGACCAAGCAGTCAGAGGCCATCACGCCTTGTGGCGTCTTAAGGGCAACAGCAGATTGATTTTCTCTGTTGTAGTTTCCCATCACGCCTAGCGGCGTCTTTAGGGCAACAACAGATAGATCCATCTGCCGTTGTTTCCGTAATCGGTGTGACAAGCCAACGGGTGATCAGCCCATTGGGCATTTCTGTGAAGTGTTAGTACTTTATTTATGTTGTCCTTACAAGGTTTGTGGCAGTTAACGTAACTCCATTTCTGCTGGGTGGATGTGTTACGCACAAATAATTACTTTTTTCCAAAGTCTTTGTATGATCGTTTTTCGTATGTATGATCATTATTTGACTGAAATGCATGTTATATATATTTTATGGTCAAAGGGACAGAACCCGAAATATCGATACTGCTATTTTTTATGAGTTTACCTCCTCTTGTATAGAGACACGTTCGGTCTATAATGTCTTGAACGAAGCGTGACCATATCTCCTTATTTGGTAGTATCAGTCAACTGTTGTAGATGTTTGAAACCTTTCTTAACGCTTCTGTTCATGTCCATAAAAGGCGCGACTGTGTAAGACTTTTATCTCGAATGTTCTTAGAATCGTCTTATTGTGAACAGCGACTCAGAGATTGTCACTCTGCGCATGTCTCGACTGGGTTGTCGTTTTGTTGTTCCGCCCAGGTCGGGAGTTGAGAAATGGACTGATTAGCGAGCGGACGCGACTGCGTCTTGTGATTCTCTGAGGGAAATACATTGTCTTTGTGAGTTAGTTAGCTAACTAGACTATTTCCCCGTATTATTCAAGCCTGCCTGGAGGCATATGTTCATGGTTGATTTTCCGAAATAAGGTAATTCCTCTTGTATCGAACTTTAGGCTATCATCTAGAGGTTCGTCATTTTGTCGCCTTTTTGCTCGCCTGTGTGATTCAAAATGGAGAGGTACTTTGACTAGGATTAAGTCACCGGTATCTTTATACCTGAACTAGTTATATATCTATGGGTCGCTCTAGACCAACAAGACTATTGTCTGTGTTCCAGGATTCGTTATATCAGAGATCACGTCCAAGTCAGATGGTTAGACTTAGGAAGGTTATAAAGGTCGAGCTGACCTGTAATCCATGTATGCTACTCACGTGCAGACAGTAAACGGACGTATTGTATACATCTGATCTGCTAGCATCAGGAAGGAATAATTATTATTGTCTATGAACATTAAGGATCTGCAGCTGACCACGGTTGCAGAAGTTATATGTATTATTTATCAAGCTTCGCTATGATATTTGTTTTCCATACAACTATTGAGTATTGACTTCTACATGACTGTCAGTTAACATGAGTTTGAATGCTGCATTCGTTGTACTATGCCGATGATAACATAAGTATCATGACTGTTTTGTGGCGTGCAATAAATGGTATAAACCTAAAGCGAAGTTACCATTTTTATGACTCTACACGTCATGTTGCCTGTGGTGTACCCTGAACTGTTCTACTGCAACACACACACAGCAACAATCTAAACCAGATAAGACACCCACATCTTGCATTGTAATACCTGGTGTCGATAGAGGTGGTAATTTGACGGCATCCTAATTCCACCCTTATCAATTCATGGTGGCCAATAGTTGGTTTATTCTGGTACCAACTCTCAAGGGGGTCAACAAACCCAGACATCATCAGCAGACTACAAGACAACATTGCAGTTGCTATTCATCACCTTTGATGAAATTTTTTTGAAAGACGCAGCAGTACTGACAGTTGTTGATATTTTGAAACTACCCGGCGCTGCTCGGCGGTATTGAAGTTTGTCTACAAATAGAAGGACAAGTACCGAGCGAATGGATTTCCTGATCTGTTGAGAAGAAGGACAAGTGCCGTAACAACTGTTCCGGTCTCAGAATTACTGTTGCAGATTCAGAAGGTCAAGTTCAGAAGCTGTTTCCTGTCAGAAGCTGTTTCCTGTTAGAAGCTCATTTCCTTCGTCATGGCAGTTTACGAGAGCAGATATGGATCAACGTTGGATCATTGTCCTAAGAATGCTGATCACATCCTGTTCTGAACTGTGCTGACGTTGTGGATACATAGAAGTTAAGTGGCCTGTTTTGTTTGTGAACTGTGCCCTTATGTTCTAACTGAGCCTTCTGTCTATCACATTTTTCGCACTTTTTATATGTTTACATGTTATATGTTATTTGGATTTGTATTTATATGTTTATATTTCAGCGGGTTTTCTCGGTTGGGCGGTGTCTTTCAGTAGAAGATACCACGTCACAGAGGTTCTACTGTTAGCGTTTTCGTTAGGGACTGTGCGAATTTCCTACTGTGAAATTTGCTAGCGACAATCGTTGCTATATCTGTTTAGTTGTGACGAGTTGTGCTTTATTTTCGTTTTTTGTATATTTTTTTTTTGTTTCTCTCTTTCTTTCTGTTTTTTAGTTTCGATTTCAATTGTTTGTATTTGTAGGTCTCCTCTTTTCTATTATTCAGTTCTTCACGTAAATTTTTGTGTATACACTGTAGCGTCATTTGTTTGTCATATCTTCGCATTCTGTCATCATATTCTTTTTAGTTTCGCTGTTTATTTATTTGACTTATGCGAATGTTTTCGTATTGTTTGATCTTTGTTATTGTTTACATTGACTCTGATCTTTGTTATTGTTTACATTGACTCTGATCTTTGTTATTGTTTACATTGACTCTGATCTTTGTTATTGTTTACATTGACTTTGATCTTTGTTTTGTTTACATTGTTGGTGACTTTGTTATTGTTTACATTGTCTTGTTATTGTTTGCATAGTTCTTGCATAGTTAGCTTTCACTATTGTTACATATATGCTCATGCACTATTGATCTATAGTGCACTTATCATAACTAACTGGTGGTTTTTTGCTTATGCACTATTGTAGTGCAGTTATGATAAATAACTGATGGTTATGCACTGATTTGGGTAGTGCACTGATAATTAAGAGGTGACTTGTGATATTATTGTACAACTGATAATACAAATTGGTGTCAAGTCTTGTTTCCCACAGAGATTGGAGTAAACATAGTAATTATACAAGCACTTTATTAAGTCTTGTTGCTATTAAGATTGAAATAAGATAATTAATTATTTCAGGTTCTGTACTCACATTTTAGACATCATGTCTACATTTGAGTACTTTATTGAGCAGGGTAAAGCCCTTGGGAAGACAGGTGATAAATTAGAAGAATTTGCGACTGTTCAATATGCCAAGGCATTGAAGTCGGAGGAAAAGAAAATGAAAGAACTAACTGAACAAAAGAGAATAGATGCTGAAAATTTAAAACTGCAGATGCAGGTAGATGAAAAGAGATTACAAATGGAAATGGAAAAACAAAAAAGAGAAGCAGAATCTCAGGAGAAGAGACTTCAGGCTGAGGTTGAAAATAAGAGACTTGAAAAAGAAGCTGAAAATAAGAGACTTGAAATAGAGGCTGAAAATAAAAGATTAGAAAAAAAGTTACAGGCTGAGGCTGAAAAGAAAGTTACAGGCTGAGGCTGAAGGAAGAGGGTTACAAAGAGAGTCTGATGAGAGAAAAGCAAAAATGGAACATGAAGAAAAACTCTTAGCTTTGGAGTTAGAAAAGTTGAAGTTATCTAGTAATGCTAATGATGCTAATAAGGTATCATCTGCTAATAAGTCTAATGCTGTTGATTTCAAGCTTAATTTACCAGCATTCAATGCTTCAATTGATGATATAACATTTTATCTAGATAGATTTGAAAGTGCATGTAAGGTGCATAATATAGATAAAACATTATATGTTTATCATCTGTCCAAGATACTTAGAGGTGATGCTTTGACTTTGTTGGGTATGGTAGATGTGCCTGACAAGAACAACTATGAGGTTGTCAGGGCGGCATTGTTAAAGAAGTACCAACTTAACGAAGACGGATATCGTCTTAAATTTAAAAACATGTTACCAGAAACTGGAGTTGAATTCTCAGAATTCATCTCAGGCATACGTCTTACTTTTTTACGATGGGTTGAGCTTTCTAAGACAGAAAGTACATTTGAAGCCCTCATGGACTTACTTCTTAGAGACAAGGTTATGTCTTCTGTTAATGAAGCTTTTCTTTCTTTTCTTCATGAGCGTAAGCCTAAAAATATAAAAGAAATGGAAGAATACTGTAGCCAGTATGTTACTGCACATCCTCACATAACCATTAGCAACTCTAAGGTAAAAGAAGGTCTGCCAGTTGCTTCGGCAGCACCTTATGGCCCGAATTTTATGCGTAAATTTCAGGGTAGCCAGCAAAATTTCAATAAAAAGAGTAACCGTAATTATGCCCAGAACCATGGTAATCAATTTCAGGGAGATTCTTCTTCCCAGAACTGGAGACAACCTAATATTACACGGTATTCTATTCCCGGTAACTTTAGAAATTTTCATAAAGGTAATCGGTATAGAGGAAAATATTTTTTGCAGAGACCTCAATACCAAGATAATAGAGGTTCTCAACAGCATAGAGATGGTAATGACAGTTATGGAAACTGGAACTCAAACCAGGATAAAAATTACAGTAGGGACTTTAATGATAATTGCAGAGGCAATAATGGTCGCGGTAGATCGCAACAGAAGAGAAAAAGATATCAACAGACAAACTCTGTTCAACAAGAATCTCAGGGAGCAGATAAACAGGTTAATAATGATAAAGACCATAATGCTATCGGATGCTCATCTTTTGACTTTGGTAGGGCAAATAAATGTATCCAATGCAGTACTTTATTTGATCCGAAAACCATTAGTACTCTAAGCTGTGGTCATCCTTTGCCCGCTCTTCCTGCTAATGTTGCTCATGATGGGAGAGGTTCTCTTATATTACATAAGGGGCTTGTAAATAGTAATCCAGTCTCGGTGTTGTTTGATTCTGGATGTACTACTGTCGGGGTTAGGCAATCTCTTGTAGATCCATTCTGTGCTACAGGAAAGGTCATCAAATGTGTCACATTTGGTGGCACGTTGGAAAAATATCCTACTGCCATAATACATATTGCTACTCCTTTCTTCACGGGAGAGGTCCACGCGTGTCTACTTCCAAACCCTATTGCGGACCTTATTATTGGTCGTATTCACGGAGTTAGGGAATGTACCCCACAGCAGATTGCTGTTTGGGAAGAGCAAAACATTGAAGCTACCAATACGGTGGTCACAAGAGCACATGCTCTGGATCCACCTCAAACTTCATTAACTAATAATGATGAAGTAGATGAACAAAATAGTCACTTGACTATTACACGTGACTCATTTATCAAATTGCAAGAAGAAGATCCGTCTTTACAAAAATTCTTCATTCTAGCAAAAAAAGGTGATCCTAATCAAAATACTAATAGAAAATCTTGGATTTCTATGAAGAACGGCGTACTTGTACGTATGGTACAAGACTCGACTACATCCACTCATTCACAAATTCTTGTGCCTAAGAGCATGAGGGTGCAAATATTGCAACATGCTCATGACTCGCAATGTGCTGGACATATGGGTTTTTCCCGTACAAAGTCGAGGGTTCTTGCGGCTTTCTTTTGGCCATTTGTGAGCAAGGACATACGAATGTACTGTCGCTCTTGCAAAGTATGTCAGGAGGTCAAATCTAAAGGACCACGACATGCTGCGCCTATCCAGGCTGCTGACATTCCAATTCGCCCTTTTCAAAAAATGGCAATAGATATTATCGGTCCTTTTAGAATTAAGTCGGCTAGAGGACATCAATTTATTCTTACATGTGTCGATATGTGCACACGTTGGCCAGAGGCAATACCTCTCAAGAGCATCTCAACTGCTGATATCGCAGACGCTCTTTGGCTGATATTTTCTCGCTTGGGTTTTCCCGGAGAAATATTGTCAGACCATGGCACTCAACTTATATCAGACACTATGTCACAGGTAATGTCTATGCTACATATAAAAAGGTCTCTCAGCAGTATCTATCACCCAATGTCTAATGGGTTGGTCGAACGTTTAAATAGGACTCTAAAAACTTTACTGGGTAAAATAACTGAGGATCATCCTCAGGATTGGGACAGGGTCTTACCCGCGGCTCTCTTTGCGTATAGAGAGGTCCCCAATGAACATACGGGGTTTTCCCCTTTTGAACTTGTCTTTGGCGCGCAACCGCGCGGCCCTATGTCTTTACTTCACGATCTAATCACTGCCGATAATATTAGCGATGAGACTCAATCTTCTTATGAGTACGTCATTGCTCTTAGGAAAAAAATCATTGAGGCATGCAGACTAGCAACTTCGTCTTCCGAATTTGCTAAAGAAAAGGCAAGGCAGTTTGCGAATAAGAATAGATGTCTACGACAACTTTGTCCAGGTGACAAAGCTCTCGTTCTACTTCCTTCAAGGGAGAACAGACTTCTAATTGCATGGAAAGGTCCATATGCAATAGTCTCCAAAATTTCTGATGTCGACTATGTTGTCGATATTGATGGAAAGCATAAAACTTTCCACATAAATATGCTCACGGAATTTCATGAAAGACCAGACTATTTGCAGCCTATTTTCCAGGCAACGGACAATTCTCAAGTACCTCATGGTCAATACTCATCGCTGTCAGTTATACAGGATGAGGAAACTACTTTTTCTGATGTCAATCTTCCTCTTTCTATGGTCCCACTTTATTCTACGGAATCTTGGAAAAACGTGACCGTTTCTCCAAATCTTTCCGCTGAGGAACATCGACAAGTTTCTTCGATGTTGCAAACATTTCAGGATGTTCTTACAGACATCCCGGGACACACACATGTCATTGAACATGACATTGTGCTAACTGATCATAATCCTATCAGAGTCAGACCCTATCCAATACCTATCCATTTCCAGTCTCAAGTCGAAAAAGAATTGGATGAAATGATACGTTTGGAAATCATTGAACCATCCACTTCAGCATACTCTTCGTCTATGGTTATTGTTCGAAAGAAGGATAATAACATTCGCATTTGCGTAGATTATCGCAAATTGAACCAAGTTACGAAGTTCGACGCTGAACCTATGCCTTCATTAGAAGAGCTACTCAATAAACTTTCTAATTCTAGATTCTTTACCAAACTAGATTTGTCTAAAGGTTATTGGCAAGTCCCGCTAACTGAACGTGCCAAACCTTTTACAGCTTTTTCTACACCTAGGGGTTTATTCCAATGGAATTTCATGCCTTTTGGTCTTATGAACGCCCCTGCTACATTCGTACGCATGATGCGGCGAATTCTCGCATATCGTACAGATGTCATAGCATATCTAGATGATATCTGTCTATTCAGTGATTCCTGGGAAGATCACTATTTGGGTTTATACGAATTACTGTCTACTCTTCGCGAGTATAACTTGACTGCAAAACCCTCTAAAGCCTTTATAGGATTTAGTGAGATTTCTTTCCTAGGTCATCGTGTTGGTCATGGTCTTTTAAAGACAGAGGACCACAATGTTTCAAAAATACTTAACATTTCGGTCCCTAAGACAAAGAAACAAGTAAGGAGTCTATTAGGTTTGATCCAATTCTACGGACGATTCATTCCGAATCTGTCCTCCATTATGGCACCGCTTTCTACTTTATTGAAGAAAGGGTCGCCTAATTTGATCCGCTGGTCAAAAGAATGTCAATCCTCATTGGACCAGGTTAAAGACCTATTTTCATCTCCACCTATTCTTAGGTTACCTACTATTGAGAAGACTTTTGTTCTTCGAAGTGACGCCTCGTCAACTGGGATTGGGGCAGCACTAATGCAGGAGTATTCTGATACTCTGCATCCGGTGATGTATATCTCTAGGAAATTAAATGCTGCAGAAAAGAATTACTCGGTTTTAGACCGTGAGTTATTGGCTATGGTATGGTCTATTCTGAAGTTACAAAGATTTCTTCTAGGCGCACATTTCATTGTGGAAACCGACCAGAAAGCGCTTACTGCTATTCAGAGCAAAAACTTGAAGAGCTCGAGGTCCACTCGTTATGCCATAGCTCTTCAACCATTTCATTTCTCGGTTCGAGCTATCCGTGGTTCGGATAATGTAATGGCGGACATTCTGTCCAGATGCCCACACGATTCCACATGATTCTTCTGTCATATATATATTTCCTGATATACAGTCCAATGTTATAATGACATGTTAGTAGATTTTTTTTTCTCACTTTTTTGAGGGGGAATTTATAACATTGTACCATGTAATTATCTAAGAAGGCTTAGTTAGTGATATACGGGCCAAAAGATCACTCGGCCACATTTAAATAAATTATTTTCAGGATTGTATTGAGAGATTTACCAGTTGTCTTTAAGATTTGTGTTATTGATATTTTCGCAGCACATCATTGAAGATGCGAGATTGTGTCCATTGTGGAACTTTGAGTATATCAAGTCCTGTCCTAGATTGGGAGCGGATGATGTCCACATCTTCTTCTATTGAATGTTTTATGTCAACGAAGATCAACACATGTATTACTTATTAGTTACTGATGCATTACATAATGTAATAAAATAGTGCGGTATATTAATATATTACACCGCTATTTGCAACACATTGTATGATATCATAATAATATATTTGATTTCATATATTGGTATGAGAATAATTTGACTTTTATTATGATGTTGCCAGCATTGTGGTTTGTGTTGGTGGCACCTTCCTGGGATATATACGCGTATACTTAGATAAATTTTTCTCTAAGGACCTGGGATATGATCTCAGTTTCGCTCCAAGTGTTGAGCTATTTTGTTAGGTATATCCGCGCATCATACGTGCGTTAGGAGCCTAGATTTTTCCGGCTCCAGGATTTAAAAAAAAAAAATGTTTCATTTTTTTTTTCCCGGGAGGGTGCGGTAATGTTACGCACAAATAATTACTTTTTTCCAAAGTCTTTGTATGATCGTTTTTCGTATGTATGATCATTATTTGACTGAAATGCATGTTATATATATTTTATGGTCAAAGGGACAGAACCCGAAATATCGATACTGCTATTTTTTATGAGTTTACCTCCTCTTGTATAGAGACACGTTCGGTCTATAATGTCTTGAACGAAGCGTGACCATATCTCCTTATTTGGTAGTATCAGTCAACTGTTGTAGATGTTTGAAACCTTTCTTAACGCTTCTGTTCATGTCCATAAAAGGCGCGACTGTGTAAGACTTTTATCTCGAATGTTCTTAGAATCGTCTTATTGTGAACAGCGACTCAGAGATTGTCACTCTGCGCATGTCTCGACTGGGTTGTCGTTTTGTTGTTCCGCCCAGGTCGGGAGTTGAGAAATGGACTGATTAGCGAGCGGACGCGACTGCGTCTTGTGATTCTCTGAGGGAAATACATTGTCTTTGTGAGTTAGTTAGCTAACTAGACTATTTCCCCGTATTATTCAAGCCTGCCTGGAGGCATATGTTCATGGTTGATTTTCCGAAATAAGGTAATTCCTCTTGTATCGAACTTTAGGCTATCATCTAGAGGTTCGTCATTTTGTCGCCTTTTTGCTCGCCTGTGTGATTCAAAATGGAGAGGTACTTTGACTAGGATTAAGTCACCGGTATCTTTATACCTGAACTAGTTATATATCTATGGGTCGCTCTAGACCAACAAGACTATTGTCTGTGTTCCAGGATTCGTTATATCAGAGATCACGTCCAAGTCAGATGGTTAGACTTAGGAAGGTTATAAAGGTCGAGCTGACCTGTAATCCATGTATGCTACTCACGTGCAGACAGTAAACGGACGTATTGTATACATCTGATCTGCTAGCATCAGGAAGGAATAATTATTATTGTCTATGAACATTAAGGATCTGCAGCTGACCACGGTTGCAGAAGTTATATGTATTATTTATCAAGCTTCGCTATGATATTTGTTTTCCATACAACTATTGAGTATTGACTTCTACATGACTGTCAGTTAACATGAGTTTGAATGCTGCATTCGTTTCTATGCCGATGATAACATAAGTATCATGACTGTTTTGTGGCGTGCAATAAATGGTATAAACCTAAAGCGAAGTTACCATTTTTATGACTCTACACGTCATGTTGCCTGTGGTGTACCCTGAACTGTTCTACTGCAACACACACACCGCAACAATCTAAACCAGATAAGACACCCACATCTTGCATTGTAATACCTGGTGTCGATAGAGGTGGTAATTTGACGGCATCCTAATTCCACCCTTATCAGGATGTTTTCGGGATCTTCTTTGCCTTACTCTTGAAACATGCATTCAGAGATGCAACTGAAGGAATATGCCTTCACACTAGGTCAGATGGCCGACTGTTTAACCTGGCAAGGCTGAAGACAAAAACAAAAATCAGAAGGGTCACTATAAGAGACTTGTTATTTGCAGATGACACTGCAGTTGTCACTCAAAGCCAACAGGAGCTTCAGAGCTTGATAAATCGCTTCATCCAAGCATGCAAGGACTTTGGCCTCACAATAAGTCTAACGAAAACAAATGTGCTGTGTCAGGATGTGGATGTTGCATCAGTTACCACTATCGATAACTATGAATTAACAGTGGTGCACCACTTCACAAACCTGGGGTTTACCACCAATGACAAACTATCTCTGGACAAAGATTTTGACAGCTGCATTGGCAAAGCTGCAGCTACCTTTGCCTGCCTCACAACGCATGTTTGGGGAAACTCCAAACTCACAACGAAGTGTTATGGACTTTTATAAATATATCGTAATAATTTCTGGATTTCTTCTGACTTCGATTATGTCTATTAAATGCTGCCGTAACATTTGGGTTCATGAATGTTTTCATAGATTTTGTATGAATGAATGTTTCTATTTCTCTTCTTTTGTGTTCAATTCGTTTGTGACATTTTGTTTCATTCTATATTCGTATTGATGTAATGAAGATTAATTCGTTCAATAGGTTAAATGATAACACTTGATTGTCGAACTGACAGAACTATGAAAACTTCTTGTAGTGAATCTCAACAAACTTGGCAATCAACATAAAGTCTTCTGAAGACGACATTCTCCATTTAATTATTGGAAGACATATCATATTATGGAAAACATGAACGAAATACGTGGTTCCCATTTCAAAATAAGGAATGACATCACAGTCTCATGCATTCTCAACTATTTGACCCTGAGCGGTCATATCAACCGTCGACCTTCGTCTAATTTTCTGTGTTCATATATTTCAGTTAAATACTGTTTTATTCAAACTGTCTTGACATTATCACGTCACATATTATGCCTAATCGTTGGCTTTATATTTCTATTAAGACATCTTGTCTATTTCATAAAATCACAGGCTAAATCAATTATTCTCAGTTTGGCTGTCCACGCCACAATTTAACATTATCCCTTTCAATAGCGCGTTTTATAATACACTGCATTCCATCTAGAATATCGCGTGTAGATCTGCGTTTTAATATCAACGCCTTCACATATTCTCGGGACTCAAAAGTCCTTATTTATTACTTATTCCATTAACTAGGAAGCCTGCACACTGACGGTTGAATATATGAGTTAAGACTCAACATATATTAATGGACTCTGCCGCACATTATCTAAACACTGCTATTAGCCCAAATTATTTATTTATTATTTATTTATTAGCCCAAAGCCTACATCAATACTCTCAGCCCAAAGCCTACATCAATACTCTCTCGTTACTAAGCTTAACGCGTCATCCAACATTTTACGTGTACCCTTTGAAGTCTAGTTAGTTGAGGTGTTGCATGGTACGACCATCCAAATCAAGATAAAACCAAAATGCTTGTAAACCATGCAACAATCCTCAACAACCAGCACACTTCTTTATGGCAGCGAGACATGAACAACCAATGCTAAGCAAGAAAGAAGGCTCAATACCTTCCATCTACGGTGTCTACGCCACATCCTCAGTATTTCATGGAAAGACAAAGTGACATATGTCCAGGTGTTGTCACATGTTGGCCTTCAAAGCATGCATACACTGCTTAGACAGCACAGACTATGTTGGCTTGGCCATGTCCACCGCATAGAAGATGGTCGCATCCTGAAAGATATCTTCTACGGGCAACTGGCAGATGGCAAAAGAACAGTTGGGTGACTGCAACTGAGATTCAAAGATGTGTGCCAGAGAGACATGAGAGCACTGGAAATAAATCCAGCAACCTGGGAGTACGAAGCTGCCGATCGCACCAAGTTGCGATGCTATCTACAGCGCCACCTCAGAATGGACGAGAAGAAGCTCTCACAACAAGCAGAAGCGAGGAGAAAACATCGAAAGGAACACCAGGAAAATAAGCAGCTGAGGGCCGTCACCTCAAGGGCACATTCCCATAGTCAGTTATGACTGAAGAGGCTATTATTATTATGTTATTGTGTCTGGGAGATCTTGGAGAGCAGGTCTATTTTCCTTGAAGTGCTCAGTCTGTATCTTAATTTGCTCTTTATATTGCTAAGCAATCTGCTCTTGTCCTTTTTGAGGTAATTAGATTGCTTACATTTCCCTGTTATCTTTTTTGTATAATTATACATATCTCAGCTTCCTCTGCCTGTCTTGCCAGCTCATCAGTATATTTCCGGTCTTTGTCTCTTCTGAAACCTCTTCTTACTTCTTTATTCGCTTTCATAGCCTTGGCTCTGAAACTTCTTGTTTTGCTTCTATTTAACCATGCCTTCTTATTTTTTTTTTCTTCCTTTATCTTACTTGTGGCTTCTGTTTCTTCTTCTTCTTCCGTCCTTAGCCACCGACCGTCAAAGCAGTCAGTGGCCATTACGCCTAGTGGCGTCTTAGGGCAACAGCAGATAGGTTTTCTTTGCCATTGTTTCCCATCACACCTATTGGCGTCTTTAGGGCAACGGCAAATCAATCCATTTGCTGTTGTTTCCGTAATCGAAGTGACTGGCAAACGGGTGATCAGCCCGTTGGTTGGCTTCTGTTTATGCATGCTTTACTTTGTTTTCTTTTTCTCAGAACTTCTCCATTTGTCACATTCCGTACATTTTTTATCTGTTATCAGTAGCATTTGCTTCATCTTTTAGATGTTGAAGTACTTGGTACATATTGGATATTTTAACTATACATTTTTCTTTTTTTTTTCTCAATTTCTGAGATATCCTTCATAAAACTGTTGAATAAACTTGAGTAAACATTAATTTATGTATTTTGTCTAAATAGCGGAGAGAACGAATATGAGCTGTGGCTGAGATATGATCTCTACACCAACAAGCATACACAATGGTTTTACTTTAGAGTGTCCAACACACGAACAGACAGGGAGTACAGGTTTACCATTGTAAATTTTATGAAAGTAAGAATATTACATATTTACTCAAGTTTACGTGCTGAAAGATTTGTCTAATGTGCAGTAGTTTGTCATGTTCTAATCACTTTAAACACATTTCTTGCTCTGTTTTTAAATTTTATATTATATGTTTATTTTTGGAGACAGATTGTAGTACTTTACCTTCAGACATTTACTGGTCACTTGGGTAACATGTTATGATGATGTTGATGAATGGTTATGTGATATCACTGATGC
This sequence comes from Oreohelix idahoensis, assembly GCA_024509875.1. Lineage (NCBI taxonomy): Eukaryota > Metazoa > Mollusca > Gastropoda > Stylommatophora > Oreohelicidae > Oreohelix > Oreohelix idahoensis. The sequence goes on along the minus strand of JAMPIV010008944.1, from coordinate 124,344 downwards.
TATATCCACAAGATGATAACGGTTTACATATAGGGGTTGAAGATGGATCCAACTAAGATACAGATATGTATCTAAGTACTGTCTGTGTTAAACATTTTGTCTCATTAGTGAGGTGCGAAGATAGTGGCAGGACTCACCATTGTGCTCTACTTCATTCATTTAAATAAACAAGGCAATCTCTCAGGATATCAGTGTAAGCCTGCACTTCATTTCTCATGATACTTACGAGTGTAGTAGGTGATTCAGGATCAACTACATATATATCAGGCTATCTGTTCATTCTTCCCTGCAAGAGAAGTACTGTTACCAAGTAATATATGGATGTCAATGTCTAAGCAATTTTGTGTTTTGCTGCTGCCCATTTGTTGGCAGTCTTGTCTTTTAGCATGCAACTGGTTGTCTGGTAAGAGACTGTGTCATCTATCTGGGTTTTTGAGGCATGTCCTATTTCTTTCTCTCTTTATACCTGCTGAGTAATACCAGACTGGCTGAATGTCCATCAGTGTGCCTATCACTCTCCTTGAATGTATGTTGTGGAAAGTAATGTGGATTCCCACTTCTTTCATCCTTCCTCACTAAGCTCCAGGTACCCATATCTGTATATATATATTTGAATACCTGATGGAGTGAGTGTCTGACAGACTGTTTGTCTCCTTCACATGTGAAGGTTTGCGACTGCCTAACTCCTTCACGCACTGTGTAATTTTTATCACTGACTTATCCTAGATTTTTCTGTCTTCAGAAAACTGACTCCTAGTGTATGACTCTTCTGACTTTTAGTCTGTGTCCAGCTCATACTGGGTGGCCTCTGAATTGTTAAACTGTGTGACTGTATGCCTCTCTGACCTTCTCTGTATACATATTTTATGGTGGGGCTAATCAGTTGTGCAATTTCATGATTTGCAGGCCTTAGCTCCACCTCGATCCATCTAGAACCCTCCTACAATGAATCAAACTTGGCACTTTTACCGCGAGAGTCCAGCGCTCTGATCATTCTTGTTGGAGAAATATTTAAACTATTTTTTACTTTCACTTGGATTGTGAACCTTAAGAGGTCTAATCTACTTATACATAATGAAAGCCAGCCAAAACTTTTTCCACATTGTGACTACATGACCTAAGCAAGAAAGGGTCACCAGAGAGAGATCATGAAATTTCATGTGTGAAATTATCGTTTAGGGGTTGTCAGATGTCTTCCCAGTCTCCTTGTCTACAATTCTCTCACATCACCATGCATGGAGGCATATCTGGAGTCATCTTTAGCTATGCACAATGCTACAGTATACGTATGTGGAAGTGAACCTCTGTCTGTGAGGCTAATTACACCCGCATTGACTCTTGAAATCATCCACACACTTTCAGGAATTCCCCTGTGGTGAAACTTGTTGAGAACCCAGCATTGCTCACTAAGTTTGGAGAAGTCACTTGAGCCCCAAATATGATTGTTTGGCTTTGACCTGGCATGCAGGAGGATCTCACTATGGACCCAGTGATTGGCAGGGGGAGCTGAGAAGTGGCAGTGTGCAGGATGTGACAATGACTTGGGAGAGCCCAGAACCAGAGCGCAGTATTTTAGCTCTGCATAGTTGGCAAGCCCCCTTGGATGGTGGGGAATGCACAGTATGCCCCACGCTTCTTACTTCTAGCTTGGGACCCCTATGTGATGATCCTTTAAATGCAAGCTAAGCTGGAGAAACTAGAGCTCATGACTTCAACTCAACATGTTTCAGAATGGCAGAAAAGCCACAGGAAAAGCCTAGATCTACAGTGTAGATAATACCAAGGAGTCTTCAACTTCATATTGGCTGCAAAAGAGCAAGAAGCTCAGCAGCACTAGTCAAACAACAACAACTCTCACATCTCCCTCCCCACTACCACCACATTCTATTCACACTCACATTAGCTACTTTCTTGCCTCAGCCTCACTGACTCGTTGATGCATTTTCTTTTTCTCTAATATTTAGCCTGAAAGCCTTTACAATGATGGCATGAGACCTCTCTTGTACAGTGAGAAAGATGCTGCCCTCAACAAAGTTGGGTGGGTAAGAGGAGGGCAGGACATCAAATACTACAAAAACAACCTGAGGTATTAATAATGTATTAGCATTGCTTTAATCCAGGGCTAATTGGGTACCAGAGCAACTTTGAGAAGGTTCAGGCAGCTGGCGTGATGCTGACCACATCAACCCTAGTGTGCTGATGGTCAAGAAAATATGGGCCTAACACCATATCCCCAATATGCCTCAATGGGCATTTAATGTTATACGTTACGTCTAATGATGACAATATTGGCCGCCGACCGAGCAAAGTGGAATCAATTTGTTGCTGCCCTACAAGACGCCACCAGGCGTGATGGCCGCTGACTGCTTTGACGGTTGGCGGTTATGGATCAAAGAAGAAGAAGAAGTTACGTCTAATACAGGGCTGCATTGTAAAATCAGATTTTGTTGGTCGTATACTTTTATGATTAAAAAATAATCTTAGTAACTATACTTTAATAAGTAAAAATACAGCAAGTGAATGATATTATGTTTTTGCTACTATTTCAAAGCACATGAAAATAAATTTTCATAAACTCAGTGCTATGTACAACTTTCCTGTCACTGTACAGTTACCAGGATCTAATATCAGAACCTGGTAGCATCACACTCCAGTCAACTCAGGTGTAAATGGGTACCTGACTGTGCTCCTGAGTTTAAAAAAAAGGGAAAAGGTAGTCCCATAACAGATACTACCATAGGGGTGTGAAATGTAAGAGACTTCACCATACCAGGGCAAGCTTCTTTTTTAATGTTGTGGGGTGACCATTTCCATTCCTCGCTAACTCAAGAGTAGAGTTAGGTACCTATTGACAGCTGGGTAGAATGGAGCATGATACTACCAGGTTTTGAACCCAGAACTGTTAATTTTGCTATGGGAGGGAAGTGCTCTAACCACTCTGCCAATCAGGTTATAGCGAGCACCTTAGGATAGCCACATCTTACAGCTTAATTTTTGCATTATATGGAATGATACAGTATTTACATATCATTACTATATGATACCATATATACATTAAAATGTATCATACTTAAACATATGTGTGTGTGTGCACATGTGATCCTTCATGCACATGAGTGTGTATGTGTGTGTTTGAAAACAAAAAGAAAACATAATTGTAGTCACATTAGTATAGCCACCTCCTACAGAAGTGTGGAGTGTATATTCTAAGCGGAAGGCTCACATATTTAACAACTTTTGTTACCCAGGTATGAAGCTGGCAAAGCTGACAGGAGCTACTACTCCTTGACCTGGACAGTTAGATTTAAACATGACCATGACATGATTTACTTTTCTCACTGTTACCCCTACACATACACTGATTTACAGGTAAGTTGTTCTTTATTCTTTCTTTTATAATTATTCATAGATTAATTTTTGTGTGTCTGTATATGCAAATATATTTTGGGCTCATAATAACATAGGATGACAGATGTCAAACAGATGTCAAGAAGTGAGTAGGAATGGCCTAACCTGCATTCAACAGCATGAGACAGATACTAACATTTAAACAAATTACAAATGAAATATATATATATATATATATATATATATATATATATATATATATATATATATATATATATATATATATATATATATATATATATATATATATATATATATATATATATATATATATATATATATATATATATATATATATATATATATACAGTGCTTTATTTGTGCTGGTACGTGTTACCTGTAAACATTTAGGACCTTAAAAATCACAAAATATAATATATATATATTTTATAAGCAAGCGAAAACTAGGATTGCCGCCACTGCCTTAGTCCATGCCATGGAGTTTCTTTAAACTCTATGATCCCTGCAATCTGGTGTTGCCTTCTTCTGCTGTAGACACTGTAGCTCGAAGTTTGCATTATTTCCGTGTGAGAGGCTACATTATCGATTAGAATCGATAGTCAATTATAGGATATCCTCTTTTCACAAGAAGTGATAGGAAGCTTCCTGTTTCTGACTTGACTTTATCCACATGATGCGACTCAACTTTTTACAATGTGGATGAATGTGTTTTGGAATTCCTAATAATTTTACGCCATGAATTATAAATTACGCAGTTTTTCTCTTGCGCTCCTGCAGCTAAAAAATTAAAACTTGCGAGCAATGAATCTAAGAGTGATGCCGCGGAAGTAAATTCTTTTCTAATGGATACTGCAGATGAAAGAGACCCAGAACCTGGAGAAATCGAACACGTGTTTGTTGCAACGGTGAAGAAAGAAACACAGGAAGATCTGCCCGACTGTTGGACTCTACATAAAAAAGCTGAATTTTGTGAGAAGAATGAGTGATTGTTGGTGAAAAATAAACATCTTGGCTGTAAAATATGCAAGGAAGTTGGTAGTTTGGGACTGGAAAGAAACAAACAAGATGTGAATATTTCAAAGCCATGGGCAAATGTTCAAATTTCTTACTTCTGTGAAAATAAAAAGGATCAAATGACTTCACTACGCTAGAAAATTCATGAACATAAAATCAGTTCAGCTCATAAGGCTGCCACTAAAATAGTAGCCACTGCAAAAGAAAACAAATTGGAAGTAGCTTGTTCACATGCATTTGAAAAAGAAAAAGAAATCACTTCTAAAATATTCAGAACAGCTTATAAAGTTGTAAAGAAAAATCAGGCTTTCAATGATTATGAATCTGAAATCGATCTTCAAGAAGTCAATGGTTATGACATGGGGCAAATTCTACATTCCACAAATGCTTGCATTAATATAGTGAAACATATTGGAACTGAAATGAAACAAACCCTTATTCAGAAAATAATTGAATAAAATTGTAAAATTTCCCTGTTGATTGATGAGAGCACCACTATTAGCCAGTTTTCTTCTTTAATAATTTATGTACGGACAATGCTTCCTGATATGGAGCAACCCACAAATATTTTTATTGACATTGTAGAATTAGAAAATGTGTCAGCACAAGGTGTTTTCCAGTGCCTGATTAATGTCCTTAATGAACTGGGTTTTCATGATGACTTTTTAAAGGAAAATCTTACTGCCATTGCATGTGATGGGGCAGCTGTGATGTTGGTTAAGAAGAAAGGAGTAGTGGCCTTGATTAAGGAACACTACCCACACGTTTTGGTTTGGCATTGTGCTAACCATTGGCTTGAGCTTTCTGTTGGAGATGTTGTGAAAAAAGACTTTCCATCACAAATCAACCATTTTAAGTCATTTCTTGACAAACTGTACTGCTTTTATCATCAGTCCCCCAAAAACGCCAGAGAACTTGGAAAAGTAGCTGAAGATCCAGGCAAGCAAATCTTCAAAATTGGAAGAATTTAACGTACGCGTTGGGTAGCTTCTAGTTTTAGAAGTGTTTCTGCAGTTTGGAAAGACAATGAAGCACTCACGGCTCATTTTGTAGCAGCAAAACAGGATGAAAACAGGGATAAGAGTGAAAGAATAATGTATGAAGGCCTACTAAAGACAATTACTGGTGTTGATTTTGTTTTGGATCTTGAACTGATGTGTGATGCTCTCCAAGAATTGTCAGAGCTCAGTGTCGAACTACAAGCATGTGATATTACACTCTACACAGCTCATAATATTATATCAAGGCAGATTCGGGTGTTTGAAGACAGAAAATTTAACGGTGGACTTTATTATCGTGAAGCTCTACGAGCAGCAGAAAATTTGAACTTTCAAGGAGTCACTCTAGAGAAGAGGGTAACAAATCGACCAACCAATGTAAATCACTCTCTTGATCCTAAAAGGTTTTACGACAGTTTGAAACGACAAATGGAAAATGTTGAGAAGAATGTCACTTTTTGTGAGATTGAAGTGGAGAGTTTGTGTAAGAGGCTTAGGATTCCAAAAAGACAGGTTCTAAGAGGTTATCGTGAATTCCTGACAGAGAAGAAAATGCCAGCTGGACTACCGCCACTAATATACACTATCAATTGTCTCCCCGTTTCTACCTGTGAATGTGAACATGGCTTCTCCCAAATGAACCTAGTTTTCACATCAACTAGAGCTTCTCTACACCTGAAGACTGATGTTCATCAAGCTCGTTGGTCCTCCGCTCCGTGTTTTTTGGCCTTTACCGTACGTCAATTCCTGGTTCATGAAAGGCAGACATCTAGCAATTGACTCGAAGAGCAAGGAAAGGGTACACGAAGATGGCAACACCAATATATTGAGCCCAGTTTGGAAACTACTGTAAATATAAGGTACTAATTTGATGGGGTTTTTTTTTACCTTGGCTTTACACTGGCATAATGGGGTGGGGTGATAGAGTACCAGTAAACTTTATTTTAGAAAAAAAGCACTGTGTATATATATATATATATATGTATATATACAGTACTTTGCAAAAAAAATGGCAGTCATATTGCTCAGCTAAATATGCTGAAATCTAATTAATTATGCATGTTCTGCCCCAAATTTACACTCCACTTAAGTGAGCAAACACTACCAAAAGTAAAAAAAAAATTAGCGTAGAGTAAAGTCCCTTGATAATAGAGCAGACGACAATTTCTAATGCTAGTGGCAGAAAATGGACACAAAGTCAAAGTGTATGTTAATTTCACAGCTTTGGAATGAAGGAAATCAAACATGTTCCAACATTTCTAAAACCTTGAACATTCCTGAGCGGACTGTCTACAGAGTTGTGAGTAAATTAAAAGCAGGTAATGGAATCGAGCGAAAAGAAGGTAGTGGGGGGTCAAGAATTTTGGGCACAAAGGACCATCGGCGTCTCGCCCAAATCGTTCGGGCTGGGCCAATGAAGAGTGTAGAAAACATACGGCAGCGCATGATCGATTTGGGAAACCCAGAGGTATCTAATGCTACTGTCAACCGGGAGCTACACAGGATGAATTACACAAAAAAGCGGGTAATTTCGTCACCATTTCTCACACTCACAAACAGATGCACTTGAACTGGTGCCACGAACACCAAAATTTGTCATGGGACAATGTGATTTTTTCAGATGAATGTTCTGTTTGGTCTTATCCTGCTCAAATAAATATTTGGATGAAAGACTCTGTAACGCCTGTGTACCAGCGACCGAAACATACCCATAAATTCCATCTTTGGGGAGGGGTGGCAGCAAGAGGTGCCACCCCACTGTGTGTTTTCACAGGAATTCTCACGAAAGAAAGGTACATCGACATACTAGAGGGACACCTTCTGCCATTTATGCAGGTCATGTACCCCGATGGGTGCACATTTCAACATGACAATGACCCAAAGCATACAGCTCATACCACCAAAGCATGGCTGCAAGAGAAGAATGTGATAGTGCTGAAGTGGCCCAGCAATAGTCCCGACCTAAACCCAATTGAAAACGTTTGGGCACTACTCAAGAATCATTTAAAAAAGAGTGGACTCAGAGACGTTGAACAATTGAAGAAGGTAGCTGAAAAATACTGGGACAGTCTGACTCACAATTACCTACAAACACTTGCGGGAAGTATGCCTCGCCGCATCCAGGCTTGCCTTGCTGGAGAAGGCAACATTATATTGTACTGAAACCACTGTTAATAGATAGGGGAGATACCAATCTTCCTCTGGGCATACAGTTTTTATTATTATTTGCTTCTATGAGTGTGCTGCGTTGCGAAAATGTGACTGCTATTTTTTTTTGCAAAGTACTGTATGTGTGTGTGTATATATATATATATATATATATATATATATATATATATATATATATATATATATATATATATATATATCTATATATATATATATATATATATATATATATGCACCAACTAAAGATCACAGCGAGGAAGAAATAGAAGAATACTGTGAAGAGCTACAACACACACTTAAACCACTGAAATCAACAGATGTGTTGATAGTAATGGGTGATATGAATGCAAAAGTAGGAAAAGGAAAATACAAGAAAATAGTAGGACAGTATGGATTAGGGACAAGAAATGATAGAGGAGACAGACTTATCCAGTTCTGTGAAGAAAACCAGCTGGTCATATGTAACACCTTTTTTGAACACCACCCAAGGAAATTATACACATTGAAAAGCCCAGGAGATATAACACGAAATCAAATCGACTATATCATGATAAAACATAGATTTAAGAACAGTGTCACAAGTGCAAAGACACATCCTGGCGCCGACATAAATTCAGATCACAATCCAGTCGTCATCAAAGTAAATATAAAGCTGAAAAGAGCAGGAAACAAAAGACAGGAGGAACCCCAGATAGAAATATCAGCGCTGAAACAACCAGATATAAAACAGAAATATTTAATCGACATCAAAAATAAATATCAACAGAAAGCATGGAGCAGTATAGAAGAGAAAACCCAGAAGAAAAAGCAACCGCAAAATGGGAATGCTTAAAAACAAGCATACAATCAGCAAATGCAAATTTACCTAAAAAGGAGTCTAAGAAAAATCAAATTTGGATGACAGATGACATCTTGAATAAAATGGCAGAAAGAAAGAAAGCAAAAAACACTCCAGAATATAAAACAATAGACAATGACATACGTACTATGTGTAGAGAAGCAAAAGAACGGTGGATAGAAACAAAATGCAAGGAAATAGAAGACTTGGAAGCAAAGCAATGGACAAGAGATATGCATGAAGAAATAAAGAAATTATCAAATCGGTCACGGTTTGCACAAGGAGGAAGCTGTATCAAGAACAAAAATGGTGTAATATTACTTGATGAGAAAGACATATCAAACAGATGGGCAGAATACGTAAAAGAATTATTCGAGGACAACAGAGGTAAAAAACCATCACCATATTCTAATGAAGGCCCAAACATTCTCAGATCAGAAGTAGAGAATGCCATTCATATGATACAAAAAGGAAAATCAGCAGGCATGGATAACATAAAAATTGAAATGATAGAAGCTCTGGAGAGCTTTGGTATAGATACAATCACAGAAATATGCAACGATGTATACAATACAGGATATATACTACACACGACATGAAGACATCAGTTTTTATAACATTGCCCAAAAAACAAAATGCAACAGAATGTTCAGACTTCAGAACAATCAGCCTGATGAGTCATGCAATTAAGATACTGCTCAAAATCATACAGGAAAGAATAAAAAAGTAAAGTAGACAGCGAAATCCAGGAAGAACAGTTTGGTTTTAGACAGAACAGTGGAACAAGAGAGGCAATATTTTGCCTAAGAATATTAGCAGAAAAATATACAGAGGTCCAAAAAAGTATGTATATGTGCTTCATTGACTATAAGAAGGCTTTTGACAGAGTCCATCATGAGAAAATAATTGAATGCCTCGAAGACATAGGTATTGATGGAAAAGATATAAGAATACTCAGTAACCTTTATTGGGAGCAAACTGCCACAGTAAGATCTGGAAGGAATTATTCACCATACATAGACATAAAAAGAGGTGTCAGACAAGGTTGTGTGCCTATTTAATTTATACACCGAAAAAATTTTCAAACAGATACAGGAAATACCAGGACTGAACATCAGTGGAAGGTCAATAAACAACCTTAGATATGCAGATGATACCGTGTTATTAGCTGAAAGCGAACAGGAGTTACAAGAACTAGTGAAGCAAGTGAACTGTATAAGTCATGAATATGGACTCGACATTAATATTGAGAAAACAAAAACTATGATAATTAGCAAAACAGACGATAAACCCACATTAAAGATAAGCGTAAATGGGGAAATCCTGGAACAAGTCAAGAGCTACATATATCTCGGTCATATAATAACAGAAGATGGCAGATGTGAAACAGAAATCAAGAAGAGAATAGGAATGGCCAAAGCTACATTCAACAACATGAAACATATACTGACATCCAAACAGTTATCTCACAAATTAAAACTGAGAATCATAAAGTGTTATATATATTCTGCATTTCTGTATTGTGCAGAAACATGGACGATGAATAAGCAGTTGGAAGAAAGAATTGAGGCTCTTGAAATGTGGATATATAGAAGAATGGGGCGTATCTCATGGAAAGAGATGAAAACAAATAAGGAGGTCCTAGAAAATCTAGGTATGAAAAGAGAACTAATGAGGGAGGTCAAAGTTCAGCAGCTAAAATACTTTGGCCACATAAAAAGGCATAACACCTTACAGAAGACCATAACAGAAGGGAGAGTTGAAGGCAAACGTGCAAGGGGAAGACAGCGCTATAAGTGGGAAGACAACATCAAGAGATGGACAGGAAAGAGTCTATCAGAGTGCACCATCAAGACAAGAGACAGAAGACGTTGGAGATCCATTACAGCCAACCTTCGTTGTGGAGATGGCAACTGATGATGATGATATATATAAATATATATATCCAATAACAATAAGGAACCAGAAGTTAGAACAGACAGACACATTTACTTACCTAGGATGCATAGTAACACCTGACGGCTGAACAAGCAAGGACATTAACAACAGAATGAATAAGGTGAGAACAGCCTTTTCTAGTCTCAACAACATTTGGAAGTCTTCCCAGTACAGCACAAACACCAAATTAAGACTGTATGAGAGCTGTGTACTTTCTGTGCTTCTCTATGGTGCGGAATGCTGGAGAGTAACAGAGAAGGAAATGTCGAAACTGTCCTCCTTCCACACAATCTGCCTAAGGAAAATTCTCAGAATCTTTTGGCTGAATACCATCAGCAACCAAGAACTGCTTATTTGGAGTAACCAGGAGGACATGCACACGATCATAGCTGGCAGACGCTGGAGTTGGGTTGGCCACGTCCTCAGAAGGGACCCTGATACCATTACAAGAACAGCTATGCTATGGACCCCTGAAGGAAAGCGAAAGAGAGGCAGACCAAAAACAACCTGGCGGAGTACTGTGGAAGCCGAGATGCAAAGAATGAACCAGAGTTGGGGCACTGTATGAAGAATGGCCACCAACCAAACAAAGTGGAATCAATTTGTTGCTGCCCTACGAGACGCCACCAGGCGTGATGGCGACCGACTGCTTTGACAGTCGGCGGCTATGGATCAAAGAAAAAGAAGATATATATATATATATATATATATATATATATATATATATATATATATATATATATATATATATATATATATATATATATATATATATAAATATATATATATATATATATATATATATATATATATATATACACTAGCAATAACCTGTCAGTAATGATGGAAGTAAATCAAATGATAGATCTGTCCATGCACTCTGAACACATATGGTCCACGTCCAACAATCGATTTGGGCACTCATGGATGCAAAGCCCAAGACTGAATTATAGGAACGGATAATAATAATAATAATAATAATAATAATAGCCCCTTCAGTCATAACTGACTATGGGAATGCGCCCCTGAGGTGACAGCCCTCAGCTGCTTATTTTCCTGGTGCTCCTTTCGACGTTTTCTCCTCACCTCTGCTTCTTGTGTGAGCCTCTCTTCGCCCAATCTGAGGTGGCGCCGTAAATAGCATCGCCACTTAGTGCGATCGGCAGCTTCATCCTCCCATGTTGCTGGATCCATGTCCAGTGCCCTCATATCTCTCTTGCACACATCTTTGAACCTCAGCTGTGGTCGCCCAACTGTTCTCTTGCCATCTGCTAATTGTCCGTAGAAGATATCTTTTGGGATGCGACCATCTTCCATGCGGCGAACATGGCCAAGCCAGCGAAGTCTGCGCTGTCTAAGAAGCGTATACATACTTTGAAGGCCAGCACGTGACAACACCTCGACATTTGTCACTTTATCTTTCCACGAGATGCCGAGGATGCGGCGTAGACACCGCAAATGGAAGGTATTGAGCCTTCTTTCTTGCTTAGCATAGGTCGTCCAGGTCTCGCTGCCATATAGGAGTGTGCTGGTGACGCAGGCATTATATACCGCAGCTTTGGTCTTCATTGTGAGTTTAGAGTTTCCCCAAACACGCGATGTGAGGCGGGCAAAGGTAGCTGCAGCTTTGCCAATGCGGCTGTCGATTTCTGTATCCAGTGAGAGTTTGTCATTGATGGTAGACCCTAGGTATGTGAAGTGGTGCACCACTGCCAATTCATAGTTATCGATAGTGATAACTGGTGCAGCACCCACATCCTGACTCAGCACATTCGTTTTCTTTAGACTTATTGTGAGGCCAAAGTCCTTGCATGCTTTAGTGAAGCGATTCATCAAGCTCTGAAGCTCCTGTTGGCTTTGAGTGACGACTGCAGCATCATCAGCGAACAACAAGTCTCTTATAGTGACCCTTCTGATTTTTGTTTTTGCCTTCAGCCTTGAAAGATTAAACAGACGGCCATCTGACCTAGTGTGAAGGCATATTCCTTCAGTTGCATCTCTGAATGCATGTTTCAAGAGTAAGGCAAAGAAGATTCCGAAGAGGGTCGGAGCCAGAACACAGCCTTGTTTAACGCCACTTCGTATATCAAAGGGCTGTGACGTGCTTCCAGCATATTGGACTGTTCCCTTCATGCCGTCATGGAATGACTTTATCATTTCCAGCATTTTAGAAGGGCAGCCTATTTTCAGGAGGATTTTAAAGAGTCCATCCCTACTAACCAGGTCGAATGCTTTTGTGAGGTCTATAAAGGCGATATATAATGGTCTTTTCTGCTCTCTTGATTTTTCCTGAAGCTGGCGGAGAGAGAAGATCATGTCTGTTGTTGATCTGCCAGCTCGGAATCCACACTGTGACTCTGGATATATGCGCTCAGCTAACTTGTGTAGTCGCATTAAGATGACTTTGGCAAAAACCTTACCAACAATACTAAGAAGAGAGATGCCTCTGTAGTTATTGCAATCACTTCTGTCTCCTTTATTTTTATACAGTGTTACAATCTTGGCATCTCGCATGTCTTGAGGAATAGTTGTCTCTTCCCAGCACTGGCACAGCATCCTATGCAGGGGATGTAATAGCGTGCTCTTACAGCATTTGATTAAATCAGGAGGAATCCCATCACTGCCTGGTGCTTTGCCAGAGGCCAAGCTATCAATGGCCTTGCTGAGTTCCTCTAATGTTGGTTCGGCATCCAGCTCCTCCATAGTTGGCAGACTGTTGACACCATCAAGGGCTGCAGGCGTAACGGTATTGTCTCTAGCGTAAAGCTCAGAGTAGTGCTCGACCCACCTCTCCATCTGCTTACCCTTATCGGTTAGCTTCTCTCCGCTGATGGTTTTTAGCGGTGCCGTCTTACTTTTATGGGGGCCAAGTGCTTTCTTTATACCGTCATACATTTGTCTAATGTTGCCTGTTTGCGCTGCGATCTGGATGCTCTCACTGAGCTGGAGCCAGTAGTCATTTGCACAGCGTCGAGCAGTTTGTTGAACTTTGCTTCTCGTAGCCCTCAGGATCTGTAGGGTTCTGGCACTCGGTGAACGTTTGTATTCATTCATAGCACTGCGCTTAGCTTCAATGACAGGTGCCATCACATCTGATGAAGCATCAAACCAGTCATTTGACTTTGCTGTTTTCTTACCAAAGGTGGCAAGTGCAGTACTTTGAATGGTGTTCCGTAGATGCTCCCAGTTCTCTGTAATAGTATCACCATGCTGAGGGCTACTGAGCACTTTCTCGAATTGAGCAATCATGAAAGGGTCTGACATCTTGCTGGTATCAATGCGTGGTTTCCCTTCATGTCTGACACGATAGAGTTTTCTTGGTTGTGCTCTGATTTTGCAGCAAACCAAGGAGTGATCTGTATCACAGTCTGCACTATGGTACGAGCGCGTGGAGAGCACAGACCTGAGGAGTGGCCTTCTGACGAGAATCAGGTCAAGTTGGTGCCAGTGCTTGGATCGTGGGTGTCTCCATGACACCTTATGCTGGGGTTTTGTCTGAAAGTAGGTGTTGGTCACGCAGAGGTCATGGTGGACGCACAACTCTAAGAGCCGTTGTCCATTTTCATTCATCTTGCCAATACCAAACCTGCCCAGACATGAAGGCCATGAAACATTATCGGCACCCACTCTAGCGTTAAAGTCACCAAGGAGAACAAGCTGTTCTTGCCTAGGTATGCTTTTGATAATTGCTGTTAGATTCTCGTAGAACTCATCTTTAGCTTCTGAGGCAGAGTACAGAGTAGGAGCATACACACTGACAAGGGTGATGGGACCTGTGCTAGTTTGCAGGCGGAGCGTTAACAGGCGTTCTGATCCATTCTCGCCTGGTTCAACCATTTTAGTTAGCGATTTTTTGACCGCAAAACCTACTCCGTGTTCTCTAGCTTTATTAAGATCTTTCCCTTGCCAATAAAATGTGTAGTCCTTCTCGCTCACCGTTCCAGAGCCCGCCAGGCGCGTTTCCTGAAGTGCAGCTATATCCACCTGAAGTCGTTTAAGCTCATCATTAATTATGGCTGTCTTCCTTACATCGTTTACATCCTGTAGGTTTTCGGATAGTCCAGTCAACATAGTCCGGACGTTCCAGCATCCCAATCTGAGAGTTTGCTTATTTCTATTTTTTCGATAATTGCTTGGTGCAAAATTTTCTGTCCACAGTTCGGGTTTGACCCTAATCCCCATGCACCCAATGGGGAAAGCAGACAGTGGCGGGACAACACCTTATTGACTGGGGGCTGCCCAGCTTGAAGCGGGCGGTAGCTGTCCAGTGAGATCCTAGAACCTCTCCCACTGTCGGAAGTAGCCCCTGGCGCCATGCCCTACGCCAATTGGGCAAAATGCTTATAACCGGTAACTGCTACTTCCCGTGTTTTGCCGACACCTATAGGGTGAAGCTGGAGTGTCCTCTCCAGGGCGCGAGCTTGGGCACAGTTATATGGAGATCAAGCTGTTGCCCATGCAGCATGTTCCCCCTCTCCACACAGCCGGTGGATCCAAAGGAACGGCAGTAGCCGATACAGTTTGGTACCAGCCATGTCGCAGGAGTTGCCAGAATAATGTCGAATCGACATTAGACTGCCTTAGGGACTCCGACTCCGGATTTATCCTCAGGGTTTACTCCCAAAGCCAATTCCATAAATGGATATTCCCGCAAGGCAGCGGTGGTTTGAATTCAGAGTTCCTTCTCTTAGATAAGCTACCAACCAAGGATCACGAGCCCTATCTGCCCGAAGCTGCTGGTTTTAAGGCGCCAGTCGCTCGCCTTTGCCCCTTCTCCCGTCAGTGGAAACAGTTCCGCCGGGCTCAAATTGAGCCACACGTGAAGGCCGGGAGCTGGACTTGGTTGTCAGAGGCTGTTTGAGGCGCGTGCCATAGAAGTATTTTATCTGCAGTGAGAGCTTATCCTCACTACAACTCCCGGCAATAACAACCTTTGGAACCATAGGAACGGATATTTTCCTTTAAATGTCGATGTTGTGAATGCGCTGGGTTGTTCAAAAGATCCTTGAGATACGGGGGAAAAGGACGTCTCTGCTCTCCTTCTTGCTCCAACAGCACTGTACCTTTATGGCAGCAATATTTGAGTGTACCATCGGTTGATCTTTCCACTTGAAAACTGAGAGAGTGACAGAACTGACATTCCTGATCTATTGGGCCGCAGTTGTGTACAGCAACTGCATTCTCATCAAAGGCATCATGATTTGGAATTGTTGGACTACGTGCAGCTCTTGATTGTCTCACTTGTTGTGCAGCTGCTGCTCTACGTTAGGTTGCTTCTTCTGAAGTCTCCTTTGCTCGTTGTGATGCTACCAACTGACGAATGTGAAAAGCTTCTGCAGCGCGTTGAGATTCATGCTCTTCTGCAGACTGATTTGCTCGTTGTGACTGACACAATGCATGTCTTTGTGCCGCTTCATGTTGTCGTTGTATTGCTGCTTCTTCTAGAGTCTCGCTTGCTCGTTGTGATTGATGCAATCGTCTCTTCGTCTTAGCATCTGCAGCTCGTTTTGCAGCCATCTTATCATTTTGATTCATAATAATAAGTCTGCAATGCTTTAAATTAAAATATTGTCTTGAAGAAACAATCAAAAACTTAAATTTTAAGGTTATTTTCAACAAAATGATGAGTTAAATCCGTTTCCGGAATGAAACTGTGTTCTACACCAACTTTTCTTTGTTGAGTGTTACTATTTTCAGGAGAGTACGTATAAGGGAAACAATAGAATTAATGTCTAACTTTCAACCACAGTTGCATCCCTTAGATGTGACCATACATGCCACACTTAAAGGTTTACCCATAATCTGTACGGGGTGTTTGCGTTTTCAGATGTGTACGGGCCGTACACGGGTCTGTACGGGTTTTTTCGCCTAATTATTAAATATACATATAAATCTTGTGCCACTACACAATTTGCGTCATGAGATTCGGCGAGATTTTAAGCCAAGTGGATAAAAAAAAAAATAACCAATGAAAATCAAGCTGCCTATTTTTCAATTGCCGCGGGATGTGCGTGGCGTGTTCATTCACAATTTTTCGCTAAAGCTAGCGCGAGGTTACTAATTATTTGAACGATTACGCAGCACTGAAATCTTTTTTGAGTCGAGCCTATTGTTTAGGATTAATTTCCAGTTTAGTATTGGTAAGTAATTCATTTTTAAAAAAATATTACAATAACATTGTTTAGATGAAGTTAGATTTAACTGTCAGATAACTTAGGCCTATGCTTTCTTTTCCCCTAAGGTTTAGCATAATTTATTATTTACGGCTGGTAAAAAAAAAAAAGGCTGATACCACTACATATTATTTGATTTCACTAAAACTTGTAGAAAGTGCGTAAGAAATGTAAATTTGAAAAATAATACAATAGCCTACAAATTATGGGTAGCCTAATATCGTAATGACGGTCGCCGAATGCTCCGCATGTATTTTCGTACCATTTAGAGTTATAATTAGGGTTACAGCTAGGGTTAACCCTAAATCTAAATGGTACGAAAATACACGTGGAGCATTCGGCGAACGTCATTCCAATATTACCAAATTATGAAACTGAAAAGAAAAAAAAACCACAATAGCGTGGAAAATTTACATCTTAACTCGATCAGAGAAAAGTTTATTTGGAGTTAGCCTACTTCTCTTCTTAGTTTTAATTTCGTTTCTTTAAAAAACAATGTTATTTTGCCTTTGGTGGTCATCATTACGGTCATTCAATGATTTATAATTATTAAATAATTAATTAGCCTACTATCAATGTTTGATTGACACTAAAATTTGTATGGGAAGGTCTATTTAAAACTACCAGTTGGGCTTTAACGGCTATTCCAAAATTTGTGAAGTTTGGTAGAAAATATACAGGCTAATATTACGCCAGCGCTAGTTTATATTTTCATTACCAGCTTTAGCAAAAAATTTATTAGATTTTAAATTTAAGATTCCTAACCCATAATGCTTATTACTGGTCTCTTTAGGCCTGTACTTTTATAAGGCACTATAGAAAACACAGCAACTGTTCTTCATTTCAACCATAAATTGTATTAATTTTTTTCCAAGATTCTATTTCATTATATAATATTAAAATTACAAATAATTATATTTTTCAAATTGATTACACTGACTAACAAAAAAAAATTTTTTTTTTCTTTCTCTAACATTTCTATGTTTTTCTGGTCAATTTTAATGCGCTGTTTTTAAATCTGCAAACCATTTTTCTCTATCAGGTCGGGATCTCTAGAAATACGCAATTGAAGTTTTTTAACAACGCATACAGTATTACAACATCATTTGTACAAGAAGTATAACAGTTATGTAGGCTTGAATTTCTTTGCAGTCGACTTTCGTCGGTGAATGGCATGTGGTACATCGCGATGAAGCATCCAACAGAAATCGGCAAGCATGGTCACACTCCACCGTCCTTGATAACGTGACTCCATTACGGCGATATCTTAATGGAATCGTTCTCCATGTTCATCGCTGACTTCGCCAAGGTTGTCAGGGAAAAAGTCAAGATGCGAATCGAGCAAATGGATTTTGAGGGACATGTTACAGCCCATAATTCTGTATGCATCTTTGCACTGCTTAACAATATGCACATAGTCGACAGATTTGTGATTTCCCAGAAAGTTATCGACGATCGATTTGAATGCCATCCATGCGCGAAGTTCACTACCATGTAACAAGTTCTCGAATTGTTTGTCTGCAATAACTTTCCTAATCTGAGGTCCTACAAAGATACCTTCCTTCATCTTTGCATCGCTAATTTGCGGAAACTTTTCTCGAAGATAAGTGAAAGCTTTGCTCGTTTTATCTAACGCTTTTACGAAATTCTTCATGAGCCCCAACTTTATATGTAACGGTGGTAAAATGATGCTGTCTTTGTTAACTAATGGCTCGTGTATTACATTTTTATGCCCGAGCTGCATACGATCCTTGATAGGCCACACCTTTCTTGCATAATGTTCCTGTCTGTTGCGGCTGTCCCATTCACATAGGAAGCAACAAAATTTAGTATACCCAGTCTGCATGCCCGTGAGAATTGCAATGACCTTTAGGTCTCCACAAATCCGCCATTGGTAGTCATTGTACTTTATTTTTGCCAAAAGTATAGCCATATTGTCATCAGTTTCTTTCATATGAACAGAGTAGGCGACTGGAATTGATGAAAATAAATTTCCATTATGCAATAACACGGCTTTTATACTAGTCTTGGAAGAGTCGATGAAAAGTCGCCATTCGTTGACTATGTGCTCATGACTGAGGTGCACCATTAGACCTTTTACATCTTTGCAATAGCAAATGTCATCATCCATCTCAAAGAATTGAACAAGTTCTCTGTGTCTATGACGAAATTTAGATATCGGAGTATTGGGCGCTAAAAGATTCCATTCTTTGAGTCGCGAACCGAGTAATTCCGCTTGTCCTTTGGTGAGAGCGAGATCACGTATTAGATCTGAAAGTTCTGAATGGTTAATTAAGTGAACACCATCATTCACCGGTACATAATCTGAGTCAGAATTAGTTTCTAAAGCAGGTAAACTATCACTTTCTGATGGTTCATTCACGTCCAACGGATATTGTTCTGGTGGAACTGGGATCGGACACGTGATTGGATCATGAGGCACTGGTTTCGAAACCGATTCAATATTTGGATAAACCACAGACTTTCTAGTTTTAAAAGTGAAACCATAGATATTTATCAAGCAGAAGTAACAATCAGTAGCGTGATTTGTCGGTTCACGCCATATTTCTGGCACTCCAAAAGGCATCGACTTATGCTTCGGCGATTTTCGTAACCAACCTGCCAATGTATTTGCACAAGTCGAACAAACTGCATTTGGCTTCCAAGATTTATTTGCATTATCAACTTTCGAATCGAAATAAAGTTCATATGCTTTCTTTAGCGATGGTGTAAAGTTTTTCTGGTGAACACGATCGGTAAAATATCCGCACACGTAACAGAACAGATCAGCCGAATTTCTACAACTTCTAGAAGCCATATTTCACTCAGAATTATTTCAAAATACAGTAACTATTTGAAATATAACGTAACATATGTCATGCATCTTTTAGCAGTATAAAAAGTAGAATTATTTTGCATTTTATTAATTTTTAAAAAGTTATATAGTAAAAATGAAACGGAGAAAATAACGGTTTCCCAAAAATAGATTTATTCACAAATATCTTAAGAACCCGACGTGATAGAGATAAACGGATTTCAAATTTGAAATCAGCGCAAGAAACTGACCTAAGAACACTTATTCTTAAATAAGAAAGAAAAATGTTGTTTGTCAGTGTTATTAATATTTGTATTTACTATGCAAAATAAATTCTAACTCTTGTTGTTTAGGTTTTAAAGCAAGTGAAGACATGCTTAAAAAGGCAAAGGCCGCATGTCACTATGATGGTGCAGAACCATCTAATTGAATATACTTTTACATGAATAAACTCTTTTGTTACGTTTTTCAGTCTTTGTACAGGTTTTGCGGGTCTTTGTACAGGTTTTGCGGGTCTTTGTACAGGTTTTTTAATTTTTTGTACAGGTTTTTCATCTCTGAGGTGTGGCATGTATGGATGTGACCGACGTACAAATGGCGAAAATTATGGATTGTGATGATATATACATCAACCTCATTATGTAAAACAAATTGTCACATAAACCAACACTGCAGGAGCATGTTAGTGCTTGGTGCAGCCTCCCTATAAGGGAGCCAGCTACAGTAGTGGCTTCGTGCTCCATAAGGAAAATTATGATGATAGTGAATGATATAGACCTGTGTGTGGTCAACACATTCTTTTGTAATGATTGCTTGTCTTTGCATCAAATTTAAAACATCTATAACATTTAAAATTTGTTGTTTACTGCATATGGTTTTATTACATTATATTGAATGGGTAATAAATCCCACTGGGGAAAAAACTGCCCTTATGTCTGTATGCTCATTTCAGGATTATCTACTGGAGTTGACAAATGATCCAATTAAGTCTCGCATCTGCAAACAGCGGGTTTTATGTCAAACTTTAGCAGGCAACCTTGTGTATGTACTCACCATTACATCATCTTCACAAAACCCAGAGGATGTTAAGGTAATATGATGTTTTCAGTAGTAATAATTTCGGTGAAGGGTAAAAAGTAGTATTTGTTTCTGATATTATGAAAATCAGTGTTATCATTATGTGCAATGCTGATGGGTGTTGTGGTGAAGTGGGATGTTATAAATATTTATAGGGGACTTAGTGTACTGACTGAGATCAGCTGTGAAGGTATCTATATCTAATAAGAGTAGTGTATTATAGATAACCTTACTTGCTGCCACATATGTATACCTCAGTCAGAATTATTCTGGAATAGTGTGATGACTACGTTATATGTCTAGGGTATGTATATGATGAAGTGTAAGTCACAACAACAACAGACAGATAAACAATTTAATTTATTTCACCACACTTGACAACACTGTGACACTCACATACATAAAACACTCTACGAGGATATCTTAAAGGAGTCACTGATAACTTTTCAAATAACAATATGTATTCAGTGCTGTCATGAATGTATATGTGTCCTGATTCAAATACAAAGGGAACCAGGAATCACAATCAATTTTAATTACAAGTTATATGTACAGAATTTATTAATATGAATCTTGTAGTGACATATATTATTAATAGTATCCTATGTGTGTCAGTTGTGTAGTAGTAATATGAGGTAATACTGGTTTTGTTTTGTTCAAGCTCTGTTGGTATTTGTCATCATGACTTCAATAGTTTGTTTCTATTGGAACTAGTATTGGAGATGTTCTCAGTTCCTGGTATTAAAACAATTAAATTCCCCTCTTAATTTTATTTTACAATGTCATTTTAAGATGGGGGTACATAATGTTGAGCTCCATGGCCACACTCTCTTATCTTTCGTGATGACTGCAGTAAAAGACTCCTCTGCTCGATTACTTTAATGAGTTCTGGAGCCACCCCACTGGTTGCTATATGGACCAAGGAGTAGGCTGTCCGCCTCTGGCTTCAGCAAAGCTCTGACCAGGTGCTGCTCAATAACTTTAAGACCACGGTCCCTGAAACAAGAAGGTTGTACCTTCTACGTCAGAACTAATTTACACTCTATTTCTACACTGAGCACAATACATCACAAACATTGAGTTCAGAGCGTTAGGCCAACTGTCAGCTTCATCTGAAATACTTTATACCAGTATTTCCCTCCCTAATGGTTACCACACCTCTGCAATTCCAGCATTATTTCTTTCTAGTCAATAATCTAGGTGTCAGTGTACTGTTTGGCCATTCCATGCAGTTTTACTTTCCTCCGACACCTTCTGTTCAGGCTGGAGCACTATAGGCTTTACATCATGTTCGCTACTGAACTACACATATATACAGACATAAATTATCAATTTACATTCAATTTTCATTAAAAGATATTGAATATTTCAAGCTTACCACAATTCATGGAAATAATAAACAGTTTCGTTGACTGGCAATGAATATAGCACAACTCCGATCTGCCGATGTCCCAGGCTTTATTTTATAAAAAATATACACTGGTGCTCAACGCACTGCTTCTTAGTAGGTTTATTACAAGATGTGGCAATGAACAGACGCTCTGAATTGAGTATATTCGCAGCTCTACCCAATCAAACCATGTCTACACATCTTTTCAAAAAAAGTACTCCTTTTCACGTTTCCCCTGACAACACAAGATAGTATTTATAGCCCGACCAATCGTGTTTAGTCTTATATTTGTTGCGCTCCAATCAAATAGGAGTTAACATGGTAGGCTATTTCCGTAACGTAATGTTTTTTCAAACACGTTATAAAAAAAATTTTATGAGCAGAAATGATTTCATGCTGTCAGGCACCCCCACTATTTTATTTTGGCCATAACTTGGTAATTCATAGACTATTTGCGTAACGTTTTACATATTCTTTGTCAGCAAACCCTAAGAAACCCAAATATACGAATTTAATGGAGCCAATATGCATTTTCTTCTAGGATAGTCGTGCTGTTACTACCTTCTCACTTCCAAACTTGAGGGTGTCTGGGTACTGTCATGTTTTCAAACGTAAACCGGTATAATGTCATAATTCCCAATAAGCGTTTTTCAGGATTTTTAAAACTTAACTCTGGTATGGGTAGTGAATTTTATCACTGTCGATTTGAAATAAAGTTAGTGCATGTAGCCTTACACCCGTGTGTTACCGGGGCCTGAAAGGGGAGCAAAGAATAGTAACACTGCACCCTACCACGCATGTCGTAAAAGGCGACTAAGGAGGGTATGGGCATGGGGCTGTTTACCCCATCCCGTAAAAACTTCGCACAGTGGGCTGATCACCTGCTTGCCAACCAATCTGATTACGGAAACAATGATAGATTGTTTGGTCTGTTTTTGTTCCACAAAGACGCCACTAGGCGTGGTGGAAACAGCGATAGATTGATCAATTTGTTGTTGCCCTAAGACGCCACTAGGCGTACTGGCCACATACTGCTTTGCCGGTTGATGGCTAAGGATGGAAGAAGAAGAGAAGAAGATGTAGCCTTACACGCGTGATGGCAGCAATTGTGTATCGCGCGACGCGTGTTTAGTATTGCATGCTTCCTGCCTTCATTCGCCCCTCTCTTTCTCCTGCTTTATCTGTCTTTTAGTTATGCCGTGTATGGAATGAATGAAATATTAAATCTAGGTCATTGATCAGCTTGCGTATCTCAAGGTTTTTCCAAGAAATACAGTACACGTTTCATTGAAGAAAGCGTGCAGCGACACAGTAGGCTTTTACTATCAACGTGAAAGCGTTACAATTTGCCGACGAAGTAGAAAACAAGGGGATTTCGAGTACAGTCATTGTGACAGCACTGTTCTTTTACCATTTCTCTTTTCTTTTATTAAATTTATTTGTTAGGCTTTACATTTACCTTTTAATTTATATATGTGGATGTAGAATTTCACGACAGGTGTGTGTGTATGATGCTGATGAGTGTGTGTGTATGATGCTGAGGGGTTTGTGTGTATGATGTTGATGGGTGTATGTGTATGATGCTGATGGGTGTGTATGTATGTGTGATCTTGTTTTTTTCCAGATGGTCCTATTCTTTCTTTGTCTCTTCTGAGATCACCAGGAACTACATGCGACATCAATGTTGTTATTATATATTATTAGAATAGAAAATTTGCAGAAAAGCTAGAAAACGATGCGCAAGAAAACCAGAAATTGTTCTATAAGACCCTAAAGAACATGAGGAAGGAAAAACAATGCCCTCTTAAATTTGTAAAGGACAAGCAAGGAAAATTGCTTACTGCCCCGAAGGAAGTAATGTAAAGATGGAAAGAATATTTCTCAGAACTCCTTGATGGTGAGCAAGGTCAAGCATCAGAAATGATAACCACTATCACAGAAGAGGAAACCAATGGTGAGGAAGATGACATAAAGATGGAAGAACTGAAGGCAGCACTGGAGAAAATCAAGATGGGCAAAGCAGCAGGGCATGATGGTATAACACCAGAAATGGTTAAGTACATGGGAGCATCATGCGACCTATTACTCTTAAGGGTCCTACAGGCAGCGTGGTGCAACAAGACCATACCAAAGGATTGGGAGATTGCCATCATAACACCAATTTTCAAAAAGGGTGACAATCGACAATGTGGAAACCATAGAGGCATATCCCTTCTCAGTGTCCCTGGTAAAATCTACTCTAGAATCCTAGAGCAGAGACTCCGATGCCTAGCTGAGCCACAGTTGGATGAGGTCCAGTGCGGATTCCAAGCAAACAAAAGTACTCAAGACCTAATCTTCACACTCAGACAGCTGAGTGAAAAGACCCTTGAGTATAAGAGTGAGATGCATCTTTGTTTCATAGATCTGGAAAAGGCGTTTGACAAGGTCCCCTGGAACAAACTTTGGGACTGTTTGGCAAGGAAGAACATTCCAGCACCTCTTATTCATGCTATACAGAGCTTCTACAAGTCTTGCAGAAATTATGTGAGGACGACAAACCATAAGTCAGAAAAGTTCAGGACCACCACTGGTGTAAGACAAGATGATATCCTGTCACCTTATCTTTTCATACTCCTCATGGACGATGTTATCAAAGCATGTAAGGAGAGAACAAGAAAGTATTCAGTGGGGTACAGGAAGATGAGACAGGTATGTATTTCAGAGCTGGCATTTGCTGATGATGTTGCCCTGATTGCTAAATCAGAGGCACATCTCCAATCCAACCTGCAAGTCTGGAAGAAAGAGCTGGAGAAGAGAGGGATGGTCATAAGCAGCTCTAAAACAAAATCCATGGTGATATCACGAGAAGAAAGAAGACATCAGACTAAGCTGGGAGAACAGGTCCTGGAGCAGGTCGACCACTTTAAATATCTAGGAGCTATTATAGACCGAAAGGGAGGCATCAAAGAAGAGTTGGCCACTCGAAAAGCAGCAGCTGGGAAACTTTTTCAGGTCATAAATCGAGGATTCCTCAGCAAGAGAGAGGTTGGTAAGAAAATGAAGATGGCTGTATACCGCTCCACCTATCTCCCAGTCTTGACATATGGATGCGAGTCATGGGCAATGACTACAACCCACAAAAGCCAGATCCACACCTCAGAAATGAGGCATCTGAGGAAGGTGGTTGAAGTAACAAGAAGAGACATGGTCTGCACCAGACAATACGTCAAGGCCTAAAATCCCACCCCCTGCAGACCCAAGTAGAACAGTCCCAACTAAGATGGTTTGGCTATGTCTGCAGAATGGGAGAAGATCGGCTACCATGACAAGCATGGGAAACAAAGAGCCAGGGATCCAGACCCCCAGGACAACTCAAAGTCCGCTGGGAGGACAACATTAGACAATCTTTGAAGGACCGAGGACTTGAATGGAACCAGGCCAGGAGGAAGACAGCCGATAGGATAGTCTGGCGCTCTCTCTTCCAAACCTCTACACCTCACGGTAGAAGATGAATGACTAAGTAAGTAAGTAAGAATAGACAATGCTAAAGAAAACATGATGAATAAACTGGAAACAACCAATATGTAGCTGTACAGATAATCATCATTCCATCATCATCATCATCTCAGCCCGTAACCCGTCATGGGTCGTAGGGGTGCCATGGTGGAAGCATCAGCAGACAGGGTCCTCCACTGCTCTCTATCCTCAGCAATGCGTACAAGTGTGGAAAAACCGTGTCCTGCCCATTCTTTGATGTTATCAGCCCAGGATTTTCTCTGCCTTCCTCTTCTCCGTTTACCTTCGACTGTTCCCTGAAGGATCATTTTCGAAAGGGAGTCATGACGAGTTACATGCCCAAACCAGGCAAGCTTTCGACGTTTCACTGTTGACAAAAGTGGTTCTTGGTGGCCTGCATAGGTGTTTATCTTCTCTCTAACATAGACATTTGTTTTGTGCTCTTTATAGCAAATGCGCAAAATTCTTCTATAACATTTATGCTCGAAAGCCTGAATCCTTCGCTCTGTATCTGCAGTGAGTGTCCAGCTCTCACACCCATACAAGAGAATAGATAATACAAGTGATTTGTATAATTTGATCTTCACAGGAAAACTGATGTTACTTTTCCAGATCACATTCAACCTTGTCATGGCAGCTGAGGCCATCACAAGTCTTGTCTTGATTTCTTTAATTGATCTTCCATCACTGCATATAGTGGACCCGAGATATTTAAAGGTGTTAACTTCTTCTAACGTTTGCCCATTTAACGTAATGTTGGTCGGAACATGTTTCTTATGGCTATTCACCAATATCTTGCTTTTTTCTATATTAATTTCCATCCCATACGTTCTTGTTACTTTCTCCAGTCTAGAGGTAAGGTCTTGAAGTTCTGATTCTGATCCAGCTATCAGATCAATATCATCAGCAAAACGTAGGTTGCACAGAGGTCGGCCTCCAATCGATATGGTTGATTTATAATCGTAGAGAGCTTCTTGCATAATATGTTCTAGATAAATATTAAAGAGCACTGGGGACAGGATACATCCCTGCCGAACTCCTACAGTTGTTTTGAAAAATTCTCCAATGTCGTTGCTTGCAAAAACAGCACTGCTTGCGTCCTTGTATAGTGCTTCAATGATATCTATGATGTTGGTATCAAAATTGAATTTTCTCATTACTTGCCATAAGCCTTCATGCCAGACTCGATCGAAGGCTTTTGTGAAATCGATGAAGTTATGGTATAAATCGTGTTGATGTTGGAGATGTTTTTCGATAAGTAATCTAATATTGAAGATTTGTTCTGAGGTACTTCTTTTTGGTCTAAAGCCAGCCTGTTCCTCTGACAAGATTTCTTCTGATTTCTGTTTTATTCTGTTCAAAAGTATCCTTAACATCACCTTACTTGGATGACTAATAAGGCTAATGGTTCTGTAGTTCTTGCACATTTTTAGATTTCCTTTCTTTGGAAGCGGTATTACTAATGACTGCGTCCATTCTTTTGGCCATTTTTTTGTACTCCATATCTTCTGGCAAATTGTTGTCATGATTTTTACTATATCTGGTCCTCCATATTTCAAGAGCTCTGCTGGGATATTATCCACACCCGGTGACTTCCCTCCTTTCATCGAACATATAGCCTCTTCCACTTCTTCCCGTAATATTGCTGCATTTCCGAGTTCCCTGTTTTCGCACTTAATGTTGTTTAATATGCCTAAGTTAGTGTCAAGTTTACAGTTATATAATTCTTTACAATATTCTGTCCATCTTCTCATTACAGCTGTTTTTTCATTGAGCAGAGCCCCATTGCTATCTTCTATGACAGTTACCCTGGGCTGTTGGGGTTTTGATAGTTTTCTTAATGTGTCAAAAGCTGCCTTGCTGTTACCTTTTATTAGCCCCGTATTAATGGACTCACATTGATCAGCTACCCATTTTTCTTTGGCCTGTTTCATTTTAATCATCATTCCACAGATGGCAAAACAAAGTAACTAAACAATAACTGAATTCCAAAAGTTAAATCATCAAAAACATTGACTTATGCCATTCAGAAACAAATATAATTTTTTAGCACACACATGCACAC
This sequence comes from Oreohelix idahoensis, assembly GCA_024509875.1. NCBI lineage: Eukaryota > Metazoa > Mollusca > Gastropoda > Stylommatophora > Oreohelicidae > Oreohelix > Oreohelix idahoensis. Next base: position 97,000 of record JAMPIV010008944.1, on the reverse strand, counting down.
AAAAAGTTGCAACATCCTGCACTATCTGATAAAATTCAAGGAAAGAAAGTTCTAGCGTGCTGCACGTAAAAAGACACATGTAGAAAAAGGTGGAGAACAGAATGCTGCCCTATTCAGAGCTAGAGACTGTCATGATGGATATTAGCCGACATCTGTCACAAGGAGAACAAGTATACTGTTTAATTATCCTTTGCTGCAGCTACAATTGTTCTCCACTGAGTTCTTGGCTATTTATTTCAAATTCGTTCTCTCCATTTGTATCCTGTTATTTCATGTCCACCTTGATATTGATAATGAATATAGTATTTGTTCTATGTTAACTTTCTTTGCCTTTTTTGTTAACTGCCATGCTGTTTCCATTTAAAAGCCTTGTCAGACTTTCTTGCTTCAGAACAATGATCATTCATATAGATGAATAATTGACGTAGGTCATTGTTTGTTCTCACTTCCATTTGGTGATGTTAAATCATTAGCTGTCTATAGATTATTCTTAGTAGTCTATTTTAAAAACATTTTAGCAGTGTTTGAAATTTGTTATATTGTGTTCAGACAATGGATCATATAGGATTTCATACATGGTTATTGGGGCTTCTGTGATATATTTTTATTTTAGTGATGTTTTTGTAGTTCACTGCCTAGAATTAAAAAAATTTGTTCAGTATTATGTCTTTACTAGTACATCCAGTCATGTGATTATTGTTGTACATTTGATTCCATTTCAGCACAAGAAAGCTGTTGTGGTGACATCCAGAGTGCACCCTGGAGAAAGCAATGCTAGTTGGATGATGAAAGGTTTCCTGGACTTCTTATTAGGAAATACACCCGATGCAAAAGTATTTATTTCTCTACATGTCTCTTTCTCTCTATGTCTCTTTCTGTCTATGTCTCTTTCTCTCTAATTTACCTGCTCTTTTTGCCTCTTATTTTATTGTAGTTTCAATTATTTAAATGTGTTTTATTTTTTTTAAAAGAAAGAGGACAAGAATAACATAAAATGTATGTAGATTATGCAGTTACAAAGTACTAATTTGATAAGACAATGTTACTTGTTTTTTATTTCTCTTGGCAGTGTGAGACATGATTGTCAGTAACAGATTTATTTTCCTTTTTTTTTTGTGTGTGACCAGTGCTAAAACTTTATTACTGGTTTCAGATTTCTTCACTGTAGCAAAACTGTTTTTGTCGCCATCACCATCATTGTCATCATCATCACTGTCATCATCATCATCCTCATTATCATCATCTGCATTTTCACTCCTTACAGAGCATGCAGCCACCACTGAATCTGATCCTGTAGCAGGAAGCCGGCATCAAAGGATTAATGTAACCTTGCAGTAGTGGTCTTTGTAGCAATCTATTTTATGTGACGAGGTTGCCAGCCCCATGGTCAGCCTCATATTAGTCACCTCATACGACATACCTGAGGGAGCAGTAGTCATATTCTTTCTTTGTCTCTTTTGAGACCCCCCGCCACCCCCCACACCACAAAGGCAAGACTATGTTTTGTCTGATAATAATCAAAACAGTAATAAACAGGATTCACTCTTTCCTCACCCTTCAGCTCCCCAAGGTTCATAGGCTTTCAGCAAACACGTCATTTTGTTTCTTGAAGTTTTTGTGGCTTAAATTGTTGACAGGATGGGATAGCTGGTCCTATGCTCAACCCTTCTGAGTAGCATTTTATGACATGCATGGTCGGTTAAAACTTTTATAAACGGGTGCTTGCGTAGAATAGAAGAACTGAAATGGTATGACAAAGTCACAAATGTGGAATTGATGACAAGAACCAGACAAGTGCCAGTGGAACAAGAGTTGAGAAGAAGACGCTGGCGATGGATAGGACACTCATTGAGGAGACCTGTTGATAGCATTACAAGGCAGCCTTTGTTCTGGAATCCACAGGGAAAGAGAGGCAGACCAAAAAACAGATGGAGAAGAGAACTGGAAACAGAGGTGAAAATGATGAGGAAAACATGGAAAGAACTTGAGCGGAAGGCACAGGACAGGAGGACTTGGCATGTGTTTGTTGAAGTCCTTTGCTCCTCAGGGAGCTCAAGGGTATTGATTGATTGATTGATAGTTGGTTACAGTGTTACATTTCTTTGCTTTACTTTTGGGCCCTGGTAACACATGGCTGATAAGCAGGATTAAACTCAGAAAATGAGACCAGGCAATTCATTTCTTTGTTAAATATTCTATTAAATGTTTTCATATTTCTTTATTGTAGCAAGATAATGCTTCATCTGAAAACATAGGAACTTTATTTCCTTGTTTTGTAAAATACTGTTTTCATCATTTAATTTTTATTTTCTAATATTTTGTTTTATTTATTGGGACAGCTTCTTCGAGATACCTTCATTTTCAAAGTTGTGCCTATGCTAAATCCAGATGGTGTTATAGTGGGGAATTACCGTTGCTCTTTAGCAGGAAGAGACCTCAACAGGAACTACAAAACTGTTCTCAAGGATGCCTACCCTTCTGTATGGCACACAAAGACAATGATACGCAAGTGAGACCTTATATATACTCTTCTCATACTATATTTTTAAATAAAATCTTTTTATGTATTATATACATACAGTATGCAGATAATATAGCTACATGCAGTACTGAGAGAAAATGTTTTATTACTTCTGTCTGCAGCAGATTAGTTATACCTTGTTGCTGTATGCAGACTTTAACCAAAAAATGTCAGGAAGAAATGTAATATTAATGAGAAACTCACTCAGCCTATTAAACAACTTTGTTCTAAGCCACCACTGCAGCTTTTAGTAAAGGAGAATGGTTCTGCACAACCAGTAGAGTCTGACACGGATGTCTGCTTAACATCTTTGTGTAGTGCTTAATGTCTAATACACTTTAAACAAAACCATATAAGCTCACTTAGTACTGGAGGTCAACCAGTTACCAGTGTGTAGTTTGTCGATGACACAGATCGGCTAGCTGGAGAAGAACACTTTTGCCCAGTGATATGGCACGGAGATCAGTGCTGAAAAAACCATAGCGATGACCAATAATTAATGAGGAATACAATCAGATATCATGATAAAGACATCAGGTGGAAACTGTGTCCTACTTTACATACTTAGGGGCATTCATAAATGCAGAATTATCCTTAAGGGCAATACTGGCCTGAACAGCTGAAATAATGGTGCTCTAGCAAACTTGAAATCATTATGGACATTGAATATTATCTCTCTTTGATCCAGACACATGTGTGCTGCCTCATAATTTCAACCTATATATGTGCATGACAAACTTGGGACTTCTAACAACAGAGGTAGATAGAAAAATGCAGGCATTACAAAGGAAATGTTACAGAAAGATCCTCAGAATATTGTACATAATTTATATAGCATATGAGCAGATGAATCCAACAGTTAGAAATGCTATAGGACTTTATGAAGACCTTTTCAGAACATTAAAGAGATGGAAGCTGACATGGTGATGGATAGGACACAGATTTAGGAAATCTGTTGATAGCATTACCAGGCAGTCCTTGTCAGGAATCCCCAGAGTAAAAGAGGTAGAGGGATACCAAGGACCACATGGAGAAGAGAACTGGAGACAGACATGAAGAAGACATAGAAAGACATTGAGCTGATGTCACGTGACAGGCAGACTTGGCACAAGTTTCTTGATGGCCTATGCTCCTTGTGGAACTGAAAATGGATGAATGAATAAAACTGACATGTTATGGCCATATATTGAGATCACATGGGCTACCAAAAATTTCCTTTGAGGCACAGTACCAGGTAAAAGAAGACACGGCAGACAAAAAAAAATGAATTGAAAAGATATAAAAGGATGGATACATCTGCCTGCTGCATAACTAAACAGACTAATACTGAATTAGAAAAGGTGGCAAATACTAGTTAAGGGCTCATTGTCTGTGATGGATGCCACAATGATCAAGAGATGTGGGACAAGTCATGTTAAGGGCTTTCTTGCCGGAAATACAGGGTGGGAAATGAAGAGGGCAATTGCAGTGTGTCACAAGGGTAAAATTTAACACACAAATTTAAAAAAATAAAATAAAGATTTACAGAATTTTAAGGAGGAAAATGCTCACGTGTAAGCCAACTATGCCTTTTTAGGGCACATCAAGCGTAATAATGTCAGAACAGATTTAAAAAACAAAAAAGAATGAACCAAGAAAAATACATAAATAAATATATATATAAATATGCTTAGACAGCACAGACTACGCTGGCTTAGCCATGTCCGCCGTATGGAAGATGGTTCCACCCTGAAGGATATCTTCTACGGACAACTGGCAAATGGCTAAAGAACAGTAGGGTGACCGTAGCTGAGGTTCAGTGATGTGTGCAAAAGAGACATGAGGGCACTGGACATAAATCCAGGGATCTGAGAGGATGAAGCTGCTGATTGCACCAAGTGGCAATGCTCTGTATGGTGCCACGTCAGTGTAACTGTCTTTTTTTTCTTGTTGAGGTGATCACTGGCCCAAGACAGTTTACATGTTGTTAGATGTGTAGTGCGAGCGTATGATGAGTTGAGTGTGGGTGCGAATGAAGACGCGAATGTGTTTAGGCTCGTATAGATGTAGATCCTGCAACCCATACTCTCACATGCAGTAATCAAGGATGCTTTGACACTGCAGGCATGTTTCAAGACATTTATTGACGGGAACACACATAATATCAACAGGAACAGTCAGTGTAACAAGGTCATGCTGACCTGACATCGATAGGTATACATTTGGCATTCAAAAAGGTAAACATCAGAATAGACGTGCATGGTCAATAGCAAAGTTCTTCAATAATGACAGTTCGTAGCGTCGCCCTTGGCGTCTCTGACTAAACGCGTCAGATGCCTTAGTTACCTTGACACACAGGTGCAACTTGGCACTCCCTGCCAATTGCACATATCAGGCTGTAGTATAATAGCCGGAAGCACAGGCCTCGTCCTAACGTCGGCCGTGTACTTCTGTTAAACAGGTTATCATCAACCCTGCAGTAATACTTATTGTAGATAGAAGTTCCGCCAATCTGCGGCTCCCACAATATATCTTCGTCACTGGATTTCTGGACAATATAAGACTAACAGTCTTGGATGGCTACCTCGAGCACAAATATATAAGTTCTGAAATGGCGGATCCGTGAACTGCTGTTCACCCTAGGTAATCCTTTACATGTTCTGCCACCGAAAAGCGTAATAATGCATAAAGGTCGGTATTACCTGGTAAATGAATCCTCAGAACTACACAAGGAATTCTGTCGTCATCCCGACGCACAGAGATTCACTGGGGAAAACTGCCATAGCAGTTACTTCGAAGATTCTCCCCGAAAAACAATGGACTCTTGGTCCCTTCAGAAAAACAGGACCTCCCGGCTTCCCGGAAGTATATCTCACTCCCGCTTAAAAAACCTTCCCATAGGCCTACGCCGAACTGTCAACCTCTGACCCTAAAGGTCAAACACAATGAATGAATAAACAAGGGAAGACCACCCCTAATCAACCTGACATCGCAGGTAAAGACACAATTATACTTATGATACAAACATAAGCAAATAACTTGACAGATGACTCCGTCGAAAATGACAGCAACATTACTACCACCCCCCTGTAAAAAAAAAATGCAATTTTTTTTTTTTTAATATGTTCATGAGCAAGATAGCACCAGTATCACTTCTGTGCTCATGCAAACAATGAACCTAATATCAGGTACAATAGAAGAGGGTACAAATCATCTCCCAACATAGGAGGAAATATTTCCTTTAAGCCAAACAAACTAAGGGATACCATTCAAGAAACCTAAGTTGCTGGCAATACCAATCATATATCAAACATTACTAAATAATATAATCATAGCAATATACAAATGTCAATGCTATTTTAGCAACATATCACTGATGGATGGACAAAATGAAATTTGTTAAATTATCTAAACATCATCCAAATACATTTGTATTACAACATATTATGATATTAAGGACAGACCTAAGTCTGAAAATATATCAGGAAAAACTAGGACACAAGATTTAACTGGAATCATGTGGGCATCTAGACAATATGTCCGCCATCACATTATCCGAACCACGGATAGCTCGCACCGTGAAATGGAAAGGCTGAAGAGCAATAGCATAACGAGTAGATCTCGAGCTCTTCAAATCCTTACTTTGCATAGCCGTAAGAGCTTTTTGGTCGGTTTCCATAAAGAAATGCGCGCCCAGAAGGAACCTTTGTAGCTTAAGAATGGACCAAACCATAGCCAACAATTCACGGTCCAAAACCGAGTAATTCCTTTCTGCCGCATTCAGCTTCCTAGAAATATACATTACAGGATGCAGAGTTCCTGAATATTCCTGCATTAGTGCCGCTCCAATGCCAGTGGAAGAGGCATCACTACGAAGGACAAAAGTCTTATCAATCGTCGGTAGTCTTAAGATAGGATGAGATGAGAACAAATTCTTAACCTGATCCAATGAAGATTGGCATTCTTGGGACCAACGCACCATATTAGGAGAACCTTTTTTCAATAACGTTGAAAGTGGTGCCATAATGGAGGACAGATTCTCAATGAATCTTCCATAGAATTGTATCAATCCCAAGAGACTACGCACTTGCTTTTTTGTCTTCGGAACCGAGATATTTAATATCTTTGAAATGTTTTGGTCCTCTGTCTTCAACAGACCATGACCAACTCGATGACCTAGGAAGGAAATTTCACTAAACCCAACAAAAGCTTTAGAGGGTTTAGCAGTCAAACTATGCTCACGTAGAGTAGATAGCAATTCCTTCAGACCCACATAGTGTTCTTCCCAAGTATCGCTGAAAAGACAGATGTCGTCTAAATATGCAATGACATCTGCACGATCTGATAGAATTCGTCGCATCATGCGCACGAAAGTCGCTGGGGCGTTCATAAGCCCGAAAGGCATAAAATTCCATTGAAACAGACCCCTAGGTGTCGAAAAAGCAGTGAGAGGTTTGGCGTGTTCCGTCAATGGGACTTGCCAATAACCTTTCGACAAGTCTAGTTTAGTAAAGAATTTAGCTTTAGAAAGTCTAATAAGTAGATCATCTAATAACGGCATAGGTTCAGCATCGAACTTCGTAACTTGATTTAATTTGCGATAATCAACGCAAAGACGTATGTTATTGTCTTTCTTTCGAACAATAACTATCGACGAAGAATAAGCTGAAGTGGATGGTTCAATTATTTGTAGTTGAATCATTTCATCCAATTCTTTCTCGACTTGTGCTTGAAAATGAATAGGTATTGGGTATGGTCTTACTCTGATCGGATTACGATCAGTAAGTATGATGTCATGTTCTATGACATCTGTGTGTCCAGGAATGTCGGTAAGGACATCCTGATATGATTGTAACGTAGAGGATACTTGACGTTGTTCCTCAAAAGACAAGTTAGAAGAGACTGTAACGTCTCTCCACGATTCCGTTGAAGTAAGTGGAATCGCAGGAAGAGGTAAGTTCACGTCAGAAAAAATAGTTTCCTCATCCTGTATAACGGACAGGGATGAGATGTGACCATGTTGAACTGGAGAGTCGTCCGTCGCCTGGAAAATAGGCTGTAAATAGTCTGGACGTTCAATAAACTCTGTTAGCATATTTATATGGAAGGTTTTATGCCTTCCATCCACATCGACAATATAGTCGACATCAGAAATTTTCGAGACTATAGTGTATGGACCCTTCCAAGAAATGAGAAGTCTATTCTCTCTTGAGGGCAGTAAGACATATGCTTTGTCTCCAGGACAAAGTTGACGTAGGCGTCTTTTCTTATTAGCAAATCGCCTAGCTTTTTCTTTCGCAAATTCGGAAGATGAAGTTGCTAACCTGCACGATTCGATAATCTTTTCTCTAAGAGCTATAACATATTCATATGACGATTGTGTATCATCGTCAATATTATCGGAAGTTATCAAATCGTGTAACAAGGACATTGGCCCGCGCGGTTGCGCGCCAAAGACAAGTTCGAAAGGAGAAAACCCTGTATGCTCGTTGGGAACCTCTCTATAGGCAAAGAGGACTGCAGGTAAAACCCTGTCCCAATCTTCAGGATGATCCTCCGTTATCTTGCCAAGTAAGTTCTTTAGTGTCCTGTTAAGACGTTCTACCAATCCATTGGACATTGGATGATAAATACTACTGAGAGACCTTTTAATGTCTAGCGTAGCCATTACCTGAGACATAACGTCCGAAATTAACTGAGTGCCGTGATCCGACAGTATTTCTCCGGGGAATCCCAGACGAGAAAATACGAGCCAAAGAGCATCAGCGATATCGACAGTTGATATGCTCTTCAGAGGAATAGCCTCTGGCCAACGCGTGCACATGTCCACGCAAGTGAGGATAAATTGGTGTCCTCTGGCTGACTTAATTTTGAACGGACCAATGATGTCTATAGCCATTTTCTGAAACGGCCGAATCGGAATATCTGCAGCCTGAATAGGAGCAGCATGTCTCGGACCCCTAGACTTGACCTCTTGACAAATTTTGCAAGATCGGCAATAAATTCGGATGTCTTTATTCACGAATGGCCAAAAGAATGACGCAAGGACTCTAGTTTTAGTTCTGGAAAAACCCATGTGTCCCGCACACTGAGAATCGTGTGCATGCCGAAGAATTAAGGCTCTCATACACTTAGGCACAAGAATTTGCGAGTGCATAGACTTGTCCGAGTGTTGTACCATTCGTACCAATATACCATTCTTCATAGTGATATACGATTTGTGATTCGTATTTTGATTGGGATCCCCTTTCTTTGCAAGAAGGAAGTATTTCTTCAAAGAAGGATCCTCTTCTTGACGTTTAACAAACGAGTCATGGGAAATCACCAAGTGCTCGTCTTGGCTATCAACTTCATTACTATTATCAGATGAAGTTGGGGGATTAAGAGCTTGAGCTCTTGTCACCACTGCATTGACCGTTTGAATGTTTTTTTCTTCCCAACTAGAAATTTGTTGCGGGGTGCATTCCTTAACCCCATGAATACGACCGATTATAAGATCCGCAATAGGATTAGGAAGAAGACATGCATGGACATCTCCTGTGAAGAAAGGAGTGTCAATCCTAATAATAGCAGTAGGATAGCTTTCCATAGTACCACCAAATGTAACACATTTGATTGTTTTTCCAGTGGCACAGCAAGGATCTATCAGAGACTCCTTAACCCCGACGGTAGTACATCCCGAATCGAAAAGTACTGAGACTAGCCTATCATTTATTAGACCTTTATGTAAGATGAGAGATCCTCTCCCATCATGCGCAACTGTAGCAGGTAGAGCAGGAAGAGGGTGACCACAACTTAGCGTAGATACAGTTGATGAGTCAAACAATGTTAAGCATTGGGGCATTCAGTTGCTCTCCCAAAATCGAAAGCACAACCAGTGATAGCCCTAGAGTTACCACTATCATTTACTGTATTACAGGCTCCATCAAACTCTTGTTGCGCAGAGTTTGCCTGTTGGTAAGGTCTTTTCTTGTTAAACCTAGGTCTACCTCGATTATCATTTCCCCTGTAATTATTTCGACTATCATTTCCCCTGTAATTATTTCGACTATCATTTCCCCTGTAATTGTGATCATATTGTCTATTGTAATCATCATTCCGGTTTGAATCCCGGTTTCTAAATTCACCATCGTCATAATCTTGACGTCGAGAATGATTACCTCGAAAATTTGAATAGTTATTATTTGGATAGCCTTTGCGAAAGTGTCTCAAATTATTACCACTAAAATTACGAGAACTACCATCTTGTCTCCACTGCATAGACGAAGAACCATCATGTGTTGGATTACTCCGCTTCTGAGTGTAATTTTGATTACTTCCCCTATTCCAATTTTGTTGAGCACCCTGAAATTTTTTTCTGAAATTAGGGCCATATGGTGTTGCCGAAGCAGCTGGCAACCCTTCTTTCACTTTAGAATTGCTAACTGTAGCATGGGGATGTGCTGTGGCATACTGACAACAGTATTCCTCCATTTCTTTTAAGTTTTTAGGCTTACGCTCATGAAGGAATGCAAGAAAAGAATCATTAACAGATGACAAAACCTTATCTCGCAATAATAAGTCCATTAGACCTTCATATGTTTTCTCAATCTGAGACAACTCAACCCATCGTGTAAATGTACGACGTATCTTTGTAACAAAATCAGAGAAATCTACTCCATTTTCTGGCAACATTGTCCTAAAACGAAGACGATAGTCTTCTTGTTTTAATTGGTATTTCTTTAGTAATGCTGCCCTGACAACATCATAATTAGTCCTCTCATGTTCGTCTATTGTCATAAGAGTAGTCACTGTGTCACCTGTAAAAAATGGCATCAGTTGTTCAACATATTTTTCCTTTTTTATGTTATGCGTATCGCACAAAAATTGGAATCTATCTAGATAATCTGCTACGTCATCCTTTAAAGGATTGAAATGAGGCAATTTAATCCTACTAACAAACTCCTTTGTCGTACTCGAAGTTGTTTGCTGAGCACCCGTACTCGCCAATTTCAATTTCTCTAACTCCAAAATTGCGAGTTTTTCATCAAGTTCCATCTTCTGTTTTCTTTCCTCATGTTCCATTTTTCTAATTTCAGCCTCAGCAGCAGCTTGAAGTTTTTTTTCCTCTGCAGCAGCTTGAAGTTTTTTTTCCTCTGCAGCAGCTTGAAGTTTTTTTTGTCTTCCATTTCCATCTGGAATTTTCTTTCATCAGCTGCAGCTTGAGCTTTCCTCTCCTCAGCAGCAGCTTGAGCTTTTCTCTCCTCAGCCTCTCTTTGATACCTTCTTTCTTCAAGTTCTAATCTTCTATTCTCAGCTTCTAGCTTCTTTAGTTCAGCTTCTGCTTTCAATTTAATTTCCTCTTTTTGTTTCTTTTCTTCTGACTTTAATGCAATGGCGAATTGAGCAGATGAATATTCTTCCAATTCTTTACCAGACTTACCAAGGGTCAACCCTTGCTGGATGAAGAAATCCAATGTAGACATTCTGTCTAATGAGATCAGAAACCTGAAAAAAAATTAAATAAATTACCTTATCCCACTTCAATGGGAGACAAGTCTGAAATGCTAGACTTGTATACTCACTTCACTTTATTTTACTGTCTCAATCTTTGTAGATAACAAGTCTTTTATCAAAGAACTTGTATAAATATCTTATATAATATTATTTAACAAACTCTATATGAAGAGTCTACCTTATCAATAATATCAAAACATGACCAAGTATGTGTATGTAGACTGTGCATGACAGTAATGTAGTACAACCAAAAAAAAAATACAAAGACAAAAATACAAAACAATACAAATGGCAACACTGTTTTAACCAAAAATGTGTAGAGAAATACACAAGAAAGGAGAGACCTACAGAATACAAACAAAACAAATCGACAATCAAAACTGAAAAACAGACAAAATATTACAAAAACAACGTTAAGTACAATTACATCACAGCTAACATCAATAGCGACCAATTGTCACTAGCAAATTTCCAAATTAAGAAAATTTGCACCTACAGACCGCTTACAGTAAGCCTCGATCAAGTGGCATATTTACCGTAAGACCCACCAACCGAAAAACCCGCAGAAAAATACACAAAACAGTAGAAGTGACATAAACATATAGCAATCAATTTCAATGTGTTGCAGAACAAGTTCAGTCACAGCTGAAACTAAAATAAATTTCTTGCTCCTTGCGAACACAGAAACGAAATGTCAAACGCGCACTGAACGTCAAATCCACTGTAACATAAAGTGGTATTCACGAACCAAAGTTACTATGACCTTCTCAAATTAGGGCTTGCACATTGAATGTTTACAATTTCACGTACTGTTTACAGACACTTGACCTCCAACAATGTAGCTTGAATACTCTGACCTAGAAAAGTCTGTTGTTGAATGAAACGTGTAACAACCCGCAGTACTGTTTACAATAGGAACCCGCCTTCTATGCAGTTATGGTCCACGTAGCAAATGCCTAGTAGTTCACTTCAGTACTTGTCTTGTTATGCTTTATGTAGCATTATAATATAAATGCTCGTACTGTTTATTTGTGTCAACCGTTGATGACCTATATCTGTCCTGTTGTAGCCAAAACTTGCAAGTGTAGAATTAGCGCTGTGTGTTACGGCTGTCCCGTGTGTAGCTTAGACCCACAGATCAGAAGTGTAATGTGTACTTGTCCTTCTTGTAACTTTCTCGACAAAACTGGAGACATCATACATGTAACAGCCAACCAGGAATGTAAATTTCTGGATCCATAAATGTCAACAATAATGTCAAATGCTCGCTCTGTTCTTTTTAAACCCACAGATCTGGTCCATCAGAAATGTAAGTTTCTAGGCCACATTGGCGACAAGAAATGTATCATAAGAGCCCACGTAACTGGTCCACCAGAAATGTAACTGTCTTTTTTTTCTTGTTGAGGTGATCACTGGCCCAAGACAGTTTACATGTTGTTAGATGTGTAGTGCGAGCGTATGATGAATTGAGTGTGGGTGCGAATGAAGACGCGAATGTGTTTAGGCTCGTATAGATGTAGATCCTGCAACCCATACTCTCACATGCAGTAATCAAGGATGCTTTGACACTGCAGGCATGTTTCAAGACATTTATTGACGGGAACACACATAATATCAACAGGAACAGTCAGTGTAACAAGGTCATGCTGACCTGACATCGATAGGTATACATTTGGCATTCAAAAAGGTAAACATCAGAATAGACGTGCATGGTCAATAGCAAAGTTCTTCAATAATGACAGTTCGTAGCGTCGCCCTTGGCGTCTCTGACTAAACGCGTCAGATGCCTTAGTTACCTTGACACACAGGTGCAACTTGGCACTCCCTGCCAATTGCACATATCAGGCTGTAGTATAATAGCCGGAAGCACAGGCCTCGTCCTAACGTCGGCCGTGTACTTCTGTTAAATAGGTTATCATCAACCCTGCAGTAATACTTATTGTAGATAGAAGTTCCGCCAATCTGCGGCTCCCACAATATATCTTCGTCACTGGATTTCTGGACAATATAAGACTAACAGTCTTGGATGGCTACCTCGAGCACAAATATATAAGTTCTGAAATGGCGGATCCGTGAACTGCTGTTCACCCTAGGTAATCCTTTACATGTTCTGCCACCGAAAAGCGTAATAATGCATAAAGGTTGTATTACCTGGTAAATGAATCCTCAGAACTACACAAGGAATTCTGTCGTCATCCCGACGCACAGAGATTCACTGGGGAAAACTGCCATAGCAGTTACTTCGAAGATTCTCCCCGAAAAACAATGGACTCTTGGTCCCTTCAGAAAAACAGGACCTCCCGGCTTCCCGGAAGTATATCTCACTCCCGCTTAAAAAACCTTCCCATAGGCCCACGCCGAACTGTCAACCTCTGACCCTAAAGGTCAAACACAAATGAATGAATAAACAAGGGAAGACAACCCCTAATCAACCTGACATCGCAGGTAAAGACACAATTATACTTATGATACAAACATAAGCAAATAACTTGACAGATGACTCCGTCGAAAATGACAGCAACAGTCGAGGCTAGATCAGGATTTGCACCAGTGTCCTTTTTTTAAAGATATTGCGTGGCCATATACGCATTTTTCGGGAGTTAAATTATTTGCGGCCATTTTTGCTTCATTTCCGCAGTATAGGGCTAGGACCAATTCCCGGTTTTTTGTCTAGCAGAAACTGGTTGCATCAGAAAGATCTAAGGTTCTGATTGGCTGAGAGATAACTGCAGTTGAAATGCAGAGCTCTCATTGGCTTTAGAACCACGCCGCGCATATGACGTCATGAAGTCGGCGCGTGGGGGTCTTGATTATAAAAAGGCCTATATTTCATAGCCTCTTTCTCTTTTAATGAAAAATTGCCAAAGCCGGGTTGCCAGAAGCAAATTGTCGATTGCCTTCAGTTGGACATTCGAGATTTGGTAAGCATGAATTTTTGCGTGAGGACTTTATTTAATTTTTCTAGTCCTAGCCGATCATTTGAGTTTCTTGGGAAGTTTTAGTTTAATTTAATTCTCATCGCCAGAGCCATCAAATTCGATCTTAGTGATAGACTTGAAACTTTATAGGTCCATTTAATTCCTTGTTGAAGGAATAGCGGCATGGTTTAAAAGTTGAGATATCACCGCTTTGTATTATTGCAAAGTCGGTCGGGAGAGAAACTCGCATCTGCGAATCATATGTATTTACAGAATAGTCGGGAGCGTGTGTAATGTGTATTTTTTATTTGTGATTTTAGTGAGAGTATTGATGCTCGCTATTTATATTATAGTACACATCTATCTGTGGACGGGAGTGAAAGAGGCATAATTTGGAAGCGCGTGGGCGCGTTGGTTACGGAATTGTTATTGATACGACGTTCAGAGGGACGAGGGGGAGATAAGCACGTGGTCATAAAATTATAAACACGTGGTTGAACTACGGGGTTTTCAATTTGATAATCGGGGGTTATGAATAACTTTTGACGGCAGGTAGATGCTAGCGTAAACAGGATTATATGTTATTGATTGTGCATTATTGTTCTGTGAATTCAGAAGATGGGAGAAGTAATTTTAAAGGGAATTATTTTGTATTACATTTTGAATGTGATTACTATTATTGACGGGAATTTTAGGAATTCCTAGAGAGGGCTAGTTTTAGTTGTGTTAAACATTACGGCATTAGTGTCAGCGTAAGAAGTAGGCCACAGTACGTCTGCCCAGACGGGCCAGTGAAAATATTGTTGTTGCTCGGAGTTAGTCAGGCAGAACAAGCGATCTGGGTTAGCCAATGTTTACTTTGTAGGCTCAGGTAGAGAGGGGAGTTACGTGGTGAAGAGTAAGGAAGTTAATTGTTATTTGAAATGTATTATTATGGTTTGTTTAGCTTTTGTTTTGTTTTGTCTAAAACAGCAGGTACCGGCTTTGTGGGAATGAGAGCGGAATTTTGAGACCACAAAATTTCTCCCACGGCAAAGTTGGGGCATTCGCAGAACCGCAAGGGTTTTACGGTAGTTGCCAGTAGTGGAAGGAGAGGAAGAAAATACGTTTTCCCAGCCAGGGGAAGACATTTTCCAGCGAATAGGATTTTTGTGGATAAATCCTGAGCTCTGACGCTCGTTACACACGCAGATTTGGCAGGCTGCCGCGTTGTGGTAATTTTATGTTCGCTTCTTCACGGCCATAATAAAGCCGACGGCCCAGTTATAGGTACTCGGGCAGGTAATTTCAGAGTGGTAGAAGTCCGCTACAGTTCCAGTCCAGAATCCAGTGGGGTTCTGTTAAACCTCAGTCATCAATTCCAGAGTTAGTGGAGAGAGAGAGGGTAAACATTCTCTCTACTGAAGTCAGCACAGATAGGCAGAACTGTTAGTTTTGGTGAATCATAGCAGAGGACAGCTGCTGAAGTTTAGAGGTGCAGTTAGTTGTGTTCAGGAGATTCCAGGATAGGCTGTGTAGAACCGAAGTCTGTGCAGAGATTGTGTAGTCACTTCGCAGTCGTTCCAGCTATCGGTGGACTTAGAGTTAGAGTTAAAATTTAGAACAGCTAGTTTGGAGTGTAGGTGACATCAAGTGCAGTGTAGTTCATTTCAGTTAACCTTACCTTCTTTCTCCATACAGGTTGCAATTGTGGGAGAAGGGTTGGGGTTGATGCATTTTTAACTGTGCTTGATTTTGTTTCAGGTGTGCATCCTCGCACTTCATGTATTTTGACATGTATATGAGTTTGTGTATAGGTGTATAATAAACTTGTATAAATTGTAGCTGGCATCAGTCATTTCCTTTAGTACAGTAGCTATATGTTGTCTGTATCTTGGTGTTTGTGAATCTTAATTGAACCTTATCCCCATAGGGTAGTTAGAGGTGGTTCGAGGCCATAGCAATTTAAACGTCCGAAGTGGTGAGGAAAGAATCAACCTCGGTTCTCAACCTCGGAGCCAATGGTCTCAACTTTCACATTTTGCACTATATTTCTATCTGAATCTATCATTTCAGTCTTTCTTCTTACTATTGTCTTGTCACTATATGTAGACAGTCTCTAGTCCTAAATCCATTTCGTGACAAAGTGGGTGCTATCGTCCGGTGAATCATCTTTGTTACGTTCAATTCTGTGATCGTGACAAAGTGGGTGGCGTCGTCCTTGGGATCATCTTTGTTGGGATCAATTCTAGATTCATAGATTGTCTCTGAAGAAAGTTCTGGAAATAGATTTCTTATAAATCCCCTAGACTTGAGCTATATTAAGACTGATCCAGCTATAAGTTTTTTTCCACAGGTTACAGTTAGTTAGATGATAGTTGTAGTAAGGTTGTTTATGACTTAGAGGTAATTGATGGCTAATTGAATTTTTTTTTCTTAACAGGAAAGTAAATTCGGGTTTTGGGTAGCTGGATAACTTGAATTTTTTTCAGGTAGTTATTAGTCAGACTTGGTGCTAGTCTGAGTGCGGGTTTTTGCGACAGCATATTCCTAGTAGGTAACAGTAAATTTTTCTTGTTCCTTTTTTTTGTCATTTCCCCTCGTTGTGAGTACTGCTGATTTGTCAGGTAAGATGGCTGAATTGGTCAAGCTACTTACTGCATGGAAGGACGCAGCTAAAAGCATGGGGATGAATGAGGCCGAGACTAGGGCTTACATTATGAGGGAACAGGACCGGCAGACGGAGAGAGAGAAAAGGGAAGCAGAGAAAGAAGAGAGGGCCCGACTGGCAGAGATGGACCTGCGTAAATTGGAAGCGGAGAAAGAAGAGAAGGCCCGACAGGCAGAGGAGAAAAAGGCAGAGAGGGAGGCGCAGGAAAGAGCTGCGGCGGCAGAGGAGAGAAAAGCAGAAAGGGAGGCAGCAGAGAAGGCAGCCGAGAGACAGCATGAACTTGCCCTGCGTTCACTGGAACTGCAGTACCGATCTTCGGAAGGCAGTTCGGCTAACGGAGATTTTCCCGGAGCAGCGGCGACAGACACCTCAGGAAACGGAGGGCCCCGGATGGCAGCCATGAATTTTCCGATGGACTCTTTTCCTAACGGGAATGAGAAAATTGAGGTATTTTTAGAAAAATTTGAACGGATGGCAAAGGCATACGGGCTGGATGATAGTCTTTGGTGTCTCAAATTATCTCAATCTCTAAGAGGACATGCGTATGAGGTCTATAGCAAGATGCTGGTAGATGACCAAGATAACTTTGAGGCTCTGCGGAACGCCCTGTTACAGCGATTCCAATGGACTCCCCGGAAGTGCCAAACAATGTTTAGGGAAAGTCGACTAGAGAAAGGGGAAAGTTTTCCCCAGTTCGCAGAGAGGCTGAGGAATTACCTCACTCGCTGGAGAGAGTTGTCGGGTTTGGCTAAATCGTTTGAAGGATTGGAAGAATTAGTCCTGTGCGAACAGATAAAGGCCAACATGTCTCCGGACTTAAGGAAGTACCTGGCGGAGCAGGGCGCCCAGCAACTGGACCAGATTATTCTTTTTGCTGAAAGGTTCCAGTCGGCACAGGCCGAAGTACTGGGCCAGAAAAGAAAACACCCTGACCTGCCAGCCCCGGACAAAGGAGCATCTTCATCGCATTCGCCTTCCTCTTCAGCTCAACAGCAGCAAGGGCCGTCTCGCAAGGAGCCCCCGCCCAGTCATAACATGCGCTCCCAGCCGCCTAACAGAACACAGGGGCCGACTTCTCATGAACCCGTCAGGAACCGGGGAGATAATGAGAGATATTGTAGGTTCTGTCGGACTACTTCTCATTGGACAACACGGTGCCCAACCAAACAACCCACTCATCAGGTGGCTTGTTTAAGGCCTGTGAGGGTGAAACAAGGGAAGAAGTGGAAACCCTTCCAGTCAGAGAAGTTGTTTTCCAACAGCGGGCCAGCAGAAGTGAACAGGACTGAGACAACATGCTTATTTGACAGCGGGCTTACATACCCCAGCATAGTCGCCCGACATCTGGTGAAGCCTTGGCAGATGACCAAGGAAAAGGTCAATATTGGTGGAGTTTTAAGGAAAGGGACTTCACAGTGCTTTCCCGTAGCCAATATTAAAGTGAAATGTAAGTTCGTGTCTGGCACCATTAAGGCAGCTGTGATGGCTCAGCCAGCCTATGACTTCATTCTCGGCAACCCATATTTAGTTTTGGGGAACCCGACCACACCGATCCTTGCTGATGCAAGGGGGCCTACTGCAGGCCAGATAAATGAAAAAGGAGAACCCCTAATTCACGGAGCCCCGAGCGAGCTCAAACATAGCTGTCGTGCCAAGGAGAGGTGCAACGCCTCTGATGACAGTGATATGTTATTTGCAGAGGCAAATTCGCCCGCCAGCCCTGTTCTGCCAACCGGCCAAACAGTGGTGACGACGCCTCTGATTACGGAAGTACACTCTTTGTTGTCGGGAATTAGGCCCCTGATGGTATTAGCTCCTTCAAGTGAGGGACATACTGACAAGAGCGGTATTACATATGTCAACGACCAGCGCCATCTTCATAGGGCACAAGATAGCGGTCTGAGCGAGCATATAGTTCCAACCAGCCCTGGAGCCCCATCCGACCAGCACTTTACTCAACCCGAGGAGGACCGTGATCTGAATATCCGTTTGCCTATAAACGGAGATGGGCCCCACAACTCTCGTATCTTGTTTACAGGAAATGACTCTTGTAACGAGGAGCCTGAAAAATTGGCTATCTTTTCCAATTTGTTTCAAGGAACATTGGAACAAGTCACTGAGTGCTTTATCTCAGATTCTCCGCGATCTAACGGGATCTTAAACCGTCAAGTGTCACTGCAGGACACATTCCAACTGACGCCAGTAACTCTCACAGGGGAGGGCAAGGTTGAAGGTAGAACCAGGGTGTTAGACGGAGAGCTCCCGTGGTCTACAGTTTCATCTCACCAACTTTTCAGGCCAGAAAAGAGTGAGAAAAGCGACCTTACGCATTTGCAAGGAGCTATTTTGGAGAGCTCTGTCCCGCTTCATATCGGTAGGGGAAGAGCGAGTCCAGAACCACTGCCAGGGGCAGATCTTACCTACCTTTCTCCAAAGGTAGAAGCTATTGAGATCAGTGAGGATTCAATAGACACCCAGCAAGAAATCGGAGGCTCTACACCAGAGGAACCCGAGACATTGCATCGTTCTCGCACTGTACAAGCGGTCACAAACCCGCTGACGCGCAGCGAGGAAGTCGCCATCGCCAGATCGCCACAGCGCCCGCCGGTCACATCAGATGACCAGGACAGCCTTTTGACGGTCATAGCAAGGGGAAGTTCAGACCCGCCATTAGACGGCACAGGTCCGAAGAGAGATCAACTCTCCCAACGGAGCATAGGAGCTCATTCTAGGAGAGGAGGAAGGAGGAAACGCAAAAGAGGAAGGTCGAAGAACACTGAATAGGAGGGGTAAGGACAGACAGCCTTGTAGACAGAGTTAAGGGCCAATGTGAAACTCAGAGATTTCAGTAAGGAGATCGTTGCTCAATCTTCGAAGGGGGGAGTGATGTTACGAAAGTACTGAGATTCTGTCTTTCAAATGGCCCATGTCTTTTTCTCCTTGCAATTTGTTTACTATTTTTGGAGGGATTACAGAAAAATCCTTCTCCATGTTTCTTCTCCTTCTATTATTTACGTTTTTTCCAGATGAGATCACGAGGGAGTTTGATCTCATCTGCTTTATGGTCCTTCTTTATGTGTTTAGAATGGGGGTGTAGGGAATTAGAAAGTATTATTCTAGATTAAGATTATAGAGGCTAGATCAGGATTTGCACCAGTGTCCTTTTTTTTAAAGATATTGCGTGGCCATATACGCATTTTTCGGGAGTTAAATTATTTGCGGCCATTTTTGCTTCATTTCTGCAGTATAGGGCTAGGACCAATTCCCGGTTTTTTGTCTAGCAGAAACTGGTTGCATCAGAAAGATCTAAGGTTCTGATTGGCTGAGAGATAACTGCAGTTGAAATGCAGAGCTCTCATTGGCTTTAGAACCACGCCGCGCATATGACGTCATGAAGTCGGCGCGTGGGGGTCTTGATTATAAAAAGGCCTATATTTCATAGCCTCTTTCTCTTTTAATGAAAAATTGCCAAAGCCGGGTTGCCAGAAGCAAATTGTCGATTGCCTTCAGTTGGACATTCGAGATTTGGTAAGCATGAATTTTTGCGTGAGGACTTTATTTAATTTTTCTAGTCCTAGCCGATCATTTGAGTTTCTTGGGAAGTTTTAGTTTAATTTAATTCTCATCGCCAGAGCCATCAAATTCGATCTTAGTGATAGACTTGAAACTTTATAGGTCCATTTAATTCCTTGTTGAAGGAATAGCGGCATGGTTTAAAAGTTGAGATATCACCGCTTTGTATTATTGCAAAGTCGGTCGGGAGAGAAACTCGCATCTGCGAATCATATGTATTTACAGAATAGTCGGGAGCGTGTGTAATGTGTATTTTTATTTGTGATTTTAGTGAGAGTATTGATGCTCGCTATTTATATTATAGTACACATCTATCTGTGGACGGGAGTGAAAGAGGCATAATTTGGAAGCGCGTGGGCGCGTTGGTTACGGAATTGTTATTGATACGACGTTCAGAGGGACGAGGGGGAGATAAGCACGTGGTCATAAAATTATAAACACGTGGTTGAACTACGGGGTTTTCAATTTGATAATCGGGGGTTATGAATAACTTTTGACGGCAGGTAGATGCTAGCGTAAACAGGATTATATGTTATTGATTGTGCATTATTGTTCTGTGAATTCAGAAGATGGGAGAAGTAATTTAAAGGGAATTATTTTGTATTACATTTTGAATGTGATTACTATTATTGACGGGAATTTTAGGAATTCCTAGAGAGGGCTAGTTTTAGTTGTGTTAAACATTACGGCATTAGTGTCAGCGTAAGAAGTAGGCCACAGTACGTCTGCCCAGACGGGCCAGTGAAAATATTGTTGTTGCTCGGAGTTAGTCAGGCAGAACAAGCGATCTGGGTTAGCCAATGTTTACTTTGTAGGCTCAGGTAGAGAGGGGAGTTACGTGGTGAAGAGTAAGGAAGTTAATTGTTATTTGAAATGTATTATTATGGTTTGTTTAGCTGTTGTTTTGTTTTGTCTAAAACAGCAGGTACCGGCTTTGTGGGAATGAGAGCGGAATTTTGAGACCACAAAATTTCTCCCACGGCAAAGTTGGGGCATTCGCAGAACCGCAAGGGTTTTACGTTAGTTGCCAGTAGTGGAAGGAGAGGAAGAAAATACGTTTTCCCAGCCAGGGGAAGACATTTTCCAGCGAATAGGATTTTTGTGGATAAATCCTGAGCTCTGACGCTCGTTACACACGCAGATTTGGCAGGCTGCCGCGTTGTGGTAATTTTATGTTCGCTTCTTCACGGCCATAATAAAGCCGACGGCCCAGTTATAGGTACTCGGACAGGTAATTTCAGAGTGGTAGAAGTCCGCTACAGTTCCAGTCCAGAATCCAGTGGGGTTCTGTTAAACCTCAGTCATCAATTCCAGAGTTAGTGGAGAGAGAGAGGGTAAACATTCTCTCTACTGAAGTCAGCACAGATAGGCAGAACTGTTAGTTTTGGTGAATCATAGCAGAGGACAGCTGCTGAAGTTTAGAGGTGCAGTTTGTTGTGTTCAGGAGATTCCAGGATAGGCTGTGTAGAACCGAAGTCTGTGCAGAGATTGTGTAGTCACTTCACAGTCGTTCCAGCTATCGGTGGACTTAGAGTTAGAGTTAGAATTTAGAACAGCTAGTTTGGAGTGTAGGTGACATCAAGTGCAGTGTAGTTCATTTCAGTTAACCTTACCTTCTTTCTCCATACAGGTTGCAATTGTGGGAGAAGGGTTGGGGTTGATGCATTTTTAACTGTGCTTGATTTTGTTTCAGGTGTGCATCCTCGCACTTCATGTATTTTGACATGTATATGAGTTTGTGTATAGGTGTATAATAAACTTGTATAAATTGTAGCTGGCATCAGTCATTTCCTTTAGTACAGTAGCTATATGTTGTCTGTATCTTGGTGTTTGTGAATCTTAATTGAACCTTATCCCCATAGGGTAGTTAGAGGTGGTTCGAGGCCATAGCAATTTAAACGTCCGAAGTGGTGAGGAAAGAATCAACCTCGGTTCTCAACCTCGGAGCCAATGGTCTCAACTTTCACATTTTGCACTATATTTCTATCTGAATCTATCATTTCAGTCTTTCTTCTTACTATTGTCTTGTCACTATATGTAGACAGTCTCTAGTCCTAAATCCATTTCGTGACAGTGAAAAGAAGCTCTCACTGCAAGCAGAAGAGAGGAGAAAACGTCAAAAGGTACACCAGGAAAATAAGTAGCTGAAGGCTGTCACCTCAGGGGCACATTCCCATAGTTAGTTATGACTGAAGGGGCTATTATTATTATTACTATTATTGTTTATATGTATATATGTATATATATATACGAGGGGCGTTCAGAAAGCAATGCACCACATCGTTTTTCTTAGGAGCTGTTTATTCAAAAAGCATGAAATTTATACACAATATACATGAATATGTCATGTAAACATCGGTATTATTCAACATAATCCCCATCAACTTGTACGGCTTTATGCCAGTGTGAAACAAGTGCATGTATTCCTAGCCCGTACCAGATTTTGTCTTGATCATGTAGCCATTTCTTCGCTGCATGAATCACTCCTTCATCATCTTCAAACCTTGTCCCACGGAGTGCATCTTTAAGTGGACCAAATAGATGAAAATCAGAGGGTGCCAAATTGGGACTATAGGGTGGATGGGGTAGTACAGTCCAACCCAATTTGGTGTTTGCTTCCCGTGTTGCCAGACTTGTGTGAGGTCGCGCATTGTCATGAAGGAGAAGCAGGTCTGCTGGATTCTTGTGCGGCCGAACTCTGCGAAAACGTTGATTGAGTTTTTTCAATGTCTTAATGTAAGCTTGCGAATTGATTGTCTCTCCTCTTGACATAACTTCCACAAGAATCACACCTTCAATGTCCCAAAAGACAGTGATCATGACCTTTCCAGCTGAAGGAATTGTCTTGAATTTCTTTCTTCGTGGTGATTGCGGATGATGCCACTCCATTGACTGTCTTTTTGTTTCAGGTTCAAAATGATGTGCCCAGGTTTCGTCACCTGTAACGATCTTAGCCAAAAATTTCTCTCCATCAGCATTGAAACGCTCCAACAATTCAGAAGAAATTGCTTTCCTTTGCAATCGGTGGTCATTTGTGAGACTTCGAGTAACCAATCTTGCGCAAACCTTAGAAAATCCAAGAGTTTTTATAACTGCATTTGCACTACCAGTGCTGACTGAGAGCTGTAAGGCCAATTGTTGAGTAGTGATTCGCCTATCAGTAAGAATAATGCCCTCAGCGCATTTCAACATTTCTGCGTTGGTAGCTGTGGCAGAACGTGCACAGCGCGGCTGATCAAGCAGCTCCGTATCTCCACTTCCTGATTCTTTGATTCTCTGAACCCAGCGACTGACTGTACTCCTGTCGACTGCAAAACTTCCATACACATCACATAGACGCTTGTGAATATTCACAACAGTTTCCTTCTCTGCAACGAGAAATTCTATCACAATTCGCTGCTTATAACGCAAGTTGCTAACACGCTCCATTTCAACGGTTTAGGGCAGCCGTATTATTTGGCCGGTTGTGGTGCAATTTGGTGCACACAATTGGCACATGCAATATTTGAAGTGTGCAAAATTTCATGCTTCTATCTTCATTATTAGCTGAGAAAAACGATGTGGTGCATTACTTTCTGAACGCCCCTCGTGTGTGTATATATATATATATATATATTTTTTTTTAATATCATGGTCTGCTGCGATATCACAACGTAGGTTTTGTACTCTAATATCAGGCTGTCATTTTCTGTAAAGCCTCGTGTAGTTCCCCGGGGTCTCTGAAGAGGCAAAGAAAAGGCCTACTACTCCATAAGGCATGTCATAAAAAGTGACTAATATGAGGTTGTGTGTGGGGCTGGCAACCTCATCATGTAAAGCAAGTTGCTACAGAAACCCCTGCTCCAAGAATTTGTGCCCCTGCTCCAAGATTTTGTGCCCCTGCTCCAAGAATTTGTGCTTAAGGTGCCATCTGCAGTGGTTGCCCCTTGCTTCATAAGGAGGAAAAAAAAAGGAGATGATGATACTCTGTTAAAAGGCAAATTTTAAAAGTCTAGTTTTTCTGTCTTTGTTTCATACTTTGTTTTGTTCATGCATTAATGTGTCTGTCTTTTTTTCTTTCATTCTTTCTATCTTTCTTTCTTTCCTTTTTCTTTCTTTTTTTCTTTTGGTTTTTTCATCAGTATTTTCAACCTAATGTTTATGTTCCATAAAAAAGAAAAGGCTATGTCCCCTGATATACCTGCGCTTTTGTCTTTGTAACTGTAAAAACGACTAGGATTTTATTGTTAAATCGTACCAAGATATGAGAAGACTCTTTTACTGTGTTAGAATTATGTAAAATATTATTATTATGTATCTAAATATAGGCATACCATTTCCTCATTTCCTTTTATTACTTGAATGATGTTTTCTGTAATATCTTTGGTTACAAGAATTTATACAGATTGAACATTTAACCAAGAACTTATTAAACAGATCTACATTGTCCCTCCCAGGCTGCTGCAGGAAAGAGACATTATTGTGTACTGTGATTTGCATGGTCATAGCAGAAGGCATAATGTCTTCATTTATGGCTGTGAGCAGCATCATGGCTCCAACAGGAGATTCCATGAGAGGATTTTCCCATTCATGCTCAGCAAAAATACTCCAGAAAAGGTGAACATTTGAGACTGATTTACATATTTATTGATACCAACAGCAATGGTGAAAATCATAAAAATAAAATTCTTGATGACGCAGAGTTTAGCCCTGTTTGGTGTCAGCTGCAGCTACTCATGAAAAGACATTAGAGATGAGTTTGTGGTCTTTCTATACATTTAGAAGAAATTTGAAATATTGTCTCATTTTTAAGACCTTTCTTGTTTCATATAGTAATCTTTACTCAAAAGATAAATTCAGTCATCTTTGTAATGAAATTGGGTTTCCATACAAATGTGGTGCTTTCAGCAGTATGTAACTAGATGGTAATTTATGTTTGCAACATTATTTGAGGAATAGATTATAACTTTCATAAATTGAAAAGGGGTCGGAATGGCTAAGAGGTACAGAGTTCGATTCCCAGTAGAGGGAATATAATTTATGGAAATTTTTTTCAGAACCAGTGGTCCTAATGATGTTATACTCCCCCTTGGTCTCCTGGGTGGTGAGATCAGGTGCCTAGCCTTCTCGGATAAGGGCGACAAAATAAGAAGTCCTTTGTGCAAGTTGCACACGTACAAAATCCCACGGCAGCTTGAAATTGTAAAGAGTAGGTCATAAGGCTGCTGCCCTGGCAAAGTTAAAAAAATTATAAACCTACCCGCCACAAAAATATTTATAGAATGTATGATTCCTATTACTTACACTGGGATTCTCGCTAGTGCTATGGAGTTCATGCAATATGCTGAGATCCTTCTTGTGTGATCTAAAGGAGGAAATCGGAGCACTGAAGAAGTTGTCCATATGCAGTGAAGATAATCCTTAAAACCAAACCAAATTGAATGTCTTTATATCGTTTCTTCTATTCTTGATCATTGTTGTCATCATGCCTCATGAGGAGATTTACTGGCATTCTTAGGCAGGACTGATGACCTGTGTAATCATTAAGCTGTCATTCTTACATGTTCCAGCCACTCATCAGGAATCTATGTAATCTCATTGTCCTGTTTTAGAATGCTTTTTCTTTTGGATGGTCTGTGGTTGCAATTAATTTATTGTTAATAAATACAAGTTACTCTTTTCTTTTTCTTTTCAAACCCACAGAATGTGTTAATGGTCTTAGTTTCTTATAGATAATAATGGAAAGATTCATCGGTTGTTATACATAGTTTTTATTTCTTTATTGTTCTCTCATGTGTGCATTTCATGACATTACTGAAAACTGGCATACGTTTACAGCTATGTATTTGTGGCGAGATGGAAGTTTAGATGATAGTATCAAGTAGTTAACTTGAGATAGATAGAACTAGTTTTTCCAGACTCAAAAAGAGAAATGGTGAACTATAAGTAGGGATGGCATAAGATGATGTCAGGTAGTCAACCTCATAGTTCAGATGCACTGAAAGAACAGGCAAGTAATTCACCATCTCGCTGGACCTATCCTATGCTCCTAGGGAATGTGTATGTTGCTCGCAGTTAATCCCTACCACTTTAAGATTACTTTAAAACACTGAAACATTGAAAATAATTCAATAACTTCAAGTATACAGTTAATCAGAGTATTTAATGATTAATCAAGTATAGTTAAGGAATAAAGTGTATCATGTATAATTTACACAACAAATCTGCATGTGAGAATTCAGTAACAATAATTAATGTCAATAATAGTTTGTATCATCATACACAGTTTTAGATTTGGTTTAGGTAGTATGTAAGCGTTAGGTGAATATAGCTTATATTAAGTGGATAACTCAAGTCACAATGTTGAGGCCAGGCAACATTGATGGTCCACTGGTTCACGAGGTTACATTTGTGGTAAAACCAAGCTTCATAAGGGCATAAGCAAGAATATAGACATGAAGGGTCAGGCATAAAATACACATCCTAGCAAAATTATAACATGAAAAATCAAGCACAAAATATACATCAATTTGTAAATATGCATTAATTTTTCAAACTTAATGTACTTTGTGAGAATAACAAACATACCCTCAGTTTCACAAGCACTATGCTGACTGCAGCTGTTAAGACGTATAATTGCTCACAATGGCAGTTTTCTTCTATCTTACATCACACTGTGGAGGCTTTTGATGCTTTCAGTAAGATCTAGCTCTCATACAGGCATCAGCTTCATCGACTTACTTTCGTAGCGTGTGTGTGTGTGTCCAATTTGAATTTCACCTCTTCCTTATATAGTGGCTAAGTGAATGTCTTGGAAGGCATTCTGGATAATTTCTTTTCTGACTCGACTTTCTCAGCTCGCCAGACCTATTTGTGTAACTTTTGTAGCAAACCTTCCAATATCTTCATGATAACAAATAAAGATATTGGAAGGTTTGCTACAAAAGTTACACAAATAGGTCTGGCGAGATGAGAAAGTCGAGTCAGAAAAGAAATTTCAAATGATATTCCCTAGACTTCTTATTAGTTTTATTATATATTTGTCAAGTATAATCCAATTCTAAACGATCTCAAAGGAGATATTATGAATAATCGAGTCTGCTAATTCTGTGCTAACAAAGCCGGTATAAGGATTTATTAATAGCCATTGGATTTTCCCGTAAGTGTTTTGTCATGCGAAGGGAGGTAAGTGGTAAATTTACAGAGGATTTTTACAGATTCATAAAAGTATGGTAGCATCACGCTCCTGCCTAACCAACTGTAAATTGGTACTTGACTCTGCTTTTGAGTTAGGGCAGTGAAGAAAGGAACTGGTTATCCCACCTCTTAAAACTGGACCTAGTATAGTGAAATTTCTAAAACTTCACTCCCCTTTGACAGTATCTATCTACTATGGGACTATATTTTATGCATAACTGAGAATGAATTCAGTTTTGAGAAAAAATGAAATGATAATTACTCCAAATAATAGAATAGTAAATGGTGCTTCTTCATTTTTTATTTTTTTATTTTTTTTACCCACCTAACATGGAATACATGTGAAAGATATTTAGCCCTCTTTGTGAATTTTTTTGTCTCGGTTATGTAATTGATGCTTATTTTTTCAGTTCTGTTTCAATTCTTGCAAGTTCAAAGTTCACAAGAGCAAGGAAAGCACAGGCAGAGTGGTCATGTGGAATTTAGGTATCATGAACAGTTACACATTAGAGGTAAGCTTGGTGTGCTGCTGTACTGATAGAAAGGAGAGATAATCATTGGTTATATGTAAGAGGATAAGTGATTAGTTATGTATTAGTTAATTATTATTTCGTTGCTATTAGTTAAATATATGTAAAGATAGTCCCATAGCAGATATTGCCTTAGGGGAGAGAAGTGTTAGAGACTTCACAATATTAGGTCCAGCATTGAGAGGTGGGGTGACCAGTTCTCTTCCTCACTGTCTTTTCCTTCCCTAACTTAAAGAGCAGAGTCAGGTACCCATTTACAGCTGGGTAGACGGGAGCGTGTCTGTACCCTGATTCGAACCCAGCACTTTTGCCGTGAGAGACCAGCGATCTAACTACTCTGTCAATCAGATGCTCTAAATATATGTGTGTGTGGATAAATTGTTAAATGGATGTGTGATAAATGAGAATACCTGCAAAACTGTAATATATTTAACTTTGTAGCCATTATTTTGGAAATAATTGATTACATGTGTGAATGATAACAGACCAAATGAGTATGAGTGATTAAATGATTGCCTACATGTGTGAGTGCATGGATAATTTAAATGTATGTGGATAAAGATTTTATTAATAGTGTAATGGCACACCTGATGGAAGTGTTAGTGACTAAAAAATGGTTTGTTATATATTTTGAGAGGATAAAAAGGTGGCTGCATAGCAGCAGTACATGTGGTGTGTTAAGGCTGTATAATGTAGAGTTTCTATTTGTGAATAATGAACCCACAGACATAATATCATCATCATTTTCCTGTGTACTCCTTACGGAGCATGGACCCACAACTGCAGCTAGTCCCTTGCAGGGAGCCAGCACCAAGTATTCACATGCTTTTGTAATGATGATTGTCTGTGGCAATGTCTTTTACATGATGAGGTTGCCGCCCTCATCCACAATCTCATATTAGTTGCCTTGTGCAACAATAGATGTGATGTGCAAACTGTTTAATTATATTTAATTAAGTTGCAGAAAAACCTTACTCTGAACAGTAATGCTCTGTTAAATATTCAACTAATCTATCAGTGATATTCAGTAAGTGATTTAATAGTCACAATTTAATTAGATCAAAATAAAGTTTTAATTTCAGGAAATGTGTACTGTCTATTCTAGAAAACATATGTAACAACAAACTTATGGCAAAACATACACACACTTGCATAACACATCTCACACTTAGATGGTGAGTAGGTATTAGATGGGTAGCAACAAATTGTTGTAGGGAAAAGGATCTATCAAAGAATTTTTTTTAATATTTTACTTTAGCTGATACATTCTACCACTCCATTACATACCTTTCAACATTCTGAGATGAAAACTTGTACGCCAAACCAATAAAAATCTGTACAAACACCCCAAAAACCTTACGCAAAAATATATTAAACACGATATTGTTTTAAAATGACGAATTACATATATGAAATATTAACATTTGAAATATTGCGATATAACACATACTAATAAAGTCTAATGCTTTTCTTTATGTGTATGAGAAATGCTGTGAGTGATAATCAGTTAAAATATGTGTTATATCCCTTAAAGTTATCATAGCATTGATAAAATGGTAATGTTTGTGTTAGTTTTGTAAAATGCACCAGAAAATCAGTAACTTTATAACAGAAGTAAGATTATAATTATAACTGTGGTGATTATATACACATATATAATAATGTAATTAAAATGAAGACAAAACACTGCCATGTTTAAAAGCAAAAATATCCTACTAGTTGTAAATTGATGTGCTTTGAGAATGCACTGCCCTATTCCAATGAAAAAAAATGGTCGTTATTATGCTATTTTAAAACTAAGGAATTCATCCCTTGCATAAAATACTGCGACTACTACAATGACCTCTGACCCTATCTACAAGCTTTCGTTTCTTTGAATTAGGCTCAGCCATTTTTTGATGGATTAATTATTTCAACTAATAATCATGGGGAGGGACCTAACACAGATTTACAAAATTATTATTAAACAGTCCATAGGCCAGAGGTAATAGATCTCCGTTTTATTGAAAAGTAAAGCAGCGAAACTCTACCGCTGATATAAAGTACTTTATGGATTAATGCTTGAAATGGAGGACAGTGGGCCATCTTTTTGATATGACCTTAAAAAGAATTCAGAGATGCAGTAAAAAGGGATAAGGGTTAGGAATCCTAAACTGAACCTTAAACCATAACTTTAATCCTAACCCTCGGCGGCTTTGTATGACATCAAAGAACACAACCCACTGTCGTTCATTTTAACTGGATTTACTCTAAAAAACATAAAATCTTGTACAAACAAACTTTTTTTCTAGTTATGTACACAGAATATTATGACAATAATTTATCAGAAATATATACACTCAGTCCTCACTATTCACTGGGGTTAGGTTCCTTGAAAACCCTGTGAATAAGGAAATCCGCAAATATGGAACCATTGATCCTATGGGGAAAAGGGGGTTAGATTCCTGCGGGACTATATTCACCATACACTTTTACTATCAATCACCATAAACTCATCATTTCATGTACCCTTCTTGTAAAAAAACACAGCATATTTATCATACTGTGCATTTTATAAATTTATTTTATACACTGTTTTCTTTGTATTAGTACAGTATGTTCAATCTTTTGATATACAAATACTCACCCACCCATTCTTGGAAAAGCATTGAGACGTACTGCGTAATGACCTAAATTAACCCTAACATTAATTATACTGCGTTACCAAAACGAACGAACAGATGGACTAAAGGGATAAAAAGAGAAGGGAGAGGCAGAAAGCCGAACACTAAACCCGCTTCGCGCGATACACAATTACTACCATCACGCGTGTAAGTCTACATGCACTAAATTTTTTTTCAGACGGACAGTGATAAAATACACTACCCTTTCCCAGAGTTAGGTTTATAAATCATAACAGACTCTTATTAGAAAAGACAACATTATATGGGTTTACGTTTGAACACATAACAGTACCCAGACAGCACATCTTCTAAACAGGAGATAGAAGAAATTGCATATTTTGAACGCAGCCACGTAGCTCCTTTAAATTAGTATTTTTGGGTTCCTTAGGGCTTGCTGACAAATAATATGTAAAACGTTACGCAAATAGTCCAGGAATTAATAAATTATACCCAAAATAAAATATTGGGGGGCCTGACAGCATAAAATCATTTCTGCTCATAAGATTTTTTTTTAACGTGTTTGAAAAAAATTTACGTTACAGAAATAGCCTACCATGTAAACTCCAAATTGATTGGAGCGCAACAAATGAAAGCCTAACCACGATTGGTCGGGCTATAAATACTATCTTGGTTGTTAGGGGAGACGGGAAAAGATAACATTTTTTCAAACACTTGTCGAAACGTGGCTCATTGGCCAGTCTCGCTGATATACACACTTGGGAGCGTTAGTTCGAGACCACTAATTCAAATAAGCTTGATAAAGCGACAGTACGTTGAAGCCAGCTCACATTTTTGCTAAAATAAAAGCCTGGAACATAGGCAGAACGGAATTTGTGCCAGTTTGTGCCAGAATTCATTGCTAATCAACGTATCTGTGTTTATTTCCATGAAATTGTGGTAAGCTTGAACCATTCAGTATCTTTTAATGAAAAATTGAATGTGAATTGTTGATTTATGCCTGTATATATATGTGTAGTTCAGTGGCAAACGTGAGGTAAAGCCTATAATGCTCCAGCCTGAACAGAGGGTGTCGGAGAGAAGTAAAACGGCATGGAATGGCCAAATAGTACACTGACACCTGGATGATTGACTCGAAAGAAATAATGCTGGAAGTGCAGAGGCGTAGTAACCATTAAGAAGGGTAATACTGGAATAAAGTATTTCAAATGAAGCTGACTGTTGGCCTAACGCTCTGAACGCAATGTTTGTGCTGTATTGTGATCAGTGTAAAAGAGAATATAAATTAGTTATGAAGTAGAAGGTACATCCTTCTTGATTTCAGGGACAGTGGTCTTGATGGTACTGAGCAGCATCTGGTCAGAGATTTGCTGAATCCAGAGTCGGACAGCATACTCCTTGGTCCTTTTAGCTATCAGTGAGGTGTCTCCTGAGCCCAGAGGAGAATTCGAGCAGAGGAGTCCCTTCCTGCCGCCATCACTCAAGATAAGCAGAGTTGGCCAGCTGAGCTCAACATTATGTCCCCTCATCTTGAAATAACTTTATAAAAATACTATTCAGAGGGGAATTTACTTGTCTTTAAATCAGGAACTGTGAACATCTCCAATACTGGTCCCTAAAGACAAACTATTGAAGTCATGATGACAAATACCAACAGAGCTTGAACAAAACAAAACCAGTATTACCTCATTTTACTACTACACAACTGACACACATAGAACATTTGTAATAATATATGTCACTACAATATTCATATTAAATACATTCTGTACATAACTTGTAATTTAAATTGATTGTGATTCCTGGTTCCCTTGTAGTTGAATCAGGACACATATTCATTCATGCTAGTAATGAATACATGTTGTTATTTGAAACATTACGAGTGACTTCTTTAAGATATTCTCATAGAGTGTTATATGTATGTGAGTGTCACAGTGTTGTTAAGAGTAGTGGATTAAATTAAATTGTTTATCTGTCTGTTGTTGTGACTTACACATCACCATACTCATACCCTAGACGCATAACGTAGCATCACACTATTCCAGAATAATTCTGACTGAGATAAGAGATATGTGGTAGCAAGTAAGGTTATCTATAATACACTACTTTTAATAGATATAGATACCTTCACAGCTGATCTCAGTCAGTACACTAAGTCCCCTATAAATATTTATAACATCCCACTTCACCACACATATGCAAACAAACACACACACACACACACATTGTTACAAAATTCCTGTAAAACAAAAATTGGAAACAATTACACAGAAGATTTAAAATTAAGAAATAAAGAAAATTTAATTAACATTGAAAACGTGTAAAGAAAACACTTGAAGTTAAGAAATAAAGAAAATTGAATTAACATTGAAAACAGACATCCCAGAATGAAGTTTATCCAACACAGGAACTTTATCACTGAGGCTCATCATAGCCTTCTTGCACATAGGAACACTCGCCAACACACTTGCACCATGCTTGGATGCCATTATTAATTACAAAAATAATCAAAAACAGCGTAAAACTGCAAAAACATGGATGAAAAGATGCTAGATAATGACACAAGTAAACACAACAAAAGCCACGAGAACAAGGAAGCAGCCTCTCTTTGCTGACTGTCACGAAGTGGATTTATGACAAGAGGTTGTCCCAGTATAGAGACAAGACACTAGTGGTAAGAAAGTCTGAGACGATAGATTTTTATGAGAAGTGACAGTGAATGTGGACAAGATGTGACTTATAGCTTCGAGGGTGAGAACCTAGATTGACTCTCCCTCGCCACTTGTGACTTCTAAAGAGCTAAAGACACATCACCTGTAACTACCCTAAAGGGGATAAGGTTTAAATAACGACCACAAACACCACTATACAGACAACATATAGGTACCATATAGTAAGAAGCAGATCCAGTGTATAGTTTATAATTTATTTACACAATGAAACAATCATACATCAAAAAAATTAATTTAACGTGCGATGGTTGCATTCCTGAAAAAGAACCACAACGATTAAAATGACATATACTGTAACCCCTCCCGTTCCCCCTGTATGGAAGAAATTCAAGGATTACAACAACCTGCTTGGTGGGGTCTCTAACATCAGCTCCCCCACTCCTAAATAACCTAATATATTATCCAACAAATCTAACTCCACTGTCTGTTAGCAGACGACTATAAATGTCTACACTCTTGGGCTACACTATCTGATGTCCTACACTACTAACCACTGCTTCACAAGCACTGCTCCACTAATGACCCTTTTAGTGCTATTTCAGAGGCTGTCCTAACACAACTTTCTATCTGCCTCTATAACCTATCTCTCCCCTCTGGTTCTGCTCAGTGCCTACTCTGACACTGTCTTCTGCTGCTGATGTGGTGCCACCGTTATGCCCCTCCTCTCGTGTGTGTTCGGGAAAGGAATT
Organism: Oreohelix idahoensis; assembly: GCA_024509875.1. Classification (NCBI taxonomy): domain Eukaryota; kingdom Metazoa; phylum Mollusca; class Gastropoda; order Stylommatophora; family Oreohelicidae; genus Oreohelix; species Oreohelix idahoensis. The sequence goes on along the minus strand of JAMPIV010008944.1, from coordinate 63,115 downwards.
TTTACCCTCTCTCCTGCCCGGACTACTGCTGCTGATGAACTTATGAAATAATGACTAGGTACTGGCTTCACTGCTACTGATGAACTTATTTTCACCTGCCCAGTTACCCCTCATTGGGTCTAGGGCCGTTGGTATTATTATGACCGAATTTGAACAACACCACCAGGCCACGTGCCTTTGTTCGGTGTGTGAATATGAGCATAGAGCTCAGGATTTTAAGAAATCCGTTCTATCTGACGAATTCTTCACTGTAAGCAAACGGCTCTCTCTCTCTGGTGCCCACGTGTTTGGCGCCGGTAACCACAGCGTCCAATTCTCCTTTGCCTCTGGCGCTGCCTCGACTCCTCTTCTCCTGAGAAGACCGACTACTTTTGGCAAGCTGTAGGGCAAAATGGCACCCCTATCTGCATGCCATGAAAAATTGCTGTGGAACAAATGATACAACAGATATACCACACATCAAAATTTTCACATCTATAACACCTAACTCCCCTAAATACATCTCCTGTCTAGCTCCCGTCTAGCCCCTACACACCTTTACGCACAATCGATAACAGTACTCCTACACAAGCTATGCACAGCGATACATAAATATTTCTGCCCCAAAGGTCAGTCTCCCATGCAATTCCGTTCTTTTACCCCGCTTCAAAATAAACATCAGTCTGGTCATAAACTCCCAGACACGGCTGACCTAAATCATTTGTTTGTGCTAGTCACAACGATTCCTGCTATGAAGCAAAACATCCCACCTTAAAATTCTTAGGCCTACTTTTATATTACCGGCTGACCTAGGATGTATCATCGATTAACACAAAAATAAAATAGACCTCTCTAGGAGTAATTAAATCTCATCTCAGAAAATCAATTACACCCCTCACTCCCCTTCTGAGTACACAACCATTTAATGCTCCATAAAATAACGTACACAAAATTAAATGCCCAATATCAAAACGTACACAAAATTACACTAGCGTATTATACACTGCAACAATATTTAACCGAATCGAGGTTACCTATATATATCTCGGACCCTCGCAAGTACCGTATAGATATAGCCTAAGGACTTTAACCTTATACAATTAATTTCACAAGCGTATGTACGCTGCAAATATTATAGATCAAAAGGCAAGGAATTATTAAGTACACCCCTGTCTTCTGACTTTATAACAAAATAATAACCCAATCAATTACGCCCGTGTATCTAAATGCTATACTCACACAGATAATATCACAAAGCTACCCCAACCGCCAAAAATCAAACTAGCTTATCATAGGAAACCATTATATGCACCTCTTACATTAAATACTTTCTCCAAGATAGTAATTGATGGCACTTCAAGTTAAATAACTTTAAATTAACTATACTGAATTCCTCAGAGGAAAACTACTCATTTAAAAATGTTAAGCTTACAGAACTAACTCCTACTTTAATTAAATTACAGACATTCCAATTACCGCGTTTCTTCCGCTGAAGCAGACGATAATGCTTAGATTCACAGCCAAGATTTTCTGCAGAGAGACCCACTATTTACTACATGCGGTAAATATCTTTAAAAAAACCACGCTGACCTACGCCCTACGTCATCGCTTGGCTTCCATCTTTAAACCAATGGAATCACTGCAAAATTAATAACTGTGACCTCCGCCAATAATATCGTCCGCGACTCGTGAGTCATATTTGTTACTGTCCGCGCATCCAAAAATGGCGTCATGTAAGATAATGTTACGTCGACCGCGTGAGCAAAATTGAACTTTAATTTGATCATAGCGTCAGTTTTTAAGTACATGGGTAGGGGTTCACCACCCACCCGTTGAGTTACTTATTTAACATCGGAAAATTTCCACCCTTCCCCAAATAATACTCACGCGCTGATATACGATAAATGTCCGCGATTAATTTAACAAAGAAAAGCCTACGTGATTGCAATTACTATGTATAGAAAAGAAGACTGGTGAAATCTTAAATTAAACTCTCCAGTAATCCTTCCTGAAAAACCCAATTAATTGCCCAGAGAAAAAGTCTAAACTCAATTAATACATGGGGCCTCTTGAAGACCAAAATCGCAGTACTTTACCACACTGACCTCATCTGCAATGCTGCACAGTAGGCATCTCTCCAATTTTTTTGCCAACTGAGCATGGCCATGAATACCCATGAGGTGGCCGTAAAAGGCAAAAAATGGGTTACACTTTATCTCGCATGAATAAACGAATCCATGAACTTTGGAACATACAAATGGGGAAAACATAACTGGAAAGACAAAGAAACTAATAAAAATTACAACAAAATGAAACAAACAGCCAATAGAGAGCGATAAAAATGATTCTTGACTTGCCAGGAGCCTCAATTTTTTAGAGACAATTCAAACTTACTGGCAAAATTGTAAGATATAAAAGGATTTGATTTGTTGCTGGGAGAGATCTCATTTTAAAAATAGACAATGAGAAATCCAGAGATTTTAAAAAATGGTTTTAAAAAACAACATGGATAATATTTTTAGTTTTTTTTTTTTTCAAGAAAATTTGTACAACAACCTTGTACTGGCATACATGCAGCTAAAATTGTAAATTTCCTGTACATTGTACAGGAATCCCGTACAGGCTGACAGGTATGCCATTAGATGATATAACATTGATACCTAAAGATACTTTCTTGAGGGGATGTATTGTTTTCATCTGACACATTGGTTTATGTGAATCAATTAATCAATACCCTTTAGCTCCCCAAGGAGTATAGGTCTTCAACAAATGCATGCCATTCCTCCTATTGCGTGCCATGTCCTCCTATTGCATGCCATCAGCTAATGTTCTTTTCATCATTTTCATTTCTGTCTCCAGCTCTCTTCTCCATGTATTTTTCAGTCTACCTCTGCCTCTCTTACCCTGGGGGTTCCAGAACAAGGACTGCCTTGTAATGATATCAACAGATTTCCTTATTGTGTGTCCTATTTAATACCAGCATTTTCTTATCTCTTGTTTCATTGACACTTTCCTTATTCTTGCCATCAGTTCCACATTGGTGACCTTGTTGTACATTTAAATCCTTCTATTCTGTACAAGCACCCACCAATAAAAGTCAATAGCTTTTTGGTTGTTGTTTTTGTTGTTCTCCATGTTTAAAAGTCGTACAGTAGGACTGACTTGACATTTGAGTTCAAGATAATGATTTTTTAGTTGGACGTGAATTTTTTTTATCTCCCAATGCCCTGAAAGTTCTTCTTGCCTTTTGTAATGTTATATTGCTCTGTGTGCAGGCAACATTCTGTGGCTCAAGTCTAGGCAAGAAGAAAGGGTACCACTTTAACCAGAGTGATTTTGAAATGATGGGGTACCACTTCTGTGACACCCTGCTTGACTACTGTGATCCTGACAACACAAAGGTACATTGATATTCCCAGTTTCTGTGACTGGCTATAACTTTCATGATCCACTGTTTATTTTTCATTTGTTTAGTTTTGTGAATTACGTAATATTTGGAGTTTTGTTCAGAAAACAGTTTCAATAAGTAACTGAAAAATTATTTAAAGTTATGTGCATGGCTGCACTATATGTGGAATAAACTGTAAAATACTCAGCAGCCCTGGGAAGGCAGTTTTCCTTTATGAATCAGAAACATGGAAAACAAACACTAAAACAGCAGAGAACTGCAACCATTTCTCAGTAAGTGACACACACACACACACATTCTCACACACTCACACACACACACTCTCACACACACACTGTGGACCAAGTTGTACTCAAAATAATAATTACCCGTCAGCTTCCTATGAAGCAAAGACCTTCAAGCCTTCCTGTCCTGTGCCATCAAAATCTTTCTGTCTTTTTTTAACCATTTCATGCCCATCTTAGTTTTCTTCTCTGTGTGTTTTTTCAGGTCTCCCTCTTGCTCTTACATGGGGGGGGTGTTTTGGGCTCTGTCTCCCTCTTGCTCTTACACTGAGGGGTTACAGAACAAGAACTGCCTTGTAATACTTTAAACTGGATTTCTTAATGTATGTCACATCCAACACCAGCATTTCCTATTTACATCTTGTTCTACTGGCACTTGTCTGGTTCTTTCCATCAGTTTCACATGTGTGATCTTGTTATACTATTTCAGTACTTCCATTCTGTGCAAGCACTTATTAGGAAAGTCTATGTCTTTCTGGTTGACATTTTTCTTGCTCTCCATGTTTGAGAACCATACAATAGGACTGCCTTGACACTTGAGTTGAGATTCTTATGTTTTTGGTTGGACTTGATTTTCTTTTGATTTCCATATGTGTCCCAATGCTATGAAAGCTCCTGGAGCCATTTTTATTCTTATTTTGAAATCCAGATCTGTTCCTCCAACTTTGTTTATATTGCTGTTAAGGTATATGTATGACTCCACATCTTGTAGGGTTATGCCTGTCTGTGCAACCTGGCTATTGTTAGTCTATCAGTTCAAATAAAAATAGTCATAAGGGGATAGACAGACCATGATTTCAGAAGTCATGAGCAGACAGTAAGGTTGAGCATGGAAGGAAAATGAGAGTGAGATAATCAAGCAATAAATGGAGAAGATCATCAGATGTAAACAGTAAGTATATCCTGAAACAGTTGAAAATAAACAGCATAGAATGGAACCCTATGGAAGCATGTAATTAAGGCCATATACTCTATTTATTAGGAACATTTTGAGGCACTTCTCAATAGACCAGCTCCAACTAATCCCCCAGACATCCAGCCAGCAGAAGAGGAGCTACAAATCAGCTGTGAACGACCAAGTAGAGAAGAAATAAAGAAAGCTACAAAGCTTCTGAAAGATGGAAAAGCAGCTGGTCCAGATTGCATTCCAGCAGAGGCCATCAAAACAGATATTGATACCTCTACAGAGATATTATACAAACTACTTGGCAAAGTCTGGGAGAGAGAGGAAATACCAGCAGAATGGAAGGAAGGTTATCTGGTCAAGTTGCCTAAGAAGGGAAATTTACAAGAGTGTGCAAATTATAAAGGAATAATGTTACTATCAGTGCCAGGAAAAGAATTAAACAGAATCATCCTTTAGAGATTAAAAGAGTCCATAGACAAGCAACTGAGAGATGAACAAGCAGGTTTTCGACAAAATAGATCTTGTACAGACCAGATAGCCACATTGAGAGTAATAGTTGAACAAAGTCTGGAATGTAATTCACCGCTGTACATCGGATTCGTGGACTGTGAAAAGGCATTTGACTGTGTAGACAGAGAATCGCTTTGGAAATTGATGAGGCATTATGGAGTACCCATGAAGATCATCATCTCATCTCAACCCGTAACCCGTCATGGGTCGTAGGGGTGCCATGGTGAAAGCATCAGCAGACAGGGTCCTCCACTGCTCTCTATCCTCAGCAATGCGTACAAGTGTGGAAAAACCGTGTCCTGCCCATTCTTTGATGTTATCAGCCCAGGATTTTCTTTGCCTTCCTCTTCTCCGTTTACCTTCGACTGTTCCCTGGAGGATCATTTTCGAAAGGGAGTCATGACGAGTTACATGCCCAAACCAGGCAAGCTTTTGACGTTTCACTACTGACAAAAGTGGTTCTTGGTGGCCTGCATAGATGTTTATCTTCTCTCTAACATAGACATTTGTTTTATGCTCTTTATAGCAAATGCGCAAAATTCTTCTATAACATTTATGCTCGAAAGCCTGAATCCTTCGCTCCATATCTGCAGTGAGTGTCCAGCCCTCACACCCATACAAGAGAATAGATAATACGAGTGATTTGTATAATTTGATCTTCACAGGAAAACTGATGTTACTTTTCCAAATCACATTCAGCCTTGTCATGGCAGCTGAGGCCATCTCAAGTCTTGTCTTGATTTCTTTACTTGATCTTCCATCACTACATATAGTGGACCCTAGATATTTAAAGGTGTTAACTTCTTCTAACGTTTGCCCATTTAACATAATGTTGGTCGGAACATGTTTCTTATGGCTATTCACCAATATCTTGCTTTTTTTCTATATTAATTTCCATCCCATACGTTCTTGTTACTTTCTCCAGTCTAGAGGTAAGGTCTTGAAGTTCTGATTCTGTTCCAGCTATCAGATCGATATCATCAGCAAAACGTAGATTGCAAAGAGGTCGGCCTCCAATCGATATGGTTGTTTTATAATCGTAGAGAGCCTCCTGCATAATATGTTCTAGATACATATTAAAGAGCACTGGAGACAGGATACATCCCTGGCGAACTCCTACAGTTGTTTTGAAAAATTCTCCAATGTCATTGCTTGCAAAAACAGCACTGCTTGCGTCCTTGTATAGTGCTTCAATGATATCTATGATGTTGGTATCAAAATTAAATTTTCTCATTATTTGCCATAAGCCTTCATGCCAGACTCGATCGAAGGCTTTTGTGAAATCGATGAAGTTATGGTATAAATCGTGTTGATGCTGGAGATGTTTTTCGATCAGTAATCTAATATTGAAGATTTGTTCTGATGTACTTCTTTTTGGTCTAAAGCCAGCCTGTTCCTCGGACAAGATTTCATGTGATTTCTGTTTTATTCTGTTCAAAAGTATCTTTAACATCACCTTACTTGGATGACTAATAAGGCTAATGGTTCTGTAGTTCTTGCACATTTTTAGATTTCCTTTCTTTGGAAGCGGTATTACTAATGATTGCGTCCACTCTTTTGGCCATTTTTTTGTACTCCATATCTTCTGGCAAATTGTTGTCATGATTTTTACTATATCTGGTCCTCCATATTTCAAGAGCTCTGCTGGGATATTATCCACACCCGGTGACTTCCCTGCTTTCATCGAACATATAGCCTCTTCCACTTCTTCCCGTAATATTGCTGCATTTCCGAGTTTCCTGTTTTTGCACTTAATGTTGTTTAATATGCTGCAGTCAGTGTCGAGTTTACAGTTATATAATTCTTTACAATATTCTGTCCACCTTCTCATTACAGCTGTCTTTTCATTGAGCAGAGCCCCATTGCTATCCTCTATGACAGTTACCCTGGGCTGTTGGGGTTTTGATAGTCTTCTTAATGTGTCAAAAGCTGCCTTGCTGTTACCTTTTATTAGCCCCGTATTAATGGACTCACATTGATCAGCTACCCATTTTTCTTTGGCCTGTTTCATTTTCTTTCTAATATTTTTATTCACCATACTGTATTGCCATGCTGCTTCAGGAACCTCTTTCTTAACCTTTTTCATTTCCTGTCGTGTATCACATAACTTCAGAATGTCATCTGTAACCCATGGTTTGTTTATTTTCTTTCTTTTACCAAGTATTTCTGTTGCTGATTCAATGAGCACGTCTTTCATGTTCTCTGTGATTGAGTTGATATCATCCTCCAAAAAGTTGAGAGCTGCGAATTTTCCTCCAACAGTTGCCTCAAAGATTCCCGCGATTTCTGGATCTTTCAGTTTGTCTAAATTGAATCTTAACTGAGAACATCTGTTTTGATTATAGTTCTTTTTGAGTTTAAGCTTGAGCATCATCAATACCATGTTGTGATCACTACCAATGTTGGCGCCAGGAAAAGTCCTAGTCTTGGCTTTATTAATACTGGACTTGAATCTTTTGGATACAAGAATAAAATCAATTTGGCCATGTATCTCAGTTTTCGGGGCATGCCACGTTGTTCTTCTTGATAACTTATGAGGAAATAGTGTATTTGCAAGGGTTAGTTTATAGTTGCTGGCAAATTCTATTAGCCTTAGTCCTCGATCATTGGTTTCTCCTGTCCCAAATTTCCCCACTGTGCCAGCCCACTGACCGTATGCATCTGGCCCTATTTTAGCATTCCAATCACCTAACACGATGAGAAGATCTTTCTTTGGAATTTTCTTAATTGTTTCATCCAGATTTTCATAAAATGTATCAATTGCCTCATCCTCATAGTCAGTAGTGGGGGCATATACCTGTATGATGGAGATGTTCTTTGGATGTGCCGCAATACGTATGGTAATAAGCCTGCTATTTATTGGGGTGCAGCTGATGACAGAGTTCAATCTATCTTTATGTACAATAAAACCTACTCCATGCTGATGTTTGGACTCATCTCCACTAAACCAAATTTTATGACCATCATTCGTTATTGATTCACCTAATCCTGTCCATCTGACTTCTGCTAGGCCCAGGATGTCCCACGAGTATCTAGCAAGTTCATGTGTTAGTTCTCTGACTTTTCCCACACGCATATAGCGTGCATACATTCCAAGTTCTAACAACAAAACCTTCTCTAGGAAGTTTCAAAACAGGTGTTTGTACCCCATTCACTGACTTATCACTCTCAAGGGGCAATGAGAGCGCGGTCGTTGTTAATCCGGGCCTCGGCCGATCCGGCATATTATTACTGAGTTTACTTTCCATCATAGCATTTCAGTGGGCAAGAGGTTTGCTTGGCGGTGCACATCTCGTCTCCAAGTATCCTTGCAGGTACATACAAAAATGTACCTGGAGCAATCTGGTTTTAAGGCGCCAGCCACTCGCCCTTCGCCCCTTCTCCTGTTAGTTTTTAAACGGTGCCGCCACGAGAAGGCCAGGAGTTGGACTTTTGTTGTCAGAAGCTTTGTGTTACGCACGCCTTAGGAGCATTTGGTCAGATATTGAGAGCTCGTCCTCAATTCCACTCCTGGCTATGACAACAATTGGCACCAATTAAGAAGATCATTAACTTAATAAAGAAGACCTATGAAGACATAACATGCAGAGTTCTTCATGAAGGACAACTTACAGAACCGTTTAGGATTAGAACAGGAGTGAGACAGGGATGCCTCTTGTCTCCATTTCTTTTCTTACTAGCAATAGATTGGGTTATGAAAACATCGACATCACACAACAGAAATGGAATCCAGTGGAATCTGACTAAACAGCTTGATGATCTGGATTTTGCAGATGACTTGGCTCTTCTGTCCCATAACCATAATCAGATGCAAGAGAAAATGAAAATTCTCGATGAGAGGTCACAACAAGTGGGCCTGAATATACACATGGAAAAGACAAAGATTACGAAAATAAATGCAAGAAATGATAACAAAGTTGAACTTGAAGAAACACCACTAAAGGATGTAGAATTGTACACATATCTTGGCAGTAATATAGTTGGAGGGACAGACAATGATATCAAAATAAGAATACAAAAGCAAGAGGAGCTTTCATTGCATTGGGAAACATAAGGAGAACAAGAGAAATCAAGTCCAACATGAAAATAAGAATCTTCAACTCAAATGTGAAGTCAGTCCTATTGTATGGCTCTGAGACATGGAGAGAAACAAAAACAACAACCAAAAAGCTACAGACTTTTATAAACGGGTGCTTGCGTAGAATAGAAGGACTGAAATGGTATGACAAAGTCACAAATGTGGAAATGATAACAAGAACCAGACAAGTGCCAGTGGAACAAGAGTTGAGAAGAAGACGCTGGTGATGGATAGGACACACATTGAGGAAACCTGTTGATAGCATTACAAGGCAGCCCTTGTTCTAGAATCCACAGGGAAAGAGAGGCAGAGGTAGACCCAAAAACACACAGAGAAGAGAACTGGATACAGAGGTGAAAATAATGAGGAAAACATGGAAAGAACTTGAGCAGATGACACAGGACAGGAAGACTTGGCATGTGTTTGTTGAAAGCCTATGCTCCTAGAGGAGCTAAAGGGTACTGATTGATTGACTCTATTAGGAAATGAGATCAGGTAGAAACAAAGATAATAAGGCAGAGTGTTGGAGTCACATGTAAGATGATTGAATGAGGCTGTCTTTTGTGACTATAATGTGTTACAAAGATGCTTCGATGTTGTTAATATTTTTTTAGTTTAAAATTATTAAGCATGATGTACATTTTCTTCAGCACTAGTTTTGTCTTGTTCACATAAACATTTTAAAAAGTTGTATGTTGTAAGATGAAAAGTTCCTGGCGATTTCTGAGGAGACAAAGAAAGAATAGGACTACTGTTCCCTCAGGCAAATGGCAAGACGCGACTAATTGTTTAAAGTTGTGTAAAAAACTGGCAATCTCATCATGTACATGAAATTGCTATGGAAACCACTGCGACAAGAGCATAAGCTTTGACATCCACAAGGGGATCATCTACAATGGTGGCTCCATGCTTCATAAGGATTGAAAAAAACAGATGATCAATGATAATGATAATGACAAATTCAGATGACAAGTTTTGACATGTAACAATTTAGTAAAACTTTACTGCCATATAAAGGCAGCTATTATCCCAACTGCTGGTAAGATAGATAATAATGCAGCAGTCTGAATACTTCTGTAGTGAAAGATAAGATTTTTTGCATACAATTGCTTGAGAACATATGGCAAATGTAAGGTTAACACAATCAAATCTTGGGATTGGGAAATATTCTATGCCCCAGCCTTGCAATTGCTTCCCCTACCGCATCCCTTTCATATATAAAATAATAATAAACCCTTCAGTCATAACTGACAATGGGAATGCACCCCAGAGGTGACAGTCCTCACCTGCTTTTTTTCCTGGTGTTCCTTTCGACATTTTCTCCTCTCTTCTGCTTGCTGTGAGAGCTTCTTTTCGCCCAATCTGAGGTGGTGCCGTAGATAGCATCACCACTTGGTCTGATGGGCAGCTTCATCCTCCCAGGTTGCTGGATTTATGTCCAGTACCCTTATATCTCTCCTGCACACATCTTTGAATCTCAGCTGTGTTCGCCCAACTGTTCTTTAGCCATCTGCCAGTTGTCCATAGAAGATATCTTTCAGGATGCGACCATTTTCCATGCGGTGGATATGGCCAAGCCAGTGTAGACTGTGCTGTCTAAGCAATGTATACATGTTTTGAAGGCCACCACATGACAACACCTCTACCACAAAAGATGTTCCTGGCCAGTACAAATTTATACACACAAAAATTTGAAGAATATAGTTTGCCGATTCCTACATAATAAGTTTCCAGAGCTCTAAAGGAACAGCCTAAATACATCAATATTTCATGTAAGAATAAAAACCTCAGTAAGCCTTGTGATTATGCAGACAAGTCCCCAAATACAGTTTTGGTTATATTTATTATGTATAAAAGTGTCACCTTGTATATTGTTTTTCAAAACAAAAGAGACATAAATAGTTACTAATGTACACTTGTAAATGCAGTTTTATAGTTTTGTCTCATAATAATGTGATGTTGTTTGTCTGTAATTTTACTGCTCGAATGCCACTTATTACATTTTTTCCATTATGCTTACTTTCTTTAACAAATTTCTCCAAACTGGATTGCTGAAAACGTTATGGTAATTAACATATTGAAACATTTTTTTGCATGTGAAATGTGTTTCTCTTCCTTTCCCATGCTCAGTGCATTTTTGCAGTGATGTAACAGGGTAATATACTGTCCGATTCAAAGGGCTTATGGTGCAGCTCTTAAATAATACCAATTGCCTCTTAGTTATTATCAGAAAAACAACTTTCACATAAAATTCTCAGTCCTTTTATAAATCTATCACTGAGGATTCATGATTGTCATTGTTAGAAGTAAAGTAAGAAAACAAACTGCTACACAAACAGAAAATAAATCACATACATTTTATATTAGTCACCTCATGTTATATACCAGAGGAGGCAGTAGGCCAGTTTGTTTTGGACGTTCTTGCAATTGTTGTCCATTTTACTGCCAATTTTCTAAACTGGACAATTCTTGGTATCTGTCAAATTGATTGTGGTACACTAATGTGTACAAGCATAAACTGAGACAAAAAGTACCAAACTCAAGTTTGAAGTTAATGCAACAGTAGTAGGGAGCTGTCTTTGCAGTTAGTGCAACAGCAGCAGGAAGTTGTCACTGCTGCAGGGGTTAAAATTCTGTCAGATCTTGGATGAGGGTCTGCTGATTTGGGAAAAGTAAACTACACATTCAAGCATACAGCTGGAGCTAATGCCTGGAGGCATATCTGAAGTCATCTTTATATGACCAACAGGTTAGCAAATACTATAGAATGCAAATGTGGAAGTGTACCTCTGTCTGTAAGACTAATTACACCCTCATTGACTCATAAGATCATCCACACACTTCCAGTTATTCCTCCTGTGGTGAAACCCACCATTGCACACTAAGCATAGAGGAGTACTTCAGCCCCAGACATAACTCAAGCTTTTACCTGGATAGCTGCATACAGAAGGATCTCACTATGGACCCATGATAGGCAGGGGGAGCTGAGAAGTGGCTCTGTATAGGACATTACAATTCCTTGAGAGAGCCCAGCACCAGAGCACAATATTGTAGCTCTGCATGTTTGAAGAGCCCCTTGGATGGTGGGGAACGCATATTATGCCACGCACTCTTCCTCCTAGCTTGGGACCAGTTGTGATGGTCCTTTAATTGCAAGCCAAGCTGGAGAAACTGGAGCTCATGACTTGAACTCAACATGTTTCAGAATGGCAGAAAAGCCACAGGAAAAGCCTAGATTTACAGTGTAGATAATACCAAGGAATATTCAACTTGATAGTGGCTGCAAAAGAGCGAGAAGCTCAGCAGGCCCGGTTAAACAACAGCTGGAGCTACTTATACACGGAACTCACTCATAAATATTAAGTAAACACATGCTGCCTAGCCAAGTTTTTATTTTTTTATACTGTAACATACTGTCTATCCTAAACTGTTCAGTTACCCAAACCTTTTGTGTCTAGGACCCTGAAAAGGCCAGTAGCAACTGTTGATAACGAAGCAAAGTATAATTGTACATTGCATAATGTACAACTAAAGGTGCATCCATCATGACCAACACATCATACTAAATAATTGGTTACGTTTGTTAGATTTATTCAGTTGCTTACTCCTTTTGGAGCCGCGGAAGCACAGTGGTTAGTGCCCTGGCTTCCTAGCTCAGTGGTCCATAGTTTGATCCCCAGTTGAGGTGGGATTTTTTTAGACTGCAAACGGCTCCGGGTTTGACCCAGCCTCATGAATTGGGTACCAGGGCAACACTGGGAAGGTTAAGGCGGCCGGTGTGATGCTGACCACATCACCCATAGTGTGCTGATGGTCAAGAAAATATGGGCCTAACACCATATTCCCAATATGCCTCAATGGGCGTGTAACGGGATCCTTTACCTTTACCTTACTCCTTTTGATCATGCCATCTTAAGCATGTTATTTCAGTCAATTTTGCCACCTTTACCTGATACTGTACAAACTGATTACAGAAGATAAACAAACATCACATCATTATTTAACCTTTTTAGTGTCAAAGTTAACAGAAAACAGTTTTAAAGTAGTTTCTTTCTCTTTTATTGGTTATTGCTGCCCCTGGATCTGTGCCACCCAGGGCTTATGCCCTGGTTACTCCTCCTTAGTTACACTGTTGCATCACTGCTTATTTTTGTTTTTATCGTCCTATTTCTTTTACACAAGCTCAAAGTTTTATGTTACCCTGTTCCTTTCCCATAAACTTGTGTACACATTTTTATTATTATCCACACTTTTTGGTTGACTTATACATGTGAACATTGTAAATGTTTGTTCATTGACTGTAAATACATAAGTGCCAAATAGTTGACTTATCTAGTACCATTTTTAGGATTCTTGACTTAGTAGCAATTTTGTTTTTAATGTAAGAATGAACATGTTGGTGAAGTATTAGTTTGAAATGCCATGTTCTGAGAAATGTTCATAAGTAAGCTTACCATATTTTATTTTGCTTGGTTTCTTCATTCAGATGTATTTGAAGTCCATTTTTGAATATCTTAGCAGAATCTGAGCAGGATTATGACAGTGAAACAGTATATTCTTAAAATATAACATCTGAAGGCTGAAGTACAATATAGACATCTTCTCATTTAATGTGAAAATACTTTATTTGTTTGTTTATTTTTTCAGTTTCTTACTTTAATATCTGTCAGCAAGCAAATTATTTTATTTGATCTTATTACATGTAGTATATGTGTAGTTGTGACAGTTCTAACATTTTTTAATTGTTTGTATTGTAATGTACACTGCTCCACTGATAAATTATAAGTAAATGCTGCAAATGTAAATTGTAACAAGCTGATTATGCAATAGAACATTAGCAAACTATGTTATATAACAAATTCTGATGTGCTATAAATTTTAGTAGAAATATTTTGATACAAATAATAATGTAACTATTACATTACAGGTAGTACATATCTGAAATACAAGTAGTTCTTTGTTTACACAATATATGCTCTTCCGTGACCCTTGCATTAACAGCAGTCACATAAATGGAACAGGGTTTTTTCATTCAAAAACATTTAAAGTAAGGAGTATGCCTTCCACCAATGCCATACATAATAGTAAAAGTAAATGCCTAATAACACTGGTATACACACATTTTGGTGCCTTAAATTTTATAGCTGTTCTTGGGTAATTTTGGGTTGCTGATTCCAAAAATGTAATCAGATTTTATCTATCAGCTCTAGTTTTTGAGATAACTAAGAATGACCATATTAGTAGGGCAATTGTTATGTACAATCCTAGAGTTAGGTGCTATCAGTGGCATTTTGACTTTAGTCTGTATTCATATTATATGTAATTACTGTGCATATATTACCAAAAATTTAATAAAACTTTATCACTAGCACTTGTTTAGTCAACACGCAAAAAGGATCTTTTCAAGGACTTCCTGGAATGTGATATGCCCGGACAGTCACGCTTAAGGGTCCAACAGTAATCTGCCATCATGTGGGCATCCCAAAGTCCCTGGTATCTCTCTTCCATTGTTTTTATATCTTGGTGAAATCTTTCACCTTGCTCCTCACTAAAGTTGCCAAGATTCTCCGGAAATAAATGTAAATGGTTATGGAGGTAGTGCAATTTTATGCTCATGTTGCATCCAAGTTCACAAAAACTCGACAGCATGTTTCCAACTAATTCAGAATAATTATCTGCTTTAAAGTTACCCAGAAAGTTTTGCACAACTAAAACAAATGATGATCAGGCTGTGGACTCTGTTTTGTTCATGGAATCAATAAAATTTGGATCATTTATTAACTTTCTAATTTGAGGTCCATCAAAAATTCCAGCTTTAAGTTTGTCTATGCTCAATTCTGGAAACTTTCTGCATAAGTAATTAAAACAGGTACCATCTTTGTTCAGTGCCTTAACAAATTGCTTCATCAAACCAAGCTTTATATGTAATGGTGGCAGTAGAACTCTTTTTCGATCAATGAGAGGCTTATTGACAATATTTTTTTCTCCAACTTTAAATTCATCCCTCAACGTCCACTGTTTCTTTGTCCAGTGCATATCTTTTGCCCTGCTATCCCACAAACATATAAAGCATGGATATTTGGTGAATCCCATTTGCTGGCCAAGCAAGATGTTCATCATTTTAAGATCTACACAAACCATCCAGTTATGTTCTAAATACTTCAATTTTTCCAGAACTGTGCTTATTGTAGCATACTCCTCCTTCATTGTAGTAGAATGAGCAATTGGAATTGAGCCATATTTGTTACCATTGTGTAAGAGAACACCCTTCAAACTTCTTTTAGAGCTGTCAATGAAAAGTCGCCACTCATCTGGTGTATAACTTACACCCATTTTGTTAACAAGACCTCCTACATTAGTACAAAACACAAGGTTGTTTTCTTTACAAAAGAATAGAATAAAATCTTGCTCTCTGCTGCGATAAAATGTAACCTTTGTTTCAGCAGTCAGTAATTTTTTTTTCTTTCAATCTTGAAGCCAAAAGTTTTGAAGATTCCTTGGAGAGATATAGATCTCGGATTAGATCATTTAGTTCAAGCTGGTCGAAGCGTTGAGCATCTGAAAAATCATCTTCGAAATCACTATCACTGTCACTTGTTGTTCCACATGCCACTGCTGTCTCATCTTCTAGCAGGGAATCCGAAATCTGACTAAAAGTTGGAATTGGTATGTCATCTCCGTGTGGAACAGGTCGCCTAGCAGAATCTAAATCTGGATATTTCTACTTTTTGTGATTTTTTTTCCATTAATTCCCTTAATATTCACAACACAGAAATAACAGTTATCATAGTGGTTCTTGGGCTCTCTCCAAACCATTGGAATTTTAAACATTTTCTTTTCCCACAAGTCCACTGTCGCAGGTGTTCAACACATGTTTTGCAAACAATATGAGGAGCCCAAGACTTGTCCTGGTCACCTAGTTTTACTTTTAAAGTAAGCAAAGTATGCCTTTTTCACAAAAACAGTAATATGCTTCCTATGTTCTTCTTTGAAAGTGTACTCTCCACAAATATAACAAAATAAATGCGGTGAAAGAAAACATGCTCTTCTTGAAGATGATGCCATTCTCTGTTAGAAGTGTAATAAATAATAAAGGGTGACTCCTCTTTTGTGATAGTGCTTATCATTTCTGAGGTTTGGCCTTGTTCACCACCAAGGAGCTCTGAAAAATATTCTTTCCATTACTTTCTTTGAGCCAGTAAAAAGTTTGTCGTGCTTGTCCTTTATGAATTTAAGAGGGTACTGTTTTTCCTTCCTCATGTTCTTTAGGGTCTTGTAGAACAATTCTGGTTTTCTTGAGGATCTATTTCAAGCTTTTCTCCAAATTCTTCCCAGAATTTCTGTTTTGCTGCTAGCATCTTATTCTTCTGCTAGCCCCTGATATCTGATCTTAACTTCTGGCTCTCTTAGCTTGTAGGTCTTAATGCTTATCTCCCCTGCTCAATTACTTAGTTTCTTGCGTGATGGTGGGCAATGTCAAGGCCAAGCAACTCCTTCAGTTGTTCTTTTAATTGTCAGTAGGAAGTGATCACTTGTAGGTCTTAATGCATAGTCAATGACTATCTCATTCCCTGCTCAATAATACAAGGTTTTGCTTAGTTTCGTTGTCATTTAGTGTTTCTTCTCCATACCTTCCAATTACTCCACCCTCTCTAGCATGGTCAGTTCCAACTCTGTGTAATTCATGCCAGTTCGTCACCTTTATAATCAGTCCGGTTTTCTCTCCATCATTTCTATTAATCGATTTTTAAGGTAAAAAGGTGGATTGGCTTGTTGTACCTTTGCAAGGTGAAGGTGTGCCTTCATGCATGCCACGCTCCTCACTTTTTTAGCTGGGGTTGGGACCAGCCAAGGCAGAGTTTAAATTAAAATATACCATTCATATTAAGTACATGTACAGAAAATAACATTGACAGGGGCTTGGCCATTATCGTCTTCATGTGCATCAACGTCTAATTCGATGAGGGGTGGGGTGGTGAGTCATCTGAATGAGAAGCAGATGATGCAGCAATGAATTGTATCCTAAAGAAGGTTTAAAGAGTTGAGTTTGTGACTTTCTCTGCTCATGGAGGATTTCTTGGTGGGAACAGCACATTTCATCATTTTTTTCCTGACCAATAAGCTCTTGTCCATGTTAGGATCATCTTTTTCAAGATCATAAGGAAGGATTCAAGAAGTTGGATTAATCGTTTCACTGTAAGTTTGTTGTTGCTTGCTGGTGCAAGTATTTGCATCTTTTTCATCCGTTGTGATCCTATTCAACGCCAAAAACTCTTCATTGCTCATTCTACTTTCTGAAGTTCAAGCAAATTTACAATTTCCTTTTTGTCAACTCCATCTAAACCAGCTCTTGAGACCATTCTGAGAGCCATCCTTTATAGCTGTGATACTATTGTCATCAACAGTTAAGCTTTCAAAGTCTTGAGAGAATTGAGGACAGAGTTTGTTTCCACACACCCTTCATGTATCACTGTGGAACTTCATTCCATGCAGTCTTAATTAGCAAAAGGGCATCTTTAATAGTGAATGTCTTCAAAAAATCCTTCAAGAAACATTCAAACTGGTATCACATTGCTCCCGTGCTCCTGTTGGCTTACTGTAAAAATGTCTAAATGTTGGATCACTTAACTTTGAGTTTGGCATGTAAATAAAACAAAAATGCGTGAGTCTGAATCTGCGTAACTGAAACACGCGTAAACAGAGAACTACCTGTAATACATTTTATGTACTGCTCCATCTGAATATGAGTCTCAGCGAAAACAACAGTATACTGTACATTTAAAAGTTATTGATCATATGGATTTTCATTTTAAGTAAGTCTGCAGTGTAATAGCACCTAGTGAGATTAGATCTTTTATATACCTTTTTGAATTTAACTGTTTTATTGCGAGATGAAAATGTGTAGAATGTAATATGTTGCTAATCTACCAGAATTACACCCTCTTGCCTTCACACTTTCATGTATAGGCTTTCATTATGTGAAATATACAAGTGTAAGTGTAATATAATTTTTAAAGAAATACAAACTAGAATATGCCTTTTTAAAGATGCATTTTAATTATATAGCGGCAAAGATCAAATAGTATCACATTACAATGCAAAAATTTAATTTCTTAAAATCCTCACTTAGGATAATAGGGTGCACTGCGTAACTAATTGAATTGCCACATACACACAATTTTGATTGAATTTATTATTGTCTCTTTCAAGTTCTTGAAAATTCTGAATGACCTGGAGCAGAAGCATAGGATGGAAGTTATGGCAAAGATTGCCCAGAAAGGTCTTCAACCAGAAGATGTGGATAGCAGTGATATATCTACAGACACAGAATCAAGGTTAGCTTTTGATATCGCTGTTGTATGTTTTCAATCAATCTCATTATCTAAATCTTTTCTTTACATCAGGTAGGCACCCCTAAAATTATAATAGAATATATTTCCATTTTAACAGACTTAAATGTGTCATTACATTATAGAAGTATATTGCCTGATTGGCCATTAATTTTATTATCACATCTTATTTTACTCCATTCAGATATGGAGCCCTCTACTGTACTTTATGTCTGTGTGGTTTTTTTTGCCTTGCCATATGATTTTTAAAATATGAAGGCAGCCTTTTGAAGTCTTTTTACAATACAACAACCAGATTTAAGTATTTTAAAATAATGCGGTATCAGTGTTAACTTCAATGCAATATTAATTATACATTTCCTTTTTTCTCTTGCTTTTGATAAAATGTGAATTCTTCATCACAAATATTTCATCAGCATGTTTCTAATTTATCTCAACAGCGATGGTGGGTCAGACAGTTCAGCTTCAAATGGACCTCCATTACACTTACAGCTTACCATAGCAAGGGTGAATTTTTAAAACATTACAAATTCATGAAAACTGCCAGACTTTGATGTCTAATATGTAGTATAGAATCTGAAGAAAAAAAACAAGTCTAACCTTCATAATCCACACAATCATTCATGAATATATGCATACATAAATGCACACACACACATGTACACACACAGAAAGAGCCACTGGATCCTTAATCTACATCATTTACTGACTGTCCTCGATTTATGATGTATGCGACTTATGACCACTAGTAATTACGACAGTGTGATGCCGCACTGTAATTCTGTCTTTCAACTGGCCCGATTCTGTCGTCTATTTTGTATTTTCACAATTTTTTTCTTCTCATTGGTATATATATCGTGTTTGGTATGTTTTGGTATGTTTATGTAAGTAATTAAATGGGGTCGTTTTATGATGGTAGGTTTATTTTACACTCGACCAGTTTTACTTTCTTCTGATTTTTCGCGATTTTCTTTGTTTACGGAAATCGCCATTTCATGCACGCAAGTCAGAAACATGCGGCCGTCACATAACGTGGCGCAATCTTCGGACACGCGGTTTGCGTTGCTTTCAAATCTGATTGGCGCAGCTCATAGTTATGTTTATTTTTCTAAGCGTTTCCATTGGCCCGAGTGCGTAGATTAATGAACATGCGGGGGTGGCCCCGGTGTGTATAAATAGCCAGTTAGACAGGGGCCAAGTTCTTTATCGTAAGAAATAAGTGCCTGCCATATGACTGCGTATTTATCGTCTCCATTGCGGGGAACAACAGCGATAATTGGTATGTAGTAGTTTTATTATCGTTTTTACTTATTAGTGGGGTTTTTAGAATTTCGCCCGTAGTTAATTTCTTCGGGGACATTAACTTTTTAGTTCTAAAGGATAGTGCCATTCATTATCATCTTTGACGAACGATGTAAATGTAACAGTGTGCTTATTCTTTCTATGATTTTGGCAGTAGATAGGAACGTGTGAAGTTATAAGCTACACGTGTGCTCATAGTTGTAGAATGTTATGTAAAACCACCATTTATTCCTGTGTATTTACAAATATAATTTTAGTGGGAATCGATTGTGTGTACTAAATTTTATTTTTTTGCCTTAATGTAAGAAATGCAGTCAGAGAGTAAAGATGTATGTTATAAGTGAATTATATGGCTTAGAGGAGTAAACTATTCCTATAGCGAGATTTTATTTAATTCTGGAGTAAGTGGGAAACCTCATGGGTAACATTAAAGGAATTCCCTAGTTGAATGTTAGACACAAATAGCCTTACCTGGCAGATTATAGTTGAGGGAGAGAGGGGGAAGGAGTGAGAATGAAGAGACACGTGAGTAGGAATATTTTATGTATCGGTTTTTTCAGAACGAGAGAAGGGGAGAGGGAGGAGAGAGATTTAAGTGCCACGTGGGTAATATTATTTTTTGTATTGTTGTACATGACGAGTGAAGTACTGAGTGAGGGAGTTATAAAGATTAATGGGTTAGAGATGCGTTATGTTGGGATAGTTATACAATAGACGCATTTCCTTTTAATTTCAGCGAGTCAAATAAAATTATCCACGGCAAAAAGACATATCTCAGGGTCAGAGTACTCGAGTTATCGTCAGGAGCAAAAGAAGATAACCTAAACGGTCTATTGCAGTGAAGTTCAATTCTTCAGCTAGACTGGTTTCAATTGCGTACAGCCGGAAATCAAGGCTGTGGTTTTCCTATAACTCTGGAGCGGGTTAAAAGAGGGAAGCTATTCAGCAGCAGAGAAGTTTGTCAACAGTTTATCAAGTACCTCATGCTTGACGCCAGAACTTCATCATCATCGCAGAATTCAGGAACAGGTGATAGGGTTACCATACCTGGGTCTTGAAGGTAACGAGAGAAGAGCGTAACGGAGACGCCGCATCATCAGTCGTCGAGGGTTGGAGAGACACTGAGACCAAGGGAGGGAGAGAGAGAAGGAGGGAGAATATAGGCAGGACAAGTAGGGTCTGTTCAGTATCCATTCGACGGATAGACACTGAGCCATTGTGTTACTCCAAGTCTATTATTTTAGCATTTCCAGTGGTGTTAGATAGTGGCGCATATCGCCTACCAAGTTGGAAGCTGTGTAGACGGTTTGTTGAGGAAGAGTCAACAGGACTGAGACAGTAGAATCTTATTTTATTAGAGAGTGGAGGCTAAAGTCGACAGCTCCACAAGATTAGAGGTGTTTAAATCACTAACCAAATTTTTTGTTCCTCAGCAGGGTGACAGAAAGAGTGAATGTGATTGGGGTTTTTTTTTTTTTTGGTGTCTATTAATTTAATTGTTACTTGTTTTCAGGCCGTGCAACAGTGCAGGCTATTTCTTGACTGATGTTTTGATGGTATTTTTAATGTTTTTTCCATTCTGTAAATAAAAATATATATATTTACTGTATACTGGATCAGCTTCTACTCCTTACTATACTTACTTTATGTTGTCTGTATAGTGGTGTCTGTGGTCGTTTTATACACCTTATCTCCTTGTATTTAAAGGAAGTCAGAGGAGGGTGAGATTATAGCCTTTCTGAAGTCACGAAGCGGCAAGGGCGAGTCAAAACCTGGTTCTATCCCTTGAGCCAATAGTCTCATCTGTCCACAGGCATGTCATTTTCCATCTAAATTCTATCTTCTCAGACTTTCTCATACTAGGGTCTTGTTTTCATTCAGGCAAACTCTATAAACTTAAAACCACTTCGTGACAGACAGCCATTTCCTTAATTCTTTTAAAGTATTTTTGATTATTTTCAATTCCTGACATTTGATCGTAAATTGTATTTATTTATTCACTGTTTATAACAGCAGAGTATTGTACATTGTAATATAACACTATAACAAAGAGTAAAGTTAGTTTTAAAAATATAACAGAAAAGAGCTAAACATTTTAGCTTTCAGGCATGTTAATTCGTAACATATCCATATGGCTCACATAGTTTATAGTGATTTCTAACTTACAACCTAACTGACTTACGAAGGGGTCTCCGGAATGGAACATCATCATAAGTTTAGGACGGTCTGTACAATGACTTTGCAAATACATAAAAACTGCTGGGTACTAACAACGCAAGATTCCCAGATGTAGGGGCCATTTTCCTTTTAATTTTCCCAGTCATCTGTACTCTTATTGCCAAAATATGTTTATCATGATCATCATTATTTATTTGCTCCTCTTATGGAGCATAGAGCCATCACTGTAGCTGGTCCCCGTGCAGGAAGCCTGCACCAATCATTCACATGCTATTGTAGTTGTGGTTTCTGTGGCATTATGTTTTACATGATGAGGTTGACAGCTCCATACACAATCTCACACTAGTTACCTTGTATGGCATGCCTGAGGGTGCAGTAGTCCTATTCTTTGTCTCTTCAGAGACCCCCGTGAGAACTATGCAGGGCAGAATGTGTTTATATATTGGTAAATATAGACTAGTTTTGGGTTTACAGTTTATTAATATGCATGCTTTCATATATTTTGCCAGCCCAAAAGGAAGAAGCTGAAAAGCAAGAAAGACAGGGACAAAGCACTCACTGGAAAAGATGACCAGAAGAAAGGACCATCTGAACAGGTTGCAAAGCACTTAGAATGCATGTTTTATTTTAACAGTATTTCCAGTAGTCATGAAAATCTTCAAGGGTTACAGAGAAATAAAATTTGGCTTCTGAATTTGAAAAAAAAAAATGTATGTTGTATTGTTCATGAAATATTATATAATCAGAAAAACATATTAAGTTTACATTAACATAAATTTTTCTAGACTGATGAAGCATTGCTTTGGGAATTCTATTGATCTGTTTTCAAAATGTCAAATTTTATACATGAGCTCCTAGTATCTCTTGACACTATTCCTCTTTTTCCTGGCTAAAGACTGGATTATGAAAACAACACCACCAACCACCATAAACAGAACTCAGTGGACAACAGTTCAGTGATCAGGACTCTTTTTTTTTGACAACTTACCATTCTATCCCATAATAGAAGCTAGATGCAAGACAAAATGAGAACAATGGATGAGAGCTCACAAAAACTGACTTTAAGAATCCAGAGAATGAAAGACACAGATTGCAAGAATAAATGCAGCAAATGTTAAGATTGCACTTGAAAAAACACATCTAGAAGAACTGAACTCATATAAATCTTGACTCCAACATAGACAAAGGTAGAGGAATGGACAGTGGCATCAAATTATAGATACAAATGGCAAGAGAGGCTATTGCTGCTTTAAGAAATATATGGAAATCAAAGAAAATAAAGTCCAACGCAAAATAAGAATTTTCGGTACTGGTCTAGAAAGCGGGCCCCGGAAGTTCAGGTTTTTGAAAACGCGAATCCGACTTTTTATTTAACAACTCCCGATCCGACTTTTGTATCAACCGCCCATTCGACGATCCGACCGCCTTTGTATCAACATGGAGTTCAAGTTATCGATCTTGCCACGCACTGAAAATGACGCTGTCAAATTTTTACAAGCGCGTGGCATATTGCCGGCTGAAAGAATTTGTACTCTTGGCCATGAAATGAAACTTCATTGTTACACCGCTGGCAGAATAAGATGGATCTGCAGGGAACGGAAGCGTAAGGAGAGAAGAGAGCTACGTAGTGGCACGTGTTTGCAGTCCACGAAACTATCCCTAGTGAATGTTATCTCGTTTATCTATTACTGGAGCCATGAGTCAACCTCAGTGAAAGTATGTGCTAGGGAACTGCTTATTTCCAAAACAACTGTTGTGGAATGGAATGCGTTCTTACGTGAAGTATGCGTCTTTTCTCTTTCAAAAGTGCAACATTGTCAGATTGGAGGTGAGGGTCACATTGTTGAAATCGATGAGAGTTTATTTTCGAAACGGAAAAACAACACTGGAAGAATCCTACCGCAACAATGGATTTTTGGAGGAGTGTGTCGCGAAACAAGTGAAGTCTTCTTGGTGCCAATCCCAGATAGGAGCGCAGCAACTCTCTTAAAAGCAATAGTTGAACATATCAAGGAAGGTTCAACCATCTATTCTGACTCATGGAGAGGGTACAGAAGCGCTGACATCGAGGCATCTGGATTTTCTCATTTTCAAGTCAACCACAGATACAATTTTATTGATCCAGACACGGGAGTACACACGCAAACAGTGGAAAGAATGTGGGGCAGCGCTAAGTGGAGAAATAAAAAACATCGAGGTACAGCTAGACAACATCTGAAAACCTACCTAGCCGAGTTTATGTGGAGGTCGAGAGTACCTACAACTAGAAATGTATTTGAAGCTATCCTTGAGGACATTTCACTTTACTGGCCTCCAGAATAGACATTGCATTTTTATGCCAGCTACGGCTGCCAGCTACGGTCCTTTTCAGTGCCTGAATATCTATCAAAGTTAACAATCAACAACAATCACTGAGTATCACTAAGTATGCACAGTTATCTCCCCCCTTTGCAAAACAACGGCAAGACGGTTGGGTTATCTCCCCCTCATACGATACATATTTCGTTTACCATTTCGTAAATTGTGTTTCGTTTCTCGGAAAAAGTCTGGGGCCCGCTTTCAATTCAAATATCAATGCTATCCTATTGTATGTCTCTGAAACATTAAGAACAATAAAATCAAGATTCAGGAAGTTATAGACTTTCATAAATAGATACTTGCACATAATAGAAAGATTATAAATGTGGAAATAATGGAAAAAAAACCCATACAGGTACAGCAGAACAAGATGAGAGAAAAACACACTAAGGAAACCAGTTAATATCACCACAAGGTGGTACTAATTATGAAATCCCCAAGGTAAAATAAAAATTGAGGGAGACCCAAAAAACACATGAGTAAGAGACATGGGAAGGGACCACATAAAAAGGATAAAGAAGAATTTTTTTTAAATTGGAAAGAACTTTTCTGATTGCTACAGGACATAAGAACTTTACTGATTGCTACAGGACATAAGAACTTTACTGATTGCTACAGGACATAAAAACTTTACTGATTGCTACAGGACATAAGAACTTTACTGATTGCTACAGGACATAAAAACTTTACTGATTGCTACAGGACATAAAAACTTTACTGATTGCTACAGGACATAAAAACTTTACTGATTGCTACAGGACATAAGAACTTTACTGATTGTAGCACTAATCTTATATAATGTGCACTTACCGGGGTGCATGACAACAACAGTCTTCATCAATCTGACATTGTGCGCAATATTGTAAGGACACTAATAAACTAGTTCTACCTTCATGCGCGCTCTCACAGCTGACACGAATACGCGGTGCGCTTTCACATCTTAGTTCTGCAGGAGCGAAAGGCCATAGGGAGTGCTATCTAGTTTGGAGAATGTTGCCACTTGAATGTATTGGCTGAACAGACATGAAGATTCTAAATTCATGATCTTTGGCGCACTTCTGCACAGTCTTTGCTGACCAAACTAGATTCTATCACAATGGGACATGTGCCTTATGTAGGTTCCTGACCAGAGAATGGGATTCAACACTCACTTGTCTGAGAAGGTGCCTTATGCCAGTTGCTACAATGTTTAATAGATTCCATCAATCCTGAGAGGCTTGTTGGATTCAGTCACCTGGGGGGAATAGGGATTCTATGATCTGGCAGAAGGTGCGGACTTGGTGGGTAGTTGCTGTTGTGGGCAGATTCTAGGACATATGGCTGGGAGGACACGTGCCTTCACTGATTGTGGGTGGTACAGTGGGTGGTGCACACACATACGACTTTATCAGGATCATTGTGTCACACAGAGGGTGCCTCTTATGTAGTTGTGGAGTACTGACAGAATATGGAACTACTACTTCCTGTGGTGCCATGTCACAAGGTCTACTTATTGTTGAGGCACTGTGTTGCATGAGGGTGGCATGTGGTCATCATGTTCTCAGAAGTTGCTTATAAATGACCATGTTACATGGGATTAATGTGATTACTGGCAAGTGCAGGACTTGGGTTAGGAAGATCAGCTGCAATCATAGTGGTTCCAGTGACACATCAACATAAGGAGCGAATGAAACATGTATGGTGCTGATGAGGGTTGACAATGGTGTTAGTGTTCGCTTTACTACAATTATATACATGCAAAGGCATTGTTGCTCATTTATTTCACTAGGAACATACTGAATGGTGCATCCACTGAGCTTATACACAACAGTCCTCAGAGTGATGAGACATTTCTATGTCAATTATGCTGGAGGATTTAGTTTTCAACTCTTGTGGGGGATACGGTTCATGGCTGTTCGTGCGTCTGTCAGAGCGTCACAGGCTACACAGCTGCTTCTAGCTGACACACTTTCTCGAGTGCTGCAGCGAGTTATGGGTGAGCCTCGTTGTGTGACGTGAGAGGTCAGGTTGAATGCGCTGAGTCTACAGAGTATGTGGTAGAATGAGTTGCAGTACCGGGGGTGCCTGAAGTTGTACCATACTATTGATGTTTTGGAACTCGGTGATAGGATTATATGATATGTAATTTATGGTGGTGGTTATGTGTTTGCTGATTTGTTGGGAGGTTGGAAATGATGGTGTGATAGTGAGGTTATTGGGGTGGACTGTGAGGATTTAGGTGTTTGGGCGGGTAAGGAGATGTTTGTAGTGATGTGTGCCACGAAAATATAAGATCGACGGTGTGTAGCATTAGGAAATAGTGAATTAAGATGGGTAGGGGAGTTAGTGTAAGTTTATTGTAGAGAGAAAGTGTAAGTTAGGTGGTAGGGTGAGTCTTAGTGGTGTAGGGAGAGTGGGCATTTTGCTAAAGAGAGGGTATTATGGGATAGATGTACCCTGTATTGGGTGTTGGGGGGGGGATGTGGGGTTTGTGGGGGGTGTTAGGTTTTTTGAAGTCATTGATATAGGACATTTGCCTCTTTAATGGTACCACTATATAGTTATAGGGTGAAGGAAATGGTAGGCTTAAGCCGGTTCACTAATAACCGAAGATCTGGGGGTTTAACATTCGAGGGGGTTGGGAAGTGTGGTCAATGGCAACCAGATTTGGGTATGTTATGCCTACATTTGGGAGCTCCAAACTGTCTTGTATGTCCACAACTCTTGCCATGTCATCGAAGTACAATAGGGGGTAGGACATTAATAGAAACAAAGAATGACAGTCAACATTGAACACTAGCTATTTCAAGTTATAAGGAAGTATTTGATGGACACACTGGGGCACAAACCATTTTTGGTATTGGGTCGCTGGGAGGGTGTGTAGGAGTGGAAGAACAATGTGATGATTGCGAATGTGAGTTTGTCGCTGTTTGTTTTAAGGGGGGGTGATATCCATGTGAACACTTGAGGTGTCTTCCTTGAGGGGGGCGTATGGGTATGTGGTTTGGATTTATGATGTCAAGCTGGAAAAATGAAACATCATTCATATGGGGTGGAAGTGGGAAAATAAGAGTGTCAATAAAGTGGGAGATGGGTGATAAAAAAATATAAAGGTATGCCCAGCAAGTGTTCGTATGTTACTGTTTCAACATGATCACATGCAGGTTATACATCTTTAAGTGTTATGGTAGTACCATGTGGGTTAGTGGTAAGGGTTGAAATAAAGAAAAGTGAGGGGGGAGTGGGGGATGAGAATATTTAGTAAGAGGGGGGACGTAGGGGACTTTGGGGATATGGGGGATAACTCTTGGGGGGGGGGGGTGGGGCCGAAATCATGAATGGGGGGGGGGGGGGGGGGGTCCTTGAAGATATGACTAAGAAATAGGGGGTAGATAAAGTGGAACTGTAGGAAAGCCTTTTACTATGTATTAGGGTGGTTGTGTTGGGTTGGGTTTAAGAAGATACTGTATTGTTTGAATGTGAGTATTTGTCTGGAAGTTAGAGTGTTTTAGGGGGAAATCTGTGGGTGTTTGGAATAGGAGTGTGTGGATGCACCTATATGGGCATTAGGTACTCATTTTAATGTTGGCAATATCTGATTTGGGGGTGTGGGGGCGGGCTACACCCAGGCCGGGGTAATTTATGTCTATTATATTAAAGTCTTTGTTATGTATATATGGAGCCTTGGGGGAGTTCATGGAGGGGGATGGGGGGTGGGGTAATCCCTTTTAGTAAGGGAATTTATTAGGGTGATTGGAGTGATTATGTGAGTGGTAGTGGGGGGGGGGGTGGATAATAATATAGGGTAAGAAAGTAAAGTTTAGATTTTAGTATGTAATGGGGTTAGGTTGTGTAGGTTAGAGAGGTTTGTTGGATTGGTGAGAAGTGAGGAGTGTAGGAGTGAGTGGGTTTATGTGAAATCTTAGGGTTATATTGTGATTTAATCACAGATGCGGTATGGGGGTCTGGTGGGGGTGGATGTGTGGGTGGTGTGAGTTTTATAAGGGGTGGGCCTTCCCCTACTGCCTACCCCCTGTTATATGTGTGTTGGAGGGCTCTGGGGATAGATGGATAGGGTTTGTGTGGCTTTGGTTGGGGTTAGGGTTTGAAAAGTTATAGTCCCGGTATGGTGGTTAGTGGGCTTATCATGGACCTGAAATTGTGTTAGGGTAATGGGGTTGAATTTTTACTGAGATCAGCTACCATAAGACAGACAGTCAGTAGGTGGGGTGAAGGGGGGGGTTGTTAGGGATGGAATGAAAAAAAATAAAAAAATGGGGGATTGTTGTTGAGTAAGTTTGTGGGGGGGGTAGGGTTAGGTGGTATTTGAAATGAGTTTTGGGGGTTGGGGGGGGGGGGGGGTGGGGAGTGGTGGGGTGGTAGGTTGATGGGGGGGGGATATGCGGGGTTGGGGGGGGGTGGGGTGTGGTCTCCTGGTTCCTCATGGGGGGTTGTGTGCGTATTGACATTAACGCCGATGGGAATCCACATTATGGGGATTGTGTTACCAGGTTGTTGGGACGAGTTGTGTGATGGAAACCTCTGTTGGGGGTTGTGGGTTTGGGCTACAAGTAAATTTCAGGTGGGTGTTGACGTATTATTTAACCAAACTTATCAACGCACGTAAATCCCATTTTTTTCGCTGTTGTGCTATATTCTACTAACTTTTAATGTTGCGGTTTTGTGTTAGCTTAAATGGGGTTGAAGGTGGGGTGTACTCCTTTTTAGGTGTCTCGACTTGGGGTTTTTAGAAAGGGTGGGGGTGGGATTTGTTTGTGGTTGTTACCAGTTAAAAAGAAAGGTTTTATCACATTTCTTGGTTTAAGGATTTTAACTGTATTTGGTAAAATATTTGTGATAGGCAGGTTTCTGGTTACTTACCTGGCAGATTATAGTTGAGGGAGAGAGGGGGAAGGAGTGAGAATGAAGAGACACGTGAGTAGGAATATTTTATGTATCGGTTTTTTCAGAACGAGAGAAGGGGAGAGGGAGGAGAGAGATTTAAGTGCCACGTGGGTAATATTATTTTTTGTATTGTTGTACATGACGAGTGAAGTACTGAGTGAGGGAGTTATAAAGATTAATGGGTTAGAGATGCGTTATGTTGGGATAGTTATACAATAGACGCATTTCCTTTTAATTTCAGCGAGTCAAATAAAATTATCCACGGCAAAAAGACATATCTCAGGGTCAGAGTACTCGAGTTATCGTCAGGAGCAAAAGAAGATAACCTAAACGGTCTATTGCAGTGAAGTTCAATTCTTCAGCTAGACTGGTTTCAATTGCGTACAGCCGGAAATCAAGGCTGTGGTTTTCCTATAACTCTGGAGCGGGTTAAAAGAGGGAAGCTATTCAGCAGCAGAGAAGTTTGTCAACAGTTTATCAAGTACCTCATGCTTGACGCCAGAACTTCATCATCATCGCAGAATTCAGGAACAGGTGATAGGGTTACCATACCTGGGTCTTGAAGGTAACGAGAGAAGAGCGTAACGGAGACGCCGCATCATCAGTCGTCGAGGGTTGGAGAGACACTGAGACCAAGGGAGGGAGAGAGAGAAGGAGGGAGAATATAGGCAGGACAAGTAGGGTCTGTTCAGTATCCATTCGACGGATAGACACTGAGCCATTGTGTTACTCCAAGTCTATTATTTTAGCATTTCCAGTGGTGTTAGATAGTGGCGCATATCGCCTACCAAGTTGGAAGCTGTGTAGACGGTTTGTTGAGGAAGAGTCAACAGGACTGAGACAGTAGAATCTTATTTTATTAGAGAGTGGAGGCTAAAGTCGACAGCTCCACAAGATTAGAGGTGTTTAAATCACTAACCAAATTTTTTGTTCCTCAGCAGGGTGACAGAAAGAGTGAATGTGATTGGGGTTTTTTTTTTTTTTGGTGTCTATTAATTTAATTGTTACTTGTTTTCAGGCCGTGCAACAGTGCAGGCTATTTCTTGACTGATGTTTTGATGGTATTTTTAATGTTTTTTCCATTCTGTAAATAAAAATATATATATTTACTGTATACTGGATCAGCTTCTACTCCTTACTATACTTACTTTATGTTGTCTGTATAGTGGTGTCTGTGGTCGTTTTATACACCTTATCTCCTTGTATTTAAAGGAAGTCAGAGGAGGGTGAGATTATAGCCTTTCTGAAGTCACGAAGCGGCAAGGGCGAGTCAAAACCTGGTTCTATCCCTTGAGCCAATAGTCTCATCTGTCCACAGGCATGTCATTTTCCATCTAAATTCTATCTTCTCAGACTTTCTCATACTAGGGTCTTGTTTTCATTCAGGCAAACTCTATAAACTTAAAACCACTTCGTGACAGACAGCCATTTCCTTAATTCTTTTAAAGTATTTTTGATTATTTTCAATTCCTGACATTTGATCGTAAATTGTATTTATTTATTCACTGTTTATAACAGCAGAGTATTGTACATTGTAATATAACACTATAACAAAGAGTAAAGTTAGTTTTAAAAATATAACAGAAAAGAGCTAAACATTTTAGCTTTCAGGCATGTTAATTCGTAACATATCCATATGGCTCACATAGTTTATAGTGATTTCTAACTTACAACCTAACTGACTTACGAAGGGGTCTCCGGAATGGAACATCATCATAAGTTTAGGACGGTCTGTACAATGACTTTGCAAATACATAAAAACTGCTGGGTACTAACAACGCAAGATTCCCAGATGTAGGGGCCATTTTCCTTTTAATTTTCCCAGTCATCTGTACTCTTATTGCCAAAATATGTTTATCATGATCATCATTATTTATTTGCTCCTCTTATGGAGCATAGAGCCATCACTGTAGCTGGTCCCCGTGCAGGAAGCCTG
Source organism: Oreohelix idahoensis (assembly GCA_024509875.1). Classification (NCBI taxonomy): domain Eukaryota; kingdom Metazoa; phylum Mollusca; class Gastropoda; order Stylommatophora; family Oreohelicidae; genus Oreohelix; species Oreohelix idahoensis. Next base: position 31,940 of record JAMPIV010008944.1, on the reverse strand, counting down.
CACCAATCATTCACATGCTATTGTAGTAGTGGTTTCTGTGGCATTATGTTTTACATGATGAGGTTGACAGCTCCATACACAATCTCACACTAGTTACCTTGTATGGCATGCCTGAGGGTGCAGTAGTCCTATTCTTTGTCTCTTCAGAGACCCCCGTGAGAACTATGCAGGGCAGAATGTGTTTATATATTGGTAAATATAGACTAGTTTTGGGTTTACAGTTTATTAATATGCATGCTTTCATATATTTTGCCAGCCCAAAAGGAAGAAGCTGAAAAGCAAGAAAGACAGGGACAAAGCACTCACTGGAAAAGATGACCAGAAGAAAGGACCATCTGAACAGGTTGCAAAGCACTTAGAATGCATGTTTTATTTTAACAGTATTTCCAGTAGTCATGAAAATCTTCAAGGGTTACAGAGAAATAAAATTTGGCTTCTGAATTTGAAAAAAAAAAATGTATGTTGTATTGTTCATGAAATATTATATAATCAGAAAAACATATTAAGTTTACATTAACATAAATTTTTCTAGACTGATGAAGCATTGCTTTGGGAATTCTATTGATCTGTTTTCAAAATGTCAAATTTTATACATGAGCTCCTAGTATCTCTTGACACTATTCCTCTTTTTCCTGGCTAAAGACTGGATTATGAAAACAACACCACCAACCACCATAAACAGAACTCAGTGGACAACAGTTCAGTGATCAGGACTCTTTTTTTTTGACAACTTACCATTCTATCCCATAATAGAAGCTAGATGCAAGACAAAATGAGAACAATGGATGAGAGCTCACAAAAACTGACTTTAAGAATCCAGAGAATGAAAGACACAGATTGCAAGAATAAATGCAGCAAATGTTAAGATTGCACTTGAAAAAACACATCTAGAAGAACTGAACTCATATAAATCTTGACTCCAACATAGACAAAGGTAGAGGAATGGACAGTGGCATCAAATTATAGATACAAATGGCAAGAGAGGCTATTGCTGCTTTAAGAAATATATGGAAATCAAAGAAAATAAAGTCCAACGCAAAATAAGAATTTTCGGTACTGGTCTAGAAAGCGGGCCCCGGAAGTTCAGGTTTTTGAAAACGCGAATCCGACTTTTTATTTAACAACTCCCGATCCGACTTTTGTATCAACCGCCCATTCGACGATCCGACCGCCTTTGTATCAACATGGAGTTCAAGTTATCGATCTTGCCACGCACTGAAAATGACGCTGTCAAATTTTTACAAGCGCGTGGCATATTGCCGGCTGAAAGAATTTGTACTCTTGGCCATGAAATGAAACTTCATTGTTACACCGCTGGCAGAATAAGATGGATCTGCAGGGAACGGAAGCGTAAGGAGAGAAGAGAGCTACGTAGTGGCACGTGTTTGCAGTCCACGAAACTATCCCTAGTGAATGTTATCTCGTTTATCTATTACTGGAGCCATGAGTCAACCTCAGTGAAAGTATGTGCTAGGGAACTGCTTATTTCCAAAACAACTGTTGTGGAATGGAATGCGTTCTTACGTGAAGTATGCGTCTTTTCTCTTTCAAAAGTGCAACATTGTCAGATTGGAGGTGAGGGTCACATTGTTGAAATCGATGAGAGTTTATTTTCGAAACGGAAAAACAACACTGGAAGAATCCTACCGCAACAATGGATTTTTGGAGGAGTGTGTCGCGAAACAAGTGAAGTCTTCTTGGTGCCAATCCCAGATAGGAGCGCAGCAACTCTCTTAAAAGCAATAGTTGAACATATCAAGGAAGGTTCAACCATCTATTCTGACTCATGGAGAGGGTACAGAAGCGCTGACATCGAGGCATCTGGATTTTCTCATTTTCAAGTCAACCACAGATACAATTTTATTGATCCAGACACGGGAGTACACACGCAAACAGTGGAAAGAATGTGGGGCAGCGCTAAGTGGAGAAATAAAAAACATCGAGGTACAGCTAGACAACATCTGAAAACCTACCTAGCCGAGTTTATGTGGAGGTCGAGAGTACCTACAACTAGAAATGTATTTGAAGCTATCCTTGAGGACATTTCACTTTACTGGCCTCCAGAATAGACATTGCATTTTTATGCCAGCTACGGCTGCCAGCTACGGTCCTTTTCAGTGCCTGAATATCTATCAAAGTTAACAATCAACAACAATCACTGAGTATCACTAAGTATGCACAGTTATCTCCCCCCTTTGCAAAACAACGGCAAGACGGTTGGGTTATCTCCCCCTCATACGATACATATTTCGTTTACCATTTCGTAAATTGTGTTTCGTTTCTCGGAAAAAGTCTGGGGCCCGCTTTCAATTCAAATATCAATGCTATCCTATTGTATGTCTCTGAAACATTAAGAACAATAAAATCAAGATTCAGGAAGTTATAGACTTTCATAAATAGATACTTGCACATAATAGAAAGATTATAAATGTGGAAATAATGGAAAAAAAACCCATACAGGTACAGCAGAACAAGATGAGAGAAAAACACACTAAGGAAACCAGTTAATATCACCACAAGGTGGTACTAATTATGAAATCCCCAAGGTAAAATAAAAATTGAGGGAGACCCAAAAAACACATGAGTAAGAGACATGGGAAGGGACCACATAAAAAGGATAAAGAAGAATTTTTTTTAAATTGGAAAGAACTTTTCTGATTGCTACAGGACATAAGAACTTTACTGATTGCTACAGGACATAAGAACTTTACTGATTGCTACAGGACATAAAAACTTTACTGATTGCTACAGGACATAAAAACTTTACTGATTGCTACAGGACATAAGAACTTTACTGATTGCTACAGGACATAAAAACTTTACTGATTGCTACAGGACATAAAAACTTTACTGATTGCTACAGGACATAAAAACTTTACTGATTGCTACAGGACATAAGAACTTTACTGATTGCTACAGGACATAAAAACTTTACTGATTGCTACAGGACATAAGAACTTTACTGATTGCTACAGGACATAAAAACTTTACTGATTGCTACAGGACATAAAAACTTTACTGATTGCTACAGGACATAAGAACTTTACTGATTGCTACAGGACATAAGAACTTTACTGATTGCTACAGGACATAAAAACTTTACTGATTGCTACAGGACATAAAAACTTTACTGATTGCTACAGGACATAAGAACTTTACTGATTGCTACAGGACATAAGAACTTTACTGATTGCTACAGGACATAAGAACTTTACTGATTGCTACAGGACATAAAAACTTTACTGATTGCTACAGGACATAAGAACTTTACTGATTGCTACAGGACATAAAAACTTTACTGATTGCTACAGGACATAAGAACTTTACTGATTGCTACAGGACATAAGAACTTTACTGATTGCTACAGGACATAAAAACTTTACTGATTGCTACAGGACATAAGAACTTTACTGATTGCTACAGGACATAAGAACTTTACTGATTGCTACAGGACATAAAAACTTTACTGATTGCTACAGGACATAAGAACTTTACTGATTGCTACAGGACATAAGAACTTTACTGATTGCTACAGGACATAAAAACTTTACTGATTGCTACAGGACATAAGAACTTTACTGATTGCTACAGGACATAAGAACTTAACATGAACTAGCTCAAAGCGTTTGCTTCACAGGGAGCTGATTATCAGAAAATGTTAGTTTGAAAATTCATTGAAACCTTGTTAAGAACTACTGCATCAATAGCCTATATAGAGAGTCTTTCTACTGAAAAATCTCAAACCAGTTTATGATAGTATGGAAAGTTTCTGATGATTCATCGAATTAGATTTTGTGTTTTAAACATCATTCATTTCACTTTCTACACGTTGCATTTAAATGCTTAATATTTATTTGTAGGGTTTTTTAAACATGAATAGATATAATGGTATTTTGTATTTTTTAAAAATATTATCATAATTCAGAATTGTGTGGATTTTATTTCATTTTGATGCTCTTAAATTTATATTACACTTTTCATCAATCAGGATGACAAAAGGGTGAAAAATAATCAGAGCAAACCTATAAAACAAGATCCCAGCAAGGTAAAAAATGTGTTGGTCTTTGCACTTTGTATTCTCTTAAATATCTGAGTATGTTCTACAAATGTGTTTTGTGGGATCATTTATTGGAAATGGTCATGACCTGGATATATTCTTTATACATTCCATATAAACTATGACCTGGCAAGATAGTTGCAGCCATAATAGTAAATTAATCAGTGGTCTAATACATTAAGTGATGCAAATTTTGGATCTCACTTTGGACAAGTTTAGTTTTTGTCGCAATCCTGATCTTGTTTTTATTCTTTTTTTAAATAAATGTAATTAAGTTTTTCATACTTTTTCCAGAATTTACTTTTTTTTTTTTTGATACTTGTTGCAATCAAGGTAACTCAAAATAAGGGGGGGGGGGGAAATTTGTATTTTATTAATTTTAGTTTGGTAACATCAGATTTAACATTTCTTTAATCTGGCCTTTTACTTACGGTCAATATTCTTTTAAAAATCATGTGAGTGACTTACATGTTAAGTTCTAGAGGAGAGAGATGAAAATAAAAAATTTGCAGGGCTTTGTGCAACAATCAACTCATTATGGAAATAACCAAATATTTATTCATAATTTTACGTGTTTTCCATTGAAAATCATTCACCATGTTTATATGAATTGTAACATGAACACAAACAATGATGTTATGGGCAAATCATTAATAGTTATTCCAATAAAGATTTATTTCAAAATACTGTAACTTAACTGTGCTGTAATGTGCAGAGTTCTATAAATATTCCTAGCTGAATTCTATAATTTGATCATAATAATTTTGAAACAGAAGTAGTCTCTCACGATGATCATTTTTTTTCTAACCAAGCCTAAAAGCTTAGTGCTATATTATGAGAGATAATGACTGATATTAAAAGAGGCAGAAACTAATAATTTGAAAGACTATGGCTTTTGTTATTATAATAATATAATAAAAGTATAACTAGCAATAACCCATCAAAATTGACAGGTTTTTAAGTGCAGCCATCTTATCAGTTTGAACCATAATAATAAGTCTGCAATACTTTAACTCTTTGACTCCAGAGCAACGCTCTGAGCGTTGCAAAATTCAACACGCCGTGCCAGAACAACGCTCATAGCGTGGTTTTTAGTTTATCACGCATAAACCCTAAAAATCGTCCGTTTAATGCAGTTCATATATTAAAACTCATAGAATGACTTCCGCTACTATTTAAACAACTAATTTGACTGTAGTTAATCAGCACATGTGCGTGTTTGGATATTATTATCACAATTTTTGTGAAGATTCGCGTGTTTGCGTTTTTCGTTGTTATTGATAGAGAAATATGTCACGCTTTATATTTACATTTTCTAAGTCTTCTAAGCAAATAATTGTGTCAAACTACTTTGAAACATTGATGATGATTGTTTGGTAGTCACAGTTTGTTGTCAAAATACGGAATCTATGCAGAAAAGCTAGACACACTAGATTTAGTTGATGAGTGGGCGTAGTCATATTCTGGCCGATCAAAAAGCAACAAAACTAGACCTACCGTAACATCTAATCACTAGTTCTTGGTAGAAGATGAAGCTAGGGATACAATTAAAACATTAAACAAGAGTAAAAAAGTTTTTATATGACGTTATTCTTCTTTATTTGTTTAAAAATTACATAATGCACGATTGCATAATTTATATTTTTCTTACAAAGGACCACGGAAAAACTGGTGTGAATAACACTAAATGTACTAATTGTGGCCATAAGCATGTTTTTTTTTTACTTGTATATGGATTAACTTGATGTTTGAAGACTAAAAAGAAAGTTTTATTGTCTGCAACAGTAATTTGTCTTTGGTAAGATCGTATTCTACGGTCAACTTTTTAGCGTTTTTCAATTTTACATGCAAAATATTTTAAGTATACCGAACATACTTGTGTTAATACTACCAAAGACATTATATATTACAATTCTCTATCCATTTCCCTACAGTTTGGTATATAATAAGTACATGTTCAAAGGAAAATTCACACAAAAAATTAGACTGAAAGATGAACACTTCACTCTATAAAATTCTGCCCACAAAAAAAGTCTGGCACAGCGTGCAAAATAACTCTGGAATGAAAGAGTTAAATTGAAAGTGTGTCTTGAAGAAACAATCAACAACTTACATTTTAACTTAAGGTTATTTTTAAGAAAATGATGAGTTAAATCCGTTTTCCGAATGAAACTGGACAGAAGACAATCTTGATTGTCTGTTGATTTAATCTGCATCTCCACACCTTCCTGTCTCCAGTTCATGTATTGTCTATCAATTGTGTTGTTGGCTTCTTTCCATAATCAAACTGTTCATGCACACCATCATTTGCACACTTTTCTATTTTCGGGAGAGTACATATAAGGGAAACAATACAATTATTGTCTAACTTTCAACCACAGTTGCACCCCTTAGCTTTGGTTGAAAGTTAATGTACTCTCTCGAAAATAGAAAAGTGCGCAAATGACGGTGTGCATGATGTGACCAACCGACGTACTTATGGCGGGAATTATGATATTGGATAGCCCCTTCAGTCATAACTGACTATGGGAATGCGTCCCTGAGGTGACAGCCCTCAGCTGCTTATTTTCCTGGTGCTCTTTTTTATGTTTTCTCCTCTCTTCTGCTTGTTGTGTGAGTTTCTTTTCGCCCAATCTGAGGTGGCGCCGTAGATAGCATCGCCACTTGGTGTGATCGGAAACTTCATCCTCCCATGTTGCTGGATTTATTAAAGACAGGCTAATGTTATGAGACTGAGGTTGATAGAAGAAAAAAACATGTGTAAAAGCATATTTAAAAAATGAGAGACAGAAACAGTGAAACTTAAATAAAAACTTATTAAGACTGGGGTTGACAACAGAAGTATGCATTGAAAGGCTGGGAAAAAGGTTACTGGAGGCAAGTAGTTAAGAACATGGAAAGAGATGTGTCATTAGATCTGAACCTTAAATACTGAACCCAGAATCTGACATGCTCAAGGATGGCCGAGTTTTGGTTTTTGGAACATTTGGTTTTAGTAGCCTTAAAAATGGTCTAAAGTAGCCCAAAATTGCTCAAAATAGCCCAAAAATCTGCCCAAAATAGCCAGTCACCCAAAAAAAAGTAGCCCAAGTCGCCCAAAAAAGTGGTTCAAAAATCGGCCAAAAGTTGGCAGAAAAAAACTTTTGATTTTCGAAATATTTTGGTTTTCGGATGTTCGGATTCTGTGTTACCAACCTGTACTTCAAAAATTTATGAAGAAGATAGCAGAATGAGGCCTGTGATGAAGACTAGGACTCATCATTAAATGCTGCTGTTAGAAACAACATCTTCCTATAATTTCTGTGTGGTAATTTCAGCTCCAAAGTCAACCAATGAGATATACATCTACTGCTCCTAAACGTCCAAGGTCATTAGATGACAGAACAAATTCTGGAATCCCCATATTTGTCCAAGAGAGATGTGAAGAGAAGCAAAACAGAAGGGTGCATATTTTGTTGTTGCTGTTGTTTTGGTTTGTTTTTTTCCTTAAGTAAGAGTGCAAAGAAATGTGACTACTTACCTCAGATTCCGTAATGTATTAGCAGATAATAAATTAAGAAAATCATGTGGAAACAATGAACCATCAGAAAATATAAATCCTCAGATTTAATCATTATGCTGTCTTAAGATTTAGTATCTCTACAGGAAATTAAAATGGCTGGCAGACTACAGCTTCGCTACTATAAATTGGCATAGTTGACAAACCTCATTCATTTGAAAAACTATGAAGGGCAGCCAAAAAGCTACATACTCGTACTTTCATAAATGGATGCTTGCGCAGAATAGAAGGATTGAGGTAGCATGATGGGATCACTGGGGTGGAGCTGATGAAAAGAGCTAGACAAGTGCCAAGGGAAAAAGAGATGAGAAGAAGATGCTGGAGATGGATTGCACACACACTGAGAAAAACCTGTTGATAGCGCTACCAGGCAGTCCTTGTTCTGGAGTCCTCAGGGTAAGAGAGGTGGTGGAAGAACCAAAGAACACATGAAAAGAACAACTGGAGACAGACATGAGGGGATGAAGAAGATATGGAAAGACTTTGAGCGGTTCACACAGGACAGGAAGACTTGGCATAAGTTTGTTGAAGGTCTTTGAACTGAGGGTACATGGCAGGAGACTTGGCATAAGTTTGTTGATGGCCTATGCTACTTGATAAGTTGAAAGGTTGGAGAAGAAGAAGAAGGAGATATTTGGAGAGACTGTAACGTGATACCAACCTTCCGAGAGCACAAAAGCCCATTAATAGTTTGATTAATTTGCAGATAAATGGAAAGATAAAGTTAAAAGTAAAGTTATTCAGGCATAGCATTTAAGCAGCATATATTTCTTCTGCTTGCCTTATTTGTTCTAAAGATTATCGTCAGCTGTCTTTAAAAAAAAATTTAAAAAAATCACTGTCACATTTTCTGGGTAATGCTAGAAATTTACTGCAGTTAACTGTAGCCTAAAATATGACATTGTACAAGCACAAATAAAGTTTGTTTTTTTGTTAATGTATGTTTTAACTGAATATTAAAAACTAATGAAACCACTTTGGATAAGGTAGGAGTTCAGTTCTCTTTTCAACCTTTATGGAGCACGGAGCCACTACTGCAGCCGGTGTCCATACAGGAAGCCTGCACTAAAACATTCATGTGCTTCAGCAGTAATGATTTCTTCAGCAATTTGTTTTAGATGTTGAGGTTGCCAACCTCATGCACAACCTGATATTAGTGGTCTTTTATGACATTCCTTAAGGAACAGTAGCCAAATTCTTCCTTTATCACCTTAGAGACCCATGAAAATGACATGATATAAGTAGTTTTCTAATTTTTAATATACAGGTAGTTTTATAAAAAGCAAGTAGAAAGAATCTGTTAATTTTATTTTTAAAGTGTAGAAGTAACTTTATGATGAATTAGCAGCATAAGTAACTTGTTAAAATAGGTTTTGAAGATCAGCATTGCCTGTTGAGAAATGACTACCACCGGATTTATTGTTGTTATGTGCCACTTTTACAAGAACACATCGTGATCATTTAATTTAATCTTTAATTAAACTAGTTTAAAAAAAAAAAAAAACATTTTTATTATCTCTTTAGCACAACTACCTAGAAGCTCTTACTGCTGCCTATATCAGCAACAACATTCCTTTTGTCAATGATCCAGGTAAACGGCTCGTTTTAAAAGTGTATTATTGATGTTGTTATATTAAGCGAGTTGTTAGACTGTTAATCAATTACTTTATGAACTACTTCTTCACTGTTAAGTAATTACTGTATAAACTAATACATTATTTCTTCTTGCTCTTTATCATCTATCATTATTCATCATCATCATTATTACTTTCTTTTTTTTTGGGCAGAGCAACTTCTTGTCATTACTCTCTGATACATGTTTTTTTTTTAAAATATCTCTATATCTTTCAGGCATGTCATACAAAGTGACTTATATAAGGTTGTGGGGGGGAGGGGGGGTCTGGCAACCTCATTGTGTCAAACAAATTGTCACAGAAACCACCACTGCAAGACTATGTGAATGCTTGGTGCAGGCGTCCTCCAAAGGGAACAACTACAATGGAGGATTCATGCTCCATAAGGAGCACAAAGGAAAATGATGATGATTAATCATCTTTGCTGTTATTCTTATCTTCTTTCTGTCCACTTTTTGTTGTGACACGATCATTCGTGGAAACTTACATTTTAACACTTACCTACAACAACCAAAAAGCTACAGACTTTTATAAACCGGTGCTTGCGTAGAATAGAAGGACTGAAATGGTATGACAAAGTCACAAATGTGGAATTGATGACAAGAACCAGACAAGTGCCAGTGGAACAAGAGTTGAGAAGAAGACGCTGGCGATGGATGGGACACACATTGAGGAAACCTGTTGATAGCATTACAAGGCAGTCCTTGTTCTGGAATCCACAGGGAAAGAGAGGCAGAGGTAGACCAAAAAACACATGGAGAAGAGAACTGGAAACAGAGGTGAAAATGATGAGGAAAACATGGAAAAAATGAGCGGATGGCACAGGACAGGATGACTAGGCATGTATTTGTTGAAGGCCTATGCTCCTCGGGGAGCTAAAGGGTATTGATTGATTGATAGAATGGTTGTCGTAAGTGTAAAACATCTTACTGAATCTATTACTTTATGTTATTAGGTTTAACTTGCTAAAAACTATATTTTTGCATGGACAAATGATGTAGTCTTATCTATATTTTCCCTCCATCACTGTAGCATTTGTTAGGCTGGAGCATGTTAATGCTGGAGGTAATGAGTTTCATGTTTCATCAATGAATAACACATTTCTTGGTGATTGCAATAGTTGCACCAAAATATTACACTAATATTTACTCCAAAAGGACTTTTCTTGGTACTTAGCGTCAAAAGTCTGTCAAAAGTTACACTTTTTTTTACTTACTGTTCTATTGCATTTGTAGTCCCAGTATGTAGTCTTCCTTGTAGACAAACGTATGGGTGACTGATTGATATGGTGTCAGCAAATAGTCATTATAGTAGACAGAATAAAAATTACTCATTGATGGATTTTTGTATTCTCAGCACATAGTCCTACTAGCACACACACGTGTAAATACTTTATATCATCTGAAGTTGAATTAGAAATGTAATAATGCATAGAAATCCTTATGCTGTTTACATGCAAACATAAACAAACATAATCTTGTCTTTTTTTAATGTTTATTTATTTCTTTTTAAAAGTAATACAATAAGTGATTATTTAAAGTATCTTTAAGAAAATCATACACAATTATACTCGTAAGTTTTATGAACTGCTAAACAGGGTGGAATAAGTTGTTGCAAGGCTTGTTGCCATTAACTCTTTCTACCCCAAGAGTTGTATGGTGCTCCCATTTGTTGATAGTCAAATTTCCTAGTGTCTGTACTTATTTTGATATAAAACAAACCTAGTTGTTGCAGTTTAGACTTGAAAGCATTTACAGTATTGTTCTTCTTCTTCTTCTTCTTGCGATCGCATCTTTGATGATTACACCGTCAGACGAGTTCTCATGATGAATTCGACTGTTGTTTGAAGTTCCTCTTTAACTCCATATAGCTTTGAGTTTAGTGTTGAGTCATTGGGCCAGTATATCTTTCTTAACTGGTCATACAGAGGACAGTCCTGTAGAACATGCTCAGCAGTTTGTTCGTTTAATCCACATGTGCACAGTGGTGAAGCAGACAATCGTAGCTTGTGCATGTGTTTATTCAGTTTGTTATGCCCTGTCCTGAGTCGAAAAATAGTTGTCTGTCCCTGCCGGTCGAGAGTGTGATAGTCGTCTTTGGGTTGGTTCTGTTCTCTTCTGATAGTCTGGATAGCTCTCTTTTTCTCAAAGTATGTGACTTCATTATCTTCTTGTTCACATTCTCCTCCCTTTTTTGCAAGTTTATCTGCCTTTTCATTTCCGGGTACACCACAATGAGATGGTACCCACTGAAGTATGGTTCTCTTTTTGGCAGCTACCTTGTTTAGTTCATTTCTCAGATGCGGGAGTTTACCACCCTTGAGAGCTTGCAGGACAGACAGTGCATCTGTGAGGATGACTACCTGGTGGCAGTCAGAGTTGGTGTTATAAATCATATTTGCAGCTTGCTCTAGAGCTTGAACCTCAGCTGTATAGTTGGAACAGAATTTACCAGTGGGAATGTGCCTAGTCTCATAGTGGTTGTCAGGATATGAGATAAAGATACCGGCACCTCCATTCCTAACAGCATTAGTTGCTGATCCATCTGTATAGGCATGTATCCATGATTGATCGGGATAGCTTTCTTGGATCATACTCAATGTAGCAGTTCGTTTTTGCAGATCATTATACTCACATCCACTTGTGAGACCACTGACTGATGTATTAATTTGGAGGGCACTGCTGGCCTGCTCCCATGGTACAGGGTATAGGGTGGGCTTCAGTGGTGTTGTCTTCATGGATAGGTCTTCTTGATGCTGTCTTATAAGTCTTTTCCCCCGATGCACAAAGCTGCTACGCTTTAGACGTCCCAATGCCAGATCATCTAGTCTTGCCTTCATTGGGTGCATTGGCATACTGTTGTACTTTTCCATCTGGATCATGGTTTTTGTGTCTCTTCTATGGGACAATGTCTGTAATCCAGCAACCTTCTGCATCTCTGTTATTGGTGTAGTTTTCATGGCTCCTGTAATGAGCCTGAGAGCTTGATTTTGCACCTTGTCCAAAGACTGCAGATGTGAGTTAGCAGCTGATGACCATGCTGCTGAGCTAAACTCTAAGTGTGGTCTTATTACTCCATTATAAATCTTCTTTAGATTTCGTTCATTTGCTCCCCAGTTGGTACCTGCTAATTTTCTGAGTATGCCTAGTCGTCTTCGGGCCTTTCCTTCTGCATTTTCAATATGCTTATTCCATGTAAGCCTTTGGTCAAATGTCACCCCAAGATAGGTGGGGTAGCTTTCTTCCTTGATCACGGTTGTCCCTAGGTGTATGTTAGCTGATTTGTCCTTGGGGGCGAGGGAGAACAGTGTTGTGGAGGTTTTGTCTGTGTTTATTGTGATAAGCCATTTCTCTGCCCATGACACTAGCATGTCTGCTGCCCGCTGCATTCTATAATTTGCTGTGGTGACATTTTCATCAGCGCACCAGAGTACTAGGTCATCTGCATATAAGGCAGCTTTAACTCCTGCAGGGAGATCTTTCACCAGGTCATTGATGTAAACAAGGAAGAGTGTTGGGGAAATTACTCCTCCTTGAGGTACCCCCTGATGGAGCAACACTTTTCTGCTCTGCAGACCGTCAAGAGTGACTCTAGTTCTCCTGTTATGCAAGTATGACTGGATCCATTTCATCATGTTGCCTTGGATTCCACTTCTCCTAAGTTTTGCAATGAGGCCATCTTTCCACACCTTGTCAAAGGCCTGCTTGAAGTCGACCCAGATCGTTAGGACCTTTTTCTTCTCCTGGAAGGCATCTTCTATTGCTTGAGACAAGTAAGTAACTTGGTCTTCTATACTGTAGCATTCTCTAAATCCAGCTTGTTCCGGCACCAGGATCTGCTCAGACTCTAAATACCATTTCAATCTGTGGTTGACTATTCGCTCCATAGTCTTCCCAACACAGCTTGTGAGACTGATTGGCCGGTAACTTGCAGCCTCGGTCTTACATTTCCCTTTCTTTAGTATGGGTATTGTGATGGCTTCTCTCCATACTTGGGGTACCGTTCCTTTCAACCAGCTGTGGTTGAATATCTCAAGCAGTTTTGTCTTTGCTGCTGAGCTCAGATTTACTAGCATTTCGTTGCTGATTTTGTCTGGGCCGGGTGACTTTTGAAACTTAAGCTTGGAAATAGCCTTCTGTAGTTCTCCTAGTGTGATGGGTTCCCTCATTGGGGCAGGAGTATCTGTCTGTCCCATGGTTGCCAGTATTTCTTTTCTTATCTCTCTCTGATGGTCTATGTTAATGGGTAAGTTGCTTTCTGAACTGTATCTTCTAGCAAACAAGTCTGCAGCTTGTTTTCCTCTGAAAAGTTTGCCACCTTCATCCAATGTGATAGTCTGCCTTGTTGAGGAACGCTCTTCATTTAGAGACTTGACTAATCTCCAAAGTTTCCTGCCGTCTTTCTCAAGGTTCAGCGATGCCGTTTTAGTTCTCCAGCTTTTCCGCTTTTCTTCTAGCTTTGTTCTCTGAAACTCTGCTACAGCCTTTTTCCATTTGTTGTGAGTTTCAAGTGAAGGCTGAGACTCTGCGTCCTTTCTAGCCTTGTCCATAGCTTCCTGACGTTCTTGGAGTGTGCTGGACCAGTATGGTATGTAGTTACGCCGGCATCCTTTGGGAATGGTTTCTTTTGCAGCTTGTAGTATGCATCTGTTGAAGTCTTTTACCACTTCATTAATGTCTCTGTTCTGTACCTTGAGGGTAGACAGCAGCGTGTTCACCTGATGCCTGAATAAACCCCAGTTGGCTTTTTTGTAGTTCCATCTTGTAATGGCTGGGCCTGTACTGAGAGTTGCACTCTGGACAGTAAGAAAGATTGGGCGATGGTCGCTTCCCCCTAGTTGGTCTCCTACTTCTCTACTAATAGATCCAGCTATATCTGGTGTGGAGAAGGCAAGATCTGGTGTTGAGGTTGTGTGCCATCCTCTGGAGTAGAAGGTAGGAGTATCTGTGGCATTATTGACTAGGATTAGGGAGTGATCATCTTGCCAAGTTTCAACCTCTTCACCTCTGTGATCCAGATGGTTATAGCCCCAGCTCTGGGAGTGGCTATTAAAGTCTCCAACTGCTATAAAGTTGGTGGCTGGTACCTGTATAGAGCTGAGACTCAGGGGTTTGTTGTTCGGACAGTAATAGTTCAGGAGTTCTATTTCCATCTTGTCTACCTTTATCTGCAGCAGCTGATATTCTGCTCCATCCATGAAGGTTTTCCTTTCGTGTGCAGGAATGTTATTCCTTACAAGAGTAAGTACTCCTCCTTTTCGTCTATCTTGTCTGTCGGATCTGAAGCATTGATATCCCCTTATTTTAAAGGTTTGATCTGCTTTCAAGTGAGTCTCTTGGATACAGCAAACACTGACTTGCTTCTCATACAAGATGTTTTCCAGCTCTGTCTTTTTGCTGTATCCAGCCTGCTTGCTGTTCACTCCCTCTGCATTCCAGTGCATCATGACAAGTGGCACTCTGGGTTTCTCTTTTTCTGTTTTGTTTTGGTCAGTAGTTCTCCTCCGCCGTCTGTTGACTCCACAAGACGGTCTAGAGGGTCCTCCAGTAGCTGAGGGTGGGCTCTGTCGAGGCTCAGAGCCCGGCACTGCACCTGCCTGGTGGAGCTCCACAGGGCGAGCACCAGAACGAGATTTATTTGACGGTGTACTCTCCATAGAAAAAAAAAAGCGAGTTGCATGATACTGTGGTTTCCGGTGCGCCTTCTGGCCCAGTATCTACGACTTTAGCACCTGTTCAACGGGAGAGTGGGCTCATCCCTAATCTGTTTATGTTCCCAGTAGTAGACTATTCGCAAGCAGCCTGGGGGTGTCACTGCTCTGCGCGGACCTTGTTTACCGAGGCGGCGTCCGAGCTCGTATGGTGAAAATATGGTTGCGTTATCTTCAAAATTACAGTATTGTAAACACATTACAAGATATTTCTCATTTATAAACGTATTTACTGTTTTTTTAACACATTTGTAAAACAAACTGCAATGTACTCTGGTGCCTTGTTAAAACTGCAAAAAATTCGTGGGACAGAAAGAGTTAAACAAATGGCAGCAGTTGAATATACTATTTACAATCATGAACACCACGTATACTGTATATCCTAATTATAATTCATCAGGGATTGATGAGGATATTTTTATTCATTATTTTTCAATCAATCAATCAATCAATACCCTTTAGCTCCCAAAGGAGCATAGGCCTTCAACAAACACATGCCAAGTCTTCCTGTCAGACTCAAGAGAAGAGTCATGTACCGTCTGCTCAAGTTCTTTCCACGTCTTCCTCATCATTTTCACTACTGTCTCCAGTTCTCTTCTCCATGTGATTGTTTGGTCTATCTCTGCTTCTGTTACCCTGGGGATTCCAGAACAAGGGCTGCCTTGTAATGCTATTATCAGGTTTCCTCAGTGTGTGACCTATCTTTCGCCAGCGTCTTCTTCTAATCTTTTGTTCCACTGGCACTTGTCCGGTTGTTGTCATCAGTTCCACATTAATTTTAAGACCAGAAAATGTGTAGCACTGTAGATGATACATTCATGACTCATAGTTCTAAAGGTAGAAATGTGTAGATGACTATTTATTTATATTTAGTGTATAATCCTGCTTGTTGATTGATTATGAGTTATCATATCTACATGTAAGACTAGCTAGCAGATATTGTACTTTTACATTTTGCTACATTAAGCTTTTAGATCTAGTTGGTTTATTCAAACGTTTGTTAAACAGTCCAAGGTGATATGTTAGGTGTATTTATGTTGATATATGCATTTGGTATATGTACATGTGTGTGTGTGTATACATATATATATATACATACACACATATACACACATAGCAGTTTGAAATTTAATTCTGGAGATATTATATCTACTAACATAAAATATTATATTAATACAGTGCTGTAATGTTTCCAGGCAAGTGGAAATAGCTAACTGTACAAAACACACTATATCCAAACAAATGTGACCTTATTATTCTGAATTATTATCATCATGTATGAACACATTTTGCTGTTCATTATGTGTACAAACATTTACTCCAAGATAATTTAATTCTTTGATGCTTATGGTGGTGGTTGTTTCATGTTTATTTACTTAGCAGAGATTTAGAATGGGTACTCTGTGCCAGAGTAAAGGGCAGAATCATTACTGAATAAAGCGGTGCTAAACGATAACAATCTCCAGCATGAGAATTGAGGTAGAGGCAACTATGCAGCCTTAAGGTGGTTGTCTGGGACTTCATGAACAAGGGCAGTTGTTGTATCATACTCACAGTCCATGATTCGGAAGGACCAAAGTGGATGGCTGCTGCATGAATGGAAAATCTCCATAGAAGCCTCGAATTTTCAGGAAGTGGTGTGGATCTACTGTCCTGGTCATGCAGGGGTACACAGCAATGAAAGAATTGACAGACTAGCTTCAAGAACACCCATAGAAGGGGCATTGGATATGGATAAGGGAGACATACTGAGGGCAGTTAATGATCACCTATAAGAGAATGACACTGCATTCGATGAATCATCAAGACCAAGAAGGCCGGAATTAGGCATTAACTCTTACTATATGTGAGCTAAAACCGCATTTTTACGCGCTAGTTTCGCTATCGTTACCACCGTGCACCAGTTGAACTGGCGAGCCATAAAATGGGTACTAAACCCGCGCCACTTCACGGGGCTTGCCGGATAGTAAGAGTTAAACGTAAGATCAGCAAGTACAGATGTACGAGAGGATGTATCCGGCAAGACTTCCTTCAAGGTGTCCAGCTGCAGTTGTGGCTCCATGCTCTATAAGGAACGGAAAGGAAAATGATGATGTTCTGTTATTGTGACTCAAAAAGAAGATAGATGACTAATGTATTGATGGAGTGTTTGAAAGAAGAACGGACACAGATAATCATGGATTTGAGGACTGGAAGGGGGTTGTATTTCAATCAATGAAACCCAGAGACTGAGAGCGCTGTGGAAGAAGGGGAGGAGTTTCAAGAAAAAATAGTAATAACTGTAGTAGTAGTAGTTATAGTATTAGTTGTACTAGTGGTAGCTCTAACATAGGTTAAAATGGTATGAGTACTAGTAGTAACTCTAACATAGAATAAAATTATACAAGTACTACTAGTAGAGAGTGTTCTTTTGGCAAAGGGGTTGCAGTGCTGAGCTGTCACGGCAAAGTTACTGGGTAGTAGGTTCAATACCTGGTGGCAAGATGCATCTGATTACCCAGATGTAAATGGGTGCCTGGCTCTGCTCTTGAGTTAGGGAAGGCAATGGTAATGAGGAATTGAACTGGTCACTCCACCTCATAAAGCTGGTTCTAGTATAGTGAAGTCTCTAACTCTCACTCTCCTACAGCAGTATCTGCTATGGAACTTTCTTTACCTTTACTAGTAGTAGCTGTAACATAGGATAAAGGGTAAAGGATCCCGTTACACTACCATTGAGGCATTTTGGGAATATGGTGTTAGGCCCATATTTTCTTGACCATCAGCACACTAGGGGTGATGTGGTCAGCATCACGCCAGAGCTCTAACATAGGTTACAATTATATAAGTGCTAGTCTATTTTTTAAGATACACTCATGAACTGAATGTCATAAGTTTTATACATAGAGAGAAACACAGACACATGCACGCATTTGTGTATGCGTAGATACATAACATTAACTGTATCTAATGAATGCATGAATGTAGTAAAACTGGAATATTTACGTTTCTGTGCTCGTTATGTGAAGTGATTTAGCATGCATAATTCTCAGCAGTATAAATACTAGCATGCAATTTTCTCAGCAGTATAAATAGTAGCATGCATATTTCTCAGCAGTATAAATAGTAGCATGCGTATTTCTCAGCAGTATAAATAGTAGCATGCGTATTTCTCAGCAGTATAAATAGTAGCATGCATATTTCTCAGCAGTATAAATAGTAGCAACTCCGCCAATGCCGGTCCCAAGCCCGGATGAAAAAGGAGGAGGGCAGCCTGCATGGAGGCCGTAAGGAGGCAGCCCCTCCACCATGCAAAGGCACAACAGGCCAATCACCTGTTTGCTTTAAACATTGATTACACGAAATACAAGAGAGAAAACCGGACTGATTCTAAAGGCAACGAAATGGAACGAACTACGGACTACGACTTATGGAACATGGAACACAAGAAGTATAAATGGGAAGGAAGAGGAGCTGGTGGAAGAGATGAGGAAAGCAAAACTAGAAATCCTGGCTATAACGGAAACAAAGAAAAAAGGACAAGGAGTCATGGATCTCGATGGCAACACGCTGCTCTACAGTGGTGTACCCATATCTGAAAGAGCTAAAGGGGGCGTGGGTTGCATTGTGGCCCAAAATCAAAAGATAGTATCAAGGGATGGAACTTTGTCTCGGAGCGCATTATGGTTGTAAAACTAAAAGAAGGAGAAACCATAGTCAACCTGGTCATAGTGTATGGGCCAAATGAGGATGAGAGAGCAGAGGTCAAGGAGGAATTCTTCGAGCTGCTTCAAAGGACAGTGGATGACTGCCTAGATGAAGTTATCATGCTCGGAGATTTTAATGCCAGAGTTGGAAATGACCATGCTAGATGGGGTGGAGTTATCGGAAGATATGGAGAAGATACTCTCAATGACAATGGAAAGCGACTCCTTAGATTCTGCAGTGAGCAGAATCTGATCATTACAAACACAAAGTTCCCCCATAAGCGCATACATGCATACACTAGATGTGAACCAACAAAGAATGAGAAGTCAGTGATCGACTATGCCATTGTTCGGAGAAGCTCATTCAAATATGTCCGAGATGCAAGAGTTTGGAGGGGGCCAGAGATTGGAAGTGATCACTACCTGCTAACAATCAAACGAACAACTGAAAGAGTTGCTCAGCCTAGAAACTGCCCAACACCACGCAAGTAAACGAGCAGGAGAAATGAGCATTAGGACCTACAAGCTGAGAGAGCCAGAAATTAAGACCAGATATCAGGGGCTTATTGCTGCAGCGGTGAGCAACACAGAAGAACGACCTGATGACTTGGAAACCCTCTGGATTAAATTCAAGGATATCATAAAGACAGCTGCTGCAGAAGCATGCGGTGAAGTCCGACTTGGGAACAAGAGAAAGAGGACACCTTGGTGGACAGAGGAAGTCAAAGAGAAAATAAGAGAGAAGAAAATGGCATGGAAACAATACTTAGGAGCTAAAAACACAACAGGACAAATGGAAAAATATAGAGAATATGTGACACTCAGAACAGAAGCAAAGAACAAAGTGCTAGCAGCAAAACAGAAGTCCTGGGAAGAATTTGGAGAAAAGCTAGAAAAAGATGCGCAAGAAAACCAGAAATTGTTGTATAAGACCCTAAAGAACATGAGGAAGGAAAAACAATGCCCTCTCAAATTTATAAAGGACAAGCACGGCGAATTGCTTACTGCCCCGAAGGAAGTAATGGAAAGATGGAAAGAATATTTCTCAGAACTCCTGGATGGTGAGCAAGGTGAAGCATCAGAAATGCTAACCACTAGCACAGAAGAGAAAACCAACGATGGTGAAGATGACATAAAGATGGAAGAACTGAAGGCAGCACTGGAGAAAATCAAGATGGGCAAAGCAGCGGGGCATGATGGTATAACACCAGAAATGGTTAAGTACATGGGAGCATCAGGCGACCTATTATTCTTAAGGGTCCTACAGGCAGCATGGTGCAACAAGACCATACCAAAGGATTGGGAGATTGCCATCATAACACCAATTTTCAAAAAGGGTGACAATCGACAATGTGGAAACCATAGAGGCATATCCCTTCTCAGTGTCCCTGGTAAAATCTACTCTAGAATCCTAGAGCAGAGACTCCGACGCCTAGCTGAGCCACAATTGGATGAGGTCCAGTGCGGATTCCGAGCAAACCGAAGTACTCAAGACCTAATCTTCACACTCAGACAGCTGAGTGAAAAGGCCCTTGAGTATAAGAGTGAGATCCATCTTTGTTTCATAGATCTGGAAAAGGCGTTTGACAGGGTCCCCTGGAGCAAACTTTGGGACTGTTTGGCAAGGAAGAATATTCCAGCACCTCTGATTCATGCTATACAGAGCTTCTACAAGTCTTGCAGAAATTATGTGAGGACAGCAAACCATAAGTCAGAAGAGTTCAGGACCACCACTGGTGTAAGACAAGGTGATATCCTATCACCTTACCTCTTCATACTCCTTATGGACGATGTCATCAAGGCATGTAAGGAGAGAACAAGAAAGTATTCAGTGGGGTACTGGAAGATGAGACAGGTCTATATTTCGGAGCTGGCATTTGCTGATGATGTTGCCCTGATTGCTAAATCAGAGGCACATCTCCAATCCAACCTGCAAGTCTGGAAGGAAGAGCTGGAGAAGAGAGGGATGGTCATAAGCAGCTCTAAAACAAAATCCATGGTGATATCACGAGAAGAAAGAAGACATCAGATTAAGCTGGGAGAACAGGTCCTGGAGCAGGTCGACCACTTTAAATACCTCGGAGCTATTATAGACCGAAAGGGAGGCATCAAAGAAGAGTTGGCCACTCGAAAAGCAGCAGCTGGGAGACTTTTTCAGGCCATAAATCGAGGATTCCTCAGCAAGAGAGAGGTTGGTAAGAAAACGAAGATGGCTGTATACCGCTCCACCTATGTCCCAGTCTTGACATATGGATGCGAGTCATGGGCAATGACTACAACCCATAAAAGCCAGATCCAAACCTCAGAAATGAGGTATCTGAGGAAGGTGGTTGAAGTAACAAGAAGAGACATGGTACGCAACCAGACGATACGTCAAGGCCTTAAATCCTACCCCCTGCAGACCCAAGTAGAACAGTCCCAACTAAGATGGTTTGGCCATGTCTGCAGAATGGGAGAAGATCGGCTACCACGACAAGCATGGGAAACAAAGAGCCAAGGATCCAGACCCCGAGGACGACCCAGAGTCCGCTGGGAGGACAACATTAGACAATCTTTGAAGGACCGAGGACTAGAATGGAACCAGGCCAGGAGGAAGACAGCCGATAGGATAGTCTGGCGCTCTCTCTTCCAAACCTCTACACCTCACGGTAGAAGGGGAACGACTAAGTAAGTAAGTAATAAATAGTAGCATGCATATTTCTCAGCAGTATAAATAGTAGCATGCTGTAAAGGGCAATTTTTACTATCTTGCAATATAATACATTTATATTCTTATGTTCGCAAATATTTTGGTAAGCAAAGTATTTCCTTTTTAAGTGCTTAAGGAGAAGTCATTTTTGGGTTGCTTCCCTTGAAAATAGTTCTGTCATCTTCGATCGGACTCCGCAGACGACTCTAGGCCTACTGCGATTTATTCTGTGGCTGGGTAGGAATAGATTGTTCTTGCTTCAGTATATCTATGGCCTGAATTTATACGTAGTGTTTGTATGAGTAGGACGAGTCTGTCTTATATATGGATATCTTTGCATTTCTAAGTCGAACTAATTTGGTTGTCGCTAGAAAAGGTCAAAGGCTATGCAGCGGAAGTATCGCTAGCAAAGGGTGTGATCCATGGCTGTCATCCTGTGAGGATGCCGAGTTTTGTTGTAGCAGGCTTTTTGCCGAAATAGTGATCTATATATGGATGGGGAAAAGTGATAATCATTTAGACATGTTGTATGTACTTTACCCCAGTGTTTATTCTCTTTTGCCAAGGAATGGCAAAGTTATATTTCGCATAAAAAGGTAAAACCACAATTTATTATGAACTTGGGCTTCGCCATCGTTGTTGATAAGCAGATGCACAGTGGTACTTTTAAAAAGAATATCCATTCAAAGGAAGAAGACATTCCTATGTATCAGCACTGGATTGTATGATATTATTCAATTACCTCTATGAGAGAACCTATGAAGAAATGAGGACATTTAATGAATGACTAATTTTGGTCTATATTCTATAGTGAGTGAAGCTCACGAGAGAGAGAACAGCCATGTTGAAATTCATATACTTTGTATTTATCGAGTGAGAAAAAGGGATGCCTGTACTATCGCTCGATGAACCAAGAGATCACTGCTACATGTGAGAACCCATGTCTGGGATTCCTATATTATGAAATATATATATATTGAACTTTACGTGAAGGAATATTCGCTAGACGAGGTTAGGTCTAGGAGCCTTCCTATGTATTGGTTATGGTCTGACGTGCCCAGTCAGTAAAGCCAGATGATTTACATGATGGAACGCTGAATGCTTATTTACGAATGCTCCATTATGATATTTGCCAAGCATGAATGCTAACTTAAGATGATATTCCTGTGATCAACATTATGCTGTCTATGTCGACATTTGTTCCTGTAACCATACACGTACTGTCCAAGTGTGCGTCCCATTAAATGTTATAAAAAGACCACCGTAGTTCCAGTACTTCTTGAATTCGAACAGTGTGAGTATGAGTGATGTACTACCAACCTGTCAACTCTATCGAATCATTCTACCATTCGCGTACTGACATTCAGATACACACTCATTGTTTACACTCACATTCTTGTCGGAGCCTCATCACGTTCCAGGACAAGATGACCTGTATGACCAAAACTGTGCTGGGTTTGATGAGTTGACAATCGTTACACTTTACTACACCAGTCCCAACATCTACATTTATCCACTGGTGGACATTCACATCATTTAGCAAATAAAGCATGATTCAACAACTAGTAGCCAGTATGAGTTAACAACTACACAAAAAGAGTTTAACAACTGGTGTGCCAGCTTCCTGGGTCAACCTGCACAGTGACCATATTGAGAAGTAAACTACTGAGACCAGACGTTCCTTGGGGTCTGTTACGACACACAAATACATCAACAGTACAACTCTACAGTGATGTCAGCGTGACCTGTCCTGTCGAGAGTATGCAGTAACTAGGTCAGGGTTTGTTGACATTTGGTTCATTGGACATTTGCCATACAACTGACAGTGTTACACAGCAAGCTTGGTTGAAACATAGAACATTACACATCAGGACTGGAGAATATTTGACAGTGTTTGCGAAAGGAAATGTTATTGAACTGAGAAGTCCTACATTGATTGTTATCATTCAAATCAACGATGGAGCTTCTATTTCTGTGTTGAATTTAAAATAATTAGACCAGAAGTATTTGTTTAATAAAGTACCACAGTACTGTACTATTAGGCAGTGTAACTGAGCCTTCATTCCAACACATTCTTTCTGCAACACTCTATTTACATCATATTGCCATACTATTTATGCATTTATGTATTTATGTTTAACTATTTATATGTGATATTTGTTTGTATCCAGCGGGTTGTTGTTTCGGTTGGGCGGTGTCACACAGCAGAGTATCCCACGTAATAGAGGGTCTGATGTGTGCGTTTCTATAGGTGCAATTTTCTTGATTGAAAATTTGCTGCGACAGCTGTTGCTATTAGTGTTAGCTGTGAAGTCTGTACTCATTGTTGTTTTTGTAATATTCCTCTGTTCTTTAGTTTGTTTTGATTTGTTTGTAATTTGTTGGTCTACCCTATTCTATCTTTCAGTTCTATTCTCAATTTATATTTATATACTGTGGCGTTATTTGTATTTGTTATCCTCTTGCGGTTTATCTTTTATTGTTTTTCCCATTTGATTTATTTCATTTCCGCAAATGTTTTCATGTTTTTCTGTATAACTGTTTTGTTTTGTGCCTGATCGACATACACTATTTAAAATATAGTTGATCATATAAATTGATGTACAAGAATCAACTGATAGTTAATTGCTATTACTAAAGGTACACAGTTGATGATATAAAACACTATTTCTGGTGCACTGCACTTATATTATAGAGTGAACCAGCAACTTATAGCTGTTATTATATAAGGATTTATACAAGACCTTTGTAAGGCTTGTTTCCCACAGTGATTGGGATAGTTAAGTACTATTTTTCACAGGTTACAAAGTTATCATACAAGGTCTTTGATTAAGACTAAGAAAGTGAATTTATTTACTTTTGCAAATTACTGATCTTATTAGACAAGATGTCTACCTTAGATTATTTTATCACACAAGGCAGGGCTCTTGATAAGACTGGTCAGCAATTAGAAGAATGGGCAGTTGCTCAATATGACAAAGCATTGGCTGCTGAAGAAAGAAAAGCATTGATTGAAGAAAAGAAATTAGAAGCTGAGGAAAGAAAATTACAAAGAGAGGATGAACAAAAGAAATTGCAGATACAGACTGATGAAAAAAGATTCCAGATGGAAATGGAAAAAGAGAAAAGAAAAGATGAAGCTGCTGCTGAAGAGAAAAAATTACAGGCTGCTGCAGAAGAGAGAAAATTACAAGCTGAAGCTCAAGAAAAAAAAGCAATAAGAGAACATGAACACCAAAAAGAACTTTTAGCATTTGAGTTAGAAAAGTTAAAGTTAACAAACATAAGTAATGTTAATCAAGCATCTAGTGGTAATGGTAAACCCTTTACTTACAAGGTCAAGGTACCAGCGTTCAACCCTTCCAGTGATGACATAACATTCTGGCTAAACAGATTTGAACGCTCGTGTCGAGCACATAATGTGGACAAATCACAATATGCTAACCAGTTATCAGAAAATCTGAAAGGTGATTCTCTGACTAGTTTAAGTTTGGTTGAAGAGGCTGACAAAGATAACTATGATGTTATTAGGGCAGCCTTATTAAAGAAGTATCAGTTGTCTGAAGAGGGTTATCGGAAGTTGTTTAAGACAATGGTGCCTGAGGCAGGTGTAGAATTCTCAGAATTCATTGCAAGGACACGTCTTACATTTGATCGTTGGATTGAGCTATCCAAAACAGAAAAGACTTATGAAGCCCTTATGGACTTGATACTCAGAGACAAGATTATGTCAAGTATAAATAAACCTTTCCTCGAATTCTTACATGAGCGTAAACCTAAGTCTCTAAAAGAAATGGAACAGTATTGTACCCAATACGTCACTGCACATCCGGACGTAGCTATTAGCAACAGTAAGGTTAAAGAAGGTATGCCAGTTGCTTCTGCAACACCATACAACCCTAATCACTCTCACAAATTCCAAGGACCTCAAAATAGGTTTAATAAAAAAGGTAACTATTACAGTTATCAGAACCAAGGTAACCAATCATTTCAGGGTTCTTCTTCGAATACCTGGAGAAGAGCTGACAGCCCTCGATTCAGGGGTGGTCATAATTACAGGAACTTTCGCAAAGGAAGTCATTCTAGAAACTATCCAAGTTTTCCTTCATGGAGACAACAGGATCATAATTACCGAGATACTCATTATAATGAATATGATGATAGTAACCAAAGGAGCTATGATTCAAACCCGAGTAGAGGTTATAATAGTGGAAACAATGATAAGTACAGAGGCAATAATAACAGAGGTAGAGCACAATTCAAAAAACATAAAGCTCATTACCAGGCGAACTCTGCACAGCAAGAGTCCCACGAAGCCTATAAACAAAATAAAGATAATGATGACTCTAATAATATGGCATGTGCCGCTTTTGATTTTGGGAGAGCATCTCAGTGCCCCCAATGCAAAACATTATTTGAGCCAACCACAGTGTCTACTTTAAGCTGTGGCCATCCTCTTCCCGCTCTTCCTGCGTCAATCGCGCATGATGGGAGAGGTTCTCTTGTCTTACACAAAGGTTTAGTAAATGACAATCCAGTCTCAGTACTTTTTGATTCTGGATGCACAACTATTGGGGTTAGGCAGTCACTCATAGATCCTTCTCATTCTACAGGCAAAGTAGTCAAATGCGTAACATTTGGCGGCACCATAGAGAAATACTCTACCGCTATCATTAGGATTGCTACTCCTTTCTTCACAGGAGATGTACACGCATGTCTTTTGCCGGATCCGATCGCTGATCTTATCATCGGTCGCATTCACGGAGTCAAAGAATGCACTCCGGAGCAAATTTCCGTTTGGGAAAATCAAAATATGCAATCTGCTAATGCAGTAGTCACTAGAGCTCAAGCTCTCAATATGCCTGAAACTTCATCTGTTGAAGATAATGAAGTGCATAACCAAGATGATCCCTTGGTAATTTCTCGTGACTCGTTTATAAAACAACAAGAAGAAGATCCGACTCTTAAGAAATTCTTCACTCTTGTAACAAAAGGTGATCCGAATAAAGATTCAAATTGTAAATCTTGGATTACAATGAAGAATGGCGTACTTGTACGTATGGTGCAAGACTCCACTAAGTCAAGTCATTCTCAGATTCTTGTACCCAAGAATTTGAGAGTTAAGATCTTACAACATGCACACGACTCTCAGTGTGCTGGTCACATGGGTTTTTCCCGTACTAAGTCAAGAGTTCTTGCGGCTTTCTTTTGGCCTTTTGTGAACAAGGACATACGGATCTATTGTCGATCCTGTAAAGTATGTCAAGAAGTCAAATCCAAAGGTCCTCGTCATGCTGCGCCTATTCAGGCTGCAGATATTCCTATTCGTCCATTCCAGAAAATGGCGATAGACATCATTGGTCCATTCAAGATCAAATCTGCTAGAGGACATCAGTTTATCTTAACGTGTGTAGACATGTGCACACGTTGGCCAGAGGCTATCCCTCTAAAGAGCATTACTACCGCTGACATTGCAGATGCTCTTTGGCTTATATTTTCTCGGCTGGGATTCCCCGGAGAAATATTATCAGATCATGGCACCCAACTGATATCGGATACCATGTCTCAAGTAATGTCTACTCTACAGATAGAGAGATCTTTGAGTAGCATCTATCATCCTATGTCCAATGGGATGGTCGAGCGACTAAATAGAACACTTAAGAACTTATTAGGGAAGATAACTGAGGATCATCCTCAAGATTGGGATAGGGTTTTACCCGCGGCCCTCTTCGCGTACAGAGAGGTCCCCAATGAACATACAGGGTTTTCGCCCTTTGAACTTGTCTTTGGCGCGCGACCGCGCGGCCCAATGTCTTTGCTGCATGATCTTATAACAGCTGACAATATTGACGATGACACAAAATCTTCTTACGAGTATGTCATCGCGCTGAGACAAAAGATTATCGAAGCATGCAAATTGGCAACGTCCTCTTCTGAGTTTGCTAAGCAGAAGGCAAGACAATTTGCTAATAAGAAGAGAACTTTACGACAACTTTGTCCTGGTGACAAAGCATTTGTTTTGCTACCTTGTCGTGAAAATAGACTCCTTATTAGTTGGAAAGGTCCGTACGATATAATATCGAAAATTTCAGATGTTGACTACATCGTCGATATTAACGGGAAGCATAAAACCTTCCACATCAATATGCTTACGGAGTTCCATGAACGTCCTGACTATCTACAGCCTATTTTCCAGGCAACGGACGATTCTCATGTCAAACATGGTCATTACTCATCACTGTCTGTAATACAGGATGAGGAAACAAGTTTTTCGGATGTTAATCTCCCGCTTCCAATGATCCCACTTCATTCTAGTGAATCATGGAAAGACGTTACTGTTTCTCCTGATTTGTCTCTAGGAGAACGGCGACAAGTTTCGTCTATGTTACAAACATTTCAGGATGTCCTCACTGACATCCCTGGACAAACTCATGTCATTGAGCATGACATTGTTCTAACTGAACATACTCCAATTAGGGTTAGGCCTTATCCTATCCCTATACATTTCCAAACACAGGTTGAAAAGGAGTTGGATGAAATGATAGATTTACAAATAATCGAACCATCCACTTCTGCATATTCTTCGCCGATGGTTATTGTTCGAAAAAAAGACAATAACATACGTCTTTGCGTTGACTATCGCAAATTGAATCAAGTTACGAAGTTCGATGCTGAACCTATGCCTTTACTAGAAGAGTTACTTACTCGTCTTTCTAAATCGCATTTTTTCACTAAACTTGATTTGTCTAAAGGATATTGGCAAGTTCCATTATCCGAACGCGCCAAACCTCTTACCGCTTTCTCTACTCCCAGAGGCCTTTTCCAATGGAATTTTATGCCTTTCGGCCTTATGAACGCACCAGCTACATTTGTACGCATGATGCGTCGAATCCTATCGTATCGGTCAGATGTCATTGCTTATCTAGACGACATCTGTCTTTTCAGCGATACTTGGGAAGATCACTATTCAGGATTAGTTGAATTATTATCAACTCTGCGTGAGTATAACCTGACAGCAAAACCATCTAAAGCTTGTATTGGCTTTAGCGAAATTGCTTTCTTAGGCCATCGAGTAGGTCACGGTTTCTTGAAGACAGAAGACCATAATATCACTAAGATACTTAACATCTCTATCCCTAGGACTAAAAAGCAAGTGCGAAGTCTTTTAGGTCTCATACAATTTTATGGACGTTTCATTCCGAATCTGTCCTCTATCATGGCACCTCTCTCTACACTATTAAAGAAAGGGTCGCCTAACATGGTTCACTGGTCTCATGAATGCCAATCTTCACTAGAGAAGATCAAAACTATGTTTTCATCACCACCTATTTTAGTGTTTCCTACAACAGATAAGACATTTGTTCTTCGTAGTGACGCTTCATCCACTGGGATTGGAGCGGCACTAATGCAAGAGTACTCTGGAACTCTGCATCCTGTAATGTACATATCCAGAAAACTTAATGCTGCAGAAAGGAATTACTCGGTTTTAGACCGTGAATTATTGGCAATGGTTTGGTCAATTCTCAAACTCCAAAGATTCCTTCTGGGCGCGCATTTCGTAGTGGAAACTGACCAAAAAGCTCTTACGGCTATCCAAAGTAAAAACTTGAAGAGCTCGAGATCAACTCGATACGCAATCGCTCTTCAACCTTTTCATTTTTCGGTACGAGCTATCCGTGGTTCAGAAAATGTGATGGCGGACATTCTGTCCAGATGCCCACATGATGCCACTTAACTGTTAAATATTGGATCTTTTTAATATGTATAACTTTACAACAGTTATTTTTTGTTTCTTTACTAAGATACACATTTGTAATTTAATAATAGAATGATGGTATCGCTACTTAGCGGTTTATTGATGTTAATTCACCGCTGTTCTTTGATGATTGTTTCTTCATAAATCATAAATTTAAGATTGTAGTGTGAATTTTTTGGTATGCATTGTATAATTACCAGAATTGTATTATACGTACATCACACCTTCCTGGAAACATTTATTCGTAGGGAAACAATTTCTCTCAGATTTTGAGATATATATTCTCACCAGTCATATTAGGAATTATAGTTATTCCTGATATTTTCATCTGCGCAGTATTCTTGCGTTGTGAGCCTATTCTACGGTGCTCCTAGATGTATTTAAAAAAAAAAATTTTATTTTTTTTTTCCCGGGAGGTGTGGTAAGACTGTAAAGGGCAATTTTTACTATCTTGCAATATAATACATTTATATTCTTATTATGTTCGCAAATATTTTGTAAGCAAAGTATTTCCTTTTTAAGTGCTTAAGGAGAAGTCATTTTTGGGTTGCTTCCCTTGAAAATAGTTCTGTCATCTTCGATCGGACTCCGCAGACGACTCTAGGCCTACTGCGATTTATTCTGTGGCTGGGTAGGAATAGATTGTTCTTGCTTCAGTATATCTATGGCCTGAATTTATACGTAGTGTTTGTATGAGTAGGACGAGTCTGTCTTATATATGGATATCTTTGCATTTCTAAGTCGAACTAATTTGGTTGTCGCTAGAAAAGGTCAAAGGCTATGCAGCGGAAGTATCGCTAGCAAAGGGTGTGATCCATGGCTGTCATCCTGTGAGGATGCCGAGTTTTGTTGTAGCAGGCTTTTTGCCGAAATAGTGATCTATATATGGATGGGGAAAAGTGATAATCATTTAGACATGTTGTATGTACTTTACCCCAGTGTTTATTCTCTTTTGCCAAGGAATGGCAAAGTTATATTTCGCATAAAAAGGTAAAACCACAATTTATTATGAACTTGGGCTTCGCCATCGTTGTTGATAAGCAGATGCACAGTGGTACTTTTAAAAAGAATATCCATTCAAAGGAAGAAGACATTCCTATGTATCAGCACTGGATTGTATGATATTATTCAATTACCTCTATGAGAGAACCTATGAAGAAATGAGGACATTTAATGAATGACTAATTTTGGTCTATATTCTATAGTGAGTGAAGCTCACGAGAGAGAGAACAGCCATGTTGAAATTCATATACTTTGTATTTATCGAGTGAGAAAAAGGGATGCCTGTACTATCGCTCGATGAACCAAGAGATCACTGCTACATGTGAGAACCCATGTCTGGGATTCCTATATTATGAAATATATATATATTGAACTTTACGTGAAGGAATATTCGCTAGACGAGGTTAGGTCTAGGAGCCTTCCTATGTATTGGTTATGGTCTGACGTGCCCAGTCAGTAAAGCCAGATGATTTACATGATGGAACGCTGAATGCTTATTTACGAATGCTCCATTATGATATTTGCCAAGCATGAATGCTAACTTAAGATGATATTCCTGTGATCAACATTATGCTGTCTATGTCGACATTTGTTCCTGTAACCATACACGTACTGTCCAAGTGTGCGTCCCATTAAATGTTATAAAAGACCACCGTAGTTCCAGTACTTCTTGAATTCGAACAGTGTGAGTATGAGTGATGTACTACCAACCTGTCAACTCTATCGAATCATTCTACCATTCGCGTACTGACATTCAGATACACACTCATTGTTTACACTCACATTCTTGTCGGAGCCTCATCACGTTCCAGGACAAGATGACCTGTATGACCAAAACTGTGCTGGGTTTGATGAGTTGACAATCGTTACACTTTACTACACCAGTCCCAACATCTACATTTATCCACTGGTGGACATTCACATCATTTAGCAAATAAAGCATGATTCAACAACTAGTAGCCAGTATGAGTTAACAACTACACAAAAAGAGTTTAACAACTGGTGGCCAGCTTCCTGGGTCAACCTGCACAGTGACCATATTGAGAAGTAAACTACTGAGACCAGACGTTCCTTGGGGTCTGTTACGACACACAAATACATCAACAGTACAACTCTACAGTGATGTCAGCGTGACCTGTCCTGTCGAGAGTATGCAGTAACTAGGTCAGGGTTTGTTGACATTTGGTTCATTGGACATTTGCCATACAACTGACAGTGTTACACAGCGAGCTTGGTTGAAACATAGAACATTACACATCAGGACTGGAGAATATTTGACAGTGTTTGCGAAAGGAAATGTTATTGAACTGAGAAGTCCTACATTGATTGTTATCATTCAAATCAACGATGGAGCTTCTATTTCTGTGTTGAATTTAAAATAATTAGACCAGAAGTATTTGTTTAATAAAGTACCACAGTACTGTACTATTAGGCAGTGTAACTGAGCCTTCATTCCAACACATTCTTTCTGCAACACTCTATTTACATCATATTGCCATACTATTTATGCATTTATGTATTTATGTTTAACTATTTATATGTGATATTTGTTTGTATCCAGCGGGTTGTTGTTTCGGTTGGGCGGTGTCACACAGCAGAGTATCCCACGTAATAGAGGGTCTGATGTGTGCGTTTCTATAGGTGCAATTTTCTTCATTGAAAATTTGCTGCGACAGCTGTTGCTATTAGTGTTAGCTGTGAAGTCTGTACTCATTGTTGTTTTTGTAATATTCCTCTGTTCTTTAGTTTGTTTTGATTTGTTTGTAATTTGTTGGTCTACCCTATTCTATCTTTCAGTTCTATTCTCAATTTATATTTATATACTGTGGCGTTATTTGTATTTGTTA